>CALZFC010000033.1:1310000-1627500 GCA_945643635.1 Allodiplogaster sudhausi | reverse complement strand
AGTTCGCTTGATCTGGATGACAGGCAGATCGAAGTGTTCCTCAAGCAGGCCGACACCAACAACGACAAGTTCATCAGCTTCCCCGAATTCACAAAGCTGGTGCTTACTTTTGGAGAATTTCTATCAGCTTAGCGTGAAATTATTTATCCGAGTCGCTTGTCCCTCAACGCTTTATCAGAGTAATTATATTTGGGAATGTGTTTGAAGTCCTCAAACATGGGTAATTTAACCTTATATCCAAATAGCACAAACAATCAAAATTGAGAGAAAGTGTGCCATCAGTCAGTTCATACTTGAATGATTTCTCGGGCAATGGTTGTCAGACAAAAACATTATTTCTAGAGGGAATGAGTATTAAAGAAGCAGGCATAAAGAGAAAAGAAGCGGTAACGAATATAACTTATGTATGTCTGGAATTGGGAAGGCGGAATGTATTTCTTACTTATCACAACAGAAACGGGCGAGAAGAAAGGAAAAGACGAGTGATTCATTGAAAATGCCGAAAGGCTATAAATGAGGCGGATTCTTATTCTCTATTTGCTTACATTTTCGGTGCCTTTGCGCACAGGGAGGATTAGAAGAAAAAAGTTCACAGGATCTTTCAACAAATTCAGATGGCATCTCCGCTGGGCCAGTCAACACGAACTCGCAGAGTTCTGTTGACTCTCGCGAGGGGAGTCACCACTACAAAGCAACAATACGAGGTTCCTATTTGTATTCCGGGAAAGCCGCGACTGAGGAGTGGCTGCAGGTAAACAACTACTTGGACAGCTACAACTGCTGGCCACCGCCCTTCTTCATACTCTCCATCACTTTCATCGAAGTCAGCCGCTTTCTCTCTGATATTTTGTTTTTGAAATGTCTGTAGATTTAATGTTGGCAATGAAAATTTCAGATTGCAATTTTTGCCTTCTATTACTACTCTGAGAATCCTCGTGGCGACATTCTGACAGATTGCGCGGGCTGCTTCATCAACCACAAGGTTTCCATCTGTCTTTGTGCACCCTAATTATTTCTACATCTACATTTATCCTTATACATAACTGTTTGTAGGTTGGTCCCCTAATGTTCGTGCCGCAGCGACGTGAAGAAGTCTGGCGATTCTTCTCCTACATGCTTTTGCACGCTGGGTAGAGCATATTTTGTAGCTAAACTTAACGTCTTGAATGCTGATAAATGTTTTTCTTTGTAGAATGCTTAATTATTAAGAGATTGTGTTGAGAGTGTCTCACCTGCTTGGTAACGTCATCATGCAGTTGCTAGTCGGATTGCCCCTCGAGATCGTCCACAAGGTCTGGCGAATCGGCCCGATCTACCTCCTCGCCGTTCTCGCTGGTCTCTTTCTTTCCCACCGAGAGTTTACAGTTATTTCAGTTATCAAGTTATTGTGATTTTGCGATTTACAACTTCTCGAATTCGTTCTTTCATACTCTTCCATATTACCCATGTGTTCTCCATCTCATCTCGCCCTCTCTCTCTCTCTCTCCCCTTTTTATCTATCTCTCTCTATCTCCTCTCTCTCTATCTCCACTGTCTTTCTCTTTCTCTCTCTATCTCTCTATTCCACTGCAGGTTCTCTTCTACAGTACGCCCTTGACCCTACTGTGCTGCTGGTGGGCGCATCTGCGGGAGTCTATGCACTGATTACTGCTCATCTCGCAAATGTCTTCATTGTTGGTTTTATTTCATTGAAAGCTGGTAGCAGTAGCAATTTTTCTATCTATTTTTCATCTCTCTTTTCCGGACTCTCTCTAACTCCCTATCTCTCTTTCACTCTCTCTCTCTATCGTATTCTCTCTCTCCCTCCCTCTTCCTCTGCAGAATTGGTCGGAGATGCCTGGCCGGTACATCCGTCTGGGAATCGTGGGAGCGTTCCTTCTCTTTGACATTGGCGGAGCGGTGTATCGACGAGTCTTCGCTGATGAATGTGACACTGTCAGTGACTTCTTGTCTCTCCCGTCTTATTTCTTCGTTCATGGGTTATTGATTGTTGAATTCTTTAGATCAATCCACTATTTCAGTTCTTTTAATAATTTCTTCTTCTCTTCAGGTTTCTCATTCGGCTCATATCGCAGGAGGCATTGTAGGTTTCTGCTTCGGTGTCCTCATCCTCTACAATATTGTGGTGAGTTCCTTAATACCTCTCTATCTCTCTTTCTCTCTGTCTCTCTGTCTCTCTGTCTCTCTGTCTCTCTGTCTGTCTCTCTCTCTCTCTCTCTCTGTCTTTCTTTGTCTCTTTCATGACTAGATTGTGTCAGGAGCATGCCTGGGAGCGAATAGTCCGCTTCGTGTGTCTCGGAGTGCTTGGCCTATTCTTCCTGGTCACAATCTGCTTCGCCATTTTACAGCCCCCCACCGCCAATCCAATCTGGAAGAACCAGGACTGCGGAGCCAATCTATGATATGCTACATTCATCCCATCATTTTATTGTTATCATTACTCGTCGACATTTATCTGATTATCTCTCTCTCTCTCTCTCTCTCTCTCTCTTTTTTCTCTCTCTCTCTCTCTATCTCTCTCTATCTCTCTCTCTCTATCTCTCTCTCTCTCTATCTCTCTCTCTCTCTCTCTCTATCTCTCTCCGTGGGTAGTGTTTCGTACGTATTTCATATCTCACTTGGACTTCCCTGTTCTCATTCCGTTTTTGCGATTTCACATACACATCTTCGCACATCCACATTTCTTCAATCTCACACCGGTTTCTCGTCCAATTGTATCATATATACTTTGTTATTTAAATAATTACGCTCTGATATTTTTACGAATATCGCTACGATTCTTTCAGACGCAAGAAGTATTACATAACCACAAGTCTGTTGATCATTGGAACTACTTATAAGACTAGCCAGTTTCATTCTAGCAGATCTTATAAATTTAGATTTCGCTGTATGATGCTTACTGCCTTATTCACTCAGAATGTGCTGCATTCTCCCTTCCGCCATGTCACATTAAATTCCATGTCTACGGGTTTCTGGAAAAAGATTGTTTTTCTCAATTTTCCCGTAATAAAACGCAAATACATTGTTATGGTTCTGGAGTAAATCTAGAGAAAAGCACGTGGTCGATATTATTTAGCTCTGATGAGAAGATTGACTGACTGAACGTGGTGTTTCTGTGTTTAAACAGCCCGCCACAACAAGGAAGCCATCATTTTGCCTGTAGGTGTGAGACGGGAGAAATAGTCGGGAAGAAAGAAAGATAGAGGTACGTGAATGTCATGGAGAGAAAGGAGAACGACAGAAGGTGACAAACGAGCAGAAGAGAAGAGAAGCCATTACTTCTGATGCAACTTTCTTCTCGAAATGCCTGACAGTTCTTCTTCTCTCCAAGATGACAAGGTGTGTACCATATTCTTCCTTTTATCACAAAGGCATATCAGTTGTAAGCCCGTCATGGTATTCAGAAGGCGTCGCTGTGGTGGCGTGATCTGGTTCACGACATCATCAAACCTTTTCTTGCCCGAGCACAGACTGAGGTTCGCATTACTCTGCTAAAACTTTTCAAATAACATAGTCTCATGTAATGTAAGTTTTATAGATAAATTATCTGAGTGCCTACAGCTGCTACTCTCCTCCTTTGTTTACCATCATTATTACGTTCTTACAGGTTTGTCGCTAGGAATGTTTCAAATCGCATAACTATGTATGTATGTATGTGTGTATGTAGATATTCAAGGAACTCTTCCAATTAGACTAGAGACAGCCCGTAAATGAAGCATATGTATGTTGAAGGTGTGAGTGTTCTTCTACTACTTCCACAAAGAGACGCCAGAGGGGAGTCTTGGCAGTGCATTTCCCGCCAATCGGCAATGTCTCTCTATTTTCAACCCTTGCCAGCCATAAGTTTTTGATCGAAACCTGGTCCAAAAAATGAAGAATGTAAGAAAAGAAAACGCAGGAAAGTGGGCCGCTTCTCTTCGACCCGCACCGTCGCGGGGAAGTCTGGCGTTTTCTCTCCTACAGCTTTCTGCACTCCGGGTCAGCCATCTGTCTACTCTTTCAATGAAAGAGAAGGAATCTGCAGAGTCGAGCACTTGCAGTGGAACATGGTTACCCAGCTCATTCTCGGAATCCCCCTCGAGCTGGTTCACAAGGCATGGCGGATCGGGCCTCTCTACTTACTCGCAGTGCTCGCGGGTTCACATCTTTCTCTCCCTCTCTTTCTCTTTCTCTCTCTCTCTCTCTCTCTCTCTCTTCCCTCAACTCAGGCTCTCTCCTGCACTATGCTGTCTCCCCTGCCTACAAACTGGTGGGTGCCTCAGCTGGCGGCTACGCTTTCATCACAGCTCATCTCGCAAATCTTGTGCTTGTCAGTTTCATTTTTTTAATACATACATACATATATGTATTATCCGTAAAAAAAAATGCACCCATTGCTCTGACCGTAGAATTGGAATGAGATGCCACTACGCTACCTTCGACTCGTCTTTATCTCGGCCTTCCTTGCTAGTGCCGGATTCAGCTTTTACTATGGCATCGTTATCACTCCGTGTGAGAAGGTTTGGATTGAGCTGATTGCCAATCAGAGACTCCTTTCCCTCCCCTCAGATTTCCCACGCTGGCCACCTTGGCGGCGCCCTCGTCGGCTTCTGCTTCGGAGTCGTCATTCTGTACAATGTCACTGTTAGGGTGTTACAACTTCTTGCATACCGTATCCATCCATTTTCCATCCAGGACCGACCATGGAAGCGTCTTCTACAGAAGCTGTGCATGGGAGTGCTTGGGCTCTATTTTGGCGCTACCATTTCTTTTGCTGTTCTCCGCGAACCAAACGCAGCTCCACTCTTGAAGAAGCCGTCAAGGTGTTCCCATTACCCTTCTATTGGGAAACAATGAAGCTTTAGAAATGGTGAATGAAACACATTTGTCAGAAATTATTATTCTTTATAAATACGACGAAAAAGGCATAATGTGCTATAGACTCGTACTTTCATGGATATGGAAACGAAATTCATGGAAAGCGATGGTAAGATGATTGATTAGTAATATATGTATTTGCACCTTTCTGAGATATGAGATGTGAATAGGAGAGATGGTTTTTCGGATGAAACCAAAGAGGGTTCAGAATATGAAAATTGAAATGCTAGATGGAACTACCGTAGGCATAGAAAGATTGAAAATAGCATAAAGACCGTCTGAGTGGTGTTAGTTGTGAGAGGAAGAGAGAGAAGAAGGCGCCTCTTGCCGTGGGCAGAGACTGTCGAGGGAGAAGCGAGCGACCAGAAGATGCAAGATGGCGTCTCTCTTGATGAACTTCACTGCTCGCTCGTGAGTCACCATCGTGAAGTCGTTCCCGTTCACCTTCATGTTTCTTTCTAGCAAATCACATTCAATTATAATAATATTGGTAACTTATAACGATAAGTAAGTAGTAATAGAACTATAACTTGATACCCTTAGGATCTTGTCATGTTGCCTGAGACCGGCCTTTTCGGCCGGTGAGTCTGGCTCAATGAAGGTGATGTAGATCCCTTCAAATACATTCCACTCAATAACTGTAGACGAGCCGTAAGAAATAAGCTGACATTGTCAGGGTAGACAAAGGGAGCACGGGAAGGATCTTGGTCGATGCCGCCTCCGATCTTGAAGCCAACCCGCATGAGAGGCTCTCCTGAAGAAGGGTCGACGCAGTGCTCCTTCCGCAGTTCCACTGCCAGGGAGAGACACTCCACGGACTCCCCTGGCACGTGGCCGTACGCGGACATCCTGCAAGGAGTGAGAACACTGAGGGAACGAGAACAGGTAAGAGGGAGTGGTATCAGAACAACAATAAGGTTTATTATCACACTGCCAAGTAATCGTTTCTTTAGGAGGAAAAAATGCAGAAAAGAAATTTTGAGGATTTGTGAGAACAAAATCTGGACATGGCAAGAGCAAATCACACACGATATGCGTCATCTGACGAATGCAGCTGGAGATGCGGAGAGAGATTGCGACGATAGTGACAGAAAGAGGGACAAAGAGAGAGAGGGACTGAGAGAGACTGAGAGAGCCTGAGACTGAGAAAGACTTAGTGATAAAGAAAGAGAAAGAGACTGAATGAGAAAGAGAGAGACTGAGTGAGATAGAGAGAGACAGAGAGAGATATTGAGAGACTGAGAAACAAGGGGAGTGATGAGAGAGAGAGCGAACACTGAAACACTACTGCTGACTGTTCTCCATCTCGGCATCAACGGTATAATTCCTCATCCTGTATTATCTACGATAATCCGGGAGAATCCTTAAGCCAAACAAAGCAGTGGAGCGGAGGGTGGTAAAGAGGGATGGCCCATGAAGTAAAGAAGAATTGGAGAGTGAGCGAGAGAGAGAGAGAGAAAAAATACTAGAGATGTAAGAGATCTCTCCGTGAGGTATATCGTGGCGAGGCCCTTATGTGGTGGAATAAAGACGACCAGAGAATATGCAATGCAGCCAAGGCCATCTCGCTCCACAGGCACTCCTGCGGGCAACATAGTGTCTCTCTCTCACTCTCTCTCTCTCTCTCTCTCTCTCTCTCTCTCTCTCTCTTCCACTTGCATCTTTGTCCTGTTCCGCTCTCCTCCATTCCCATGCACCCTCATCCGATGCTCGCCCATCCTGCTTGCCCTTCCTTTCGAAACAAGCCTCTTGTGGTTGTGAATCAGCTTCTCGCATTCAAAGAAAGAATGCTACTTTTAAGTGAAGAAATTCCTACAGCGAAAAAATTAATCATTCTGTAATTTTTCAATTTCTGATTTCTTGTGTAGTTTGTAGTCTCATCTGTCGCTATTGCTCGGGGATTTGCTTGAATCCCTTTAAGCTTTGGCCGATTTCTTAACTTTTTTGCACGGCGATATCTTGATAATGATGTTCTGATTTACCCTCTGTGCAATTTGGCTACACAACTTGTTTAATATATTGGTTCGATTCCAGAGATTAGCGTAAAGATGGGAGACCAGCCAACCGACACTTCCGATCATCAACGATTCGATGAGATGTTTGCTCATCTGACTCCGCTCGGAGCGAGTGTCCCGTACAATGTCGTCTTCGATCCAGAAGGTCATTCATCCACTTTCCCAGACTTAATGATCTCTTCTAATTCCATTGACCTCCTCCTCTGGTTTGCAGGCAACCTCTGGGTGGCTTCTAAGGGAGGTCTCTTCAAGTTCGACTCCAACTCTCGGCAAGTTCTTTTCAAACGGAAGAACGCTTTCCCGAACAAGATGGCTGCTTTCTGTCAAGTCTGCTGCCATGACAATACGGTTGGTGCGTCTGAATTTGCATTTCAGTTGTTGGATGATTTATGGGATCTTTTCATGTTTAGTTTCTGGAATGAAATGGAATTTTTTCACTTCGTTTTTTTAACAAGTAGTTTTTGGCCTGACCCTCGTCTCTACTTCCAGATAATCTTCACGAACGCGGAGAACAAAGACCGCACGACTGAGCTGGTGTTCTTGGATTTGAATGGCGAAGAAAAGCATCAGCAGTTCGTTGATGGTCTCATTCAAAGTCTCGTCGTCAACTCCGAAGGCGAAATCTACATTACGAAACAGCTGAGCGGCGAAGAAAGCGCCATTTGGTGGTGAGAGTTTGTGAGTTGACTTCTGTTTTGGTAGATGAAGAGAGTTTGTCATGCAGGACAACAATGGACGCGCCGCTCGGATGGGAGGAATTGCTCTCAACTTCGGAGTATGCATTCCAGGTTCTAAGCCCATTCTTTTGTCCTCAACTCTGATCCAATATTCACAATGTTAAACGAAGTTCCAATACTTTTATAGTTTATCTTTTTCAATAATTTACTCTGATAAAAAATATTGGCTATTTAACAAACCCACCCTGTTTTGGGGGTCCTACCAGATCCGTACCCCATCATCTTTATGACGAAGGCTTTAGCAGAAACTCTGGTTTCGGCCTACCGCACCCGAACCCGACATTCCTAACACAACCTGTTCCGATATGTCATAAAAAAAAAGCTTAGCTCTGTCGTAATTTCTTCGATTGTGCGTCCAAATTGAACAAATAAAGATATATACTTTTTGAAATAGAGATCGACGATATGCAAATTAGATCTTTAAGGCGTTAGGCATTATGGATGACTCAACTCTAATAGTTGCCACGGTTCAGCTCCCAATGAACATGTACTCCAAGTAAGTTTCCTAGTTTTAGTATTTGTTTTTCTCTTAAGCTCTCACTGTTCTTCCCTATGAATTACATACCGCAAAATCCGCCATGCCCGAGACATCGGAAATATTCTAATCCACAGTCCGTTGTTCTGTTTCCCCTAGGCAACATTAGATAAATTCCTCTATTATGCCCTTATACTTTAGACAGTCTCTTCGATTTGTGAGTATCCCTGGTGCCCGCGTTAAGAAAACGTTCTCGGAAGTAGGAAAGGAGCCCGGAAAAATTTTCTTCCCCCGTGCAATGAGAAGGTTAAGTCATCTTTTTTGGCATTACAGCTATTCTGCTGTGTTCATTTAATATGTCATATATGAAAAGGAGTGGGAAAGTATTGTTGTGTTTAAGACACGGTGAACATATCGTGGTGCTGGACAAGACAGGCCGCTTCCAACGCTTTACTCCGGCCGGCGAGTACTTCGACACCATTGCTGAGGTGGACGCGTTCCTGGCCAATGGATTCACCCTCTGTCCCCCTTCTCTGGAGAAGGAAGAGGGACAGGCGAGTGCCATGGCCGTGTGTAGTGGAGTGGTCAGGGACAGGGCCAACCAGGCCATCTGCGATGACTGGCTCGAGATCATCCCCTTCGATGGCTCTTCTTGGAGGGAAAAGAGAAGAGCCGCCACTGCGCAGGCAAATGCGTAGACATGAACAATACTTCAAGTCTTCTTGATAGTCAAGTGATTCAGTAAAACGTAAATTTTTGCTTTATCCATATTTGAGGCATTAATCGAAGTAGGTTTCTAAAGGTCTGCTAATGTACGCTATTTGGACTACCGTGTTATTTAAGTTGAAGGATTAATTGCTTGCTTGAATACAAGTACGTCTTAAAGGCAATGTTCACTTAAAGTTTACTCTGTGCTGTGATATTTTAAAGAGATTTGCTATGTTAAATTTGCATATAGTGAAGTGAAACAGTATGAGATTGCCATCTTGCTGCCTTAGCCCACATAACGTATTTAAACAGATTTGCTCGCAGGAGTTGTCTTGTAAATGGAGATCGAGATTATTATACAAATTTTAGAAATCAAAAGTATTTGCTATAAAAGTATTGACAGGAAGCTATGCCTAGAACTGCACAGAGCATCAATCAGGTAGATACAACAATGTTTGGAGGGGGAGAATGTGAGGATGGAGAGAGGGAGAGAAGGAGGAGGAGGAGGTAGAGACGCTGAGAGAGAGAGAGAGAGACGCATTTCCGGCATGGCAATTCGCTCGAGCGAGCGCGGCCACCAACTCCTCAAAGGGCTTTTCCTTCACCCTCGGCCGAGCATGCCAGTCTCTGCCGTGGTTGAAGCGCGCAGTTCATCTCTCCCCCTCTCTCTCTCTCTCGCTCTCTCTCTCTCCATCTCTCTCTCTTTCTTTCACTGTGTGTCTAGACTCTCTCACAGTTCTTTCTCGTTGTCTGTTTCTCTCCGCCCTGTTACTTTCTCCTACCTCCATCTAAATTCGCCATCATACGTATCGTGCAGAACGGAGGCAACATGTCGGTCACTTGAGGCTCTGTCCCCTCGGCCTCAGATCATTCTTCCTGGTCTACGAAATCTACCGTAGTTTCCACACCGTCTACCGTAACCATTGAATTGCTTCAATTTGTGTGTGCCAGTGATCAAATCCGAGCTTCTGCCCCTCTGCCCGATTTGTTCGCTTCGCTCGCACAGATTGATCAATCTATGGTCTCATCACACTTCTCTGATCTCCAGTCTCTCTTTCTCTCCCTCTCTTTCTCTCTCTCTCTCCCGTTCTCCCTTTCTCTCGCTCTCTCTCTCTCTCTCTCTCTCTCTCTCGCTTTCTCGTTCTTTAGTCCTATCTTTCTCTCACTGGTCTTTTTCCATATCAGTCTTCCTCTGTTTATTGCACTACCCTCTCCCACCTCTCATTTTCATTCTTCCCTTATTTCACCTTTTCGAAATCGTTAATGTCTAGCCTTGCCTTTGCTAGGGAATTATATCCTCCTCTTGGAAACAATTCTTTTCATTTCCTATTTTTAGCCCTTCACGTTCCCCCTTCTCCGTGCATCAACAGTTCAAGGTAAGATATTCTCTCTTATGTAGAACGAAACCTAGCCATTTATTTCGAACTTTCGTTATGCAAGATGAGGAAGAATATATATATTTATATATATGAGAGTCACATGTAACCGATGCATGCATAATAACTGAAAATAACAGAAAGAACCCTGAGGCCGATATTATTTCATTGTGCATATTCAGTAAAAAAAGATATTATACATTCCTGTTGTTAAATTGGTGCCTAGTGTTTGTGTAAAAATATGAAGAACCATAGGAGAATCACAGGCACATATTTAAAGTACAGTGAAGTGAGAATTCGTTGTTTCGTCTAAATCTTCTTCCCGCCGATATTAACATCTTCATAGAAGAGATTTCCACGTTCGTTCTGCTCCAATTCAATCGACTCGAACAGTGCTTTGAAGTTGCCCGCACCAAAGCCCTGGGATTAGAACAAATTAATATTTCAAATTTTTAACTAATCTTTTTAAAATAGTAAAAGACTATGGAAACTGTTTATACCTGATGATTTTCCCTCTGGATGATCTCGAGGAAGAGAGTTGGCCTGTCCTGGCACGGCTTCGAGAAGATCTGCAGCAGATATCCTCCCTCGTCGAAGTCCACGAGGATGTGCAGTTTTGCCAGCTCGTCGATATCTTCCGCAACCTGAGTGAACATTTATGTTTGCCATCTCAGAATAAATTCCGTATCTCTCTCTCCTCTATCTCGCTCTCTCTCTCTCAATATCTCCCTCTCTCTCCCTCCCTCTCCCCCTTAATCTCCCCCGCCACCTCTCTCTCCATTTCTGATCCTGCTTCCACCGTTCGCTCTATCTCACAAACCTTAATCTTGGATAGCGCGAGTCGCTCCTTCAGATTCGTGTAGTACGCCTTTGGAATTGTCAGGAACTCGACACCGCGTGCGCTGAAATCATAATGCGTAGACTTGAGTAGGAAAGGATGAGGAAAGAAGAGAGTTACCGTAGCGCGCGGATGGCTGTGATTATGTCACGAGTGTTCAGGGCGATATGCTGGACACCCGCTCCACCGAAGTAGTCAACGTACTCCTGTAGAGAGAGAGAGAGAGAGAGAGAGAGAGAGAGAGAGAGGAGAGAGAGAGAGAGAGAGAGAGAGAGAGAGAGAGAAAAGGAAAGGAAAGGAAGGAAGTAGAGAGGGGCAGTAGCTGACCTGGATCTGTGACACGGCTCTCTTGCCTGAGGCTGGCTCATTGATGGGCATCTTGATGGTCTCCTCGAAGTTCGTGACTACAACTGAGCGGAGGGCCGAGTACTCCGTGTGGATCATCGAGTCGTCCACCGACCAGAATCTTACAAGCAACAACTCAATTTCACATTTTTTGTATGAGAAGTCCAACCAAAAAATCTATAATTTGCATAAAACAATAATATTTTATGTGTAACCATATTCCACTGATAACATGTTATTCAATCTCTCTTTGCCTCTCTCTCGCTCTCTCTTTTTCTCTCTGCGCTCTTTTTTATCTCTGCACTTCTCTCTCTTACTCCTCATTCCCTCATCCGGTGCAAATCGAGAATCCGTCCTGACCGATGGAAAGTGAGGGCCTTCTCATACCACGCGGCGGCTGACTCCATCTCGTTATCCGGCTGGTTTCCGACGCAGTGATCCGTGAAGTTGAGACCCACCTACAACTTGTTGCACTTTAGAGAGAAAGGAGAGAGAGAGAGAGAGAGAGAGAGAGAGAGAGAGAGAGAGAGAGAAGGAACGGGAAAGAGAAAGAGCGAAGGGAGGGAGAGAGTAAGAGAAAGAGAAAGAGAGCGAGAGAGAAAGAGAGAGTACGCGAGAGAAAGAGAGAGAGAGAGAGAGAGAGAGAGAGAGAGAGAGAGAGAAGGAACGGGAAAGTGAAAGAGCGGAGGGAGGGAGAGAGTAAGAGAAAGAGAAAGAGAGCGAGAGATAAAAAGAGATAGTACGCGAGAGAAAGAGAGAGAGAGAGAGAGAAGAGGAGAGAAAAAGAAAGAGAGAGTGTACGAGAAAGGCAGAGAGAGAGAGAGGGAGAGAGAGAGAGAGAGAACGACAACGAGAAGCTGAGAAGCTGACAGCGGGCATGTTGCGGAAGACCTGCGGCGGCTGCGGGTGAGCCTTGAAGCCAGGCAGGAAAAGGCCGAGGTACTGCTTCCGCTCTATCAGAGTGTGTGTGGTATCTCCGTACTAAATGTTGCCAAGACATATTAAAATAGATAAATAAATTATAAAAGATTATTGAAATTATTCTATTTGAACAATTTCTGTTTCCCTCAATTCATGGAAGTAAATGGAAAGTGACCGTCTGGACTGTCGCGTAGCGGATCGTTCCATCCTCATCCGTCTCTTCAGTGACCTCTCGCACAACCTTCGCACCAGCCTTCCTTGCTGTCTCCACGATTCGATCCAAATCATCTACCTGGAGGTATGTGAAAGGGTAGAGTCAGTGCGAGATGGAGAGTGAGTGAGAGAGAGAGATTGTACAAGGAGAAGTAAGCATGTGCGAGGAAAAGAAGCGCAAAGATGGGCAACCTCAAAGGCGACATCCTTGACGGCGTCTCCGTGCTGGATGAGATGGTCGCCCAGTTCAGTGTTGCCAGGCAGGAGGGCCGTCTCGAATACGAAGACGATCTGGAGAAGGCAGGGAGATGCATTGAATGCAACGAAAGTTGTGAAGTTAAAAGCAGAAAGGAGAAAGAATCTCTCGCCTTGTTCTGCCTGATCGCATGCTGAGCAACGAGACGGCTGCCAGTCTCCAGGCCACGGTAGGCGAAGGGCTCGAATCCGAAGTTGACACAGTACCAGTACGCAGCCTGTGGGGAATGAGGCAGAGAAATAGAGAGAGGCAGATGGGTGCAGATACAGAAGTGGAATAAGAGAGACTGGGAGAGAGAGAGATAAAGAAAGAGAGAGAGAGAGAGAGAGAGAGAGAGAGAGAGAGAGAGAGCGAGCGAATAAGTCTAATCATGTAAAGTGCAGCAAAATGACATCTCTTCCTATTCGAGAAGCTGTAGAAAGCGAAGATCATTTAGAATGTCTCCAAATGCCAGTGCCTCTGAATGCCCTAATTGCTATAGATGATGGAAATGAAAGTTGTCGAAATTCGTGCAACTGGCACCTTTAGACGAAAAGATCACTTTGCATTTTCAAAAGTAAAGAGCACAAATGAATGAAAGGAGAAAACTGTATTACAAATTGACAGTCTATTTCAAGAAGGAAAATGAACGTTGACAAGGAGAAGAAATTAATGATAGCTAAGAATCCCCAGTTGTGAATATGAAAGGAAAGAAAAGAACACAAACCTGTTTGGCATTCCCGACAATGAAGCGGACGTGGTCAAAGCAGAGAAAAGTGCCATTATCCGGCTTCTCTCCGCGTTCGAATGTCGTCTAAAACGGTTGTTGTCATTCACGGAAACGAGATTAAAAAGATAAATTATAAGTTACGCAAGATTAGTGTATTTCGAAAGTGAGAGTGTCCTATTGTTAGAGGAAGAGTGCGTTGAGCTGTCTTACCATGATGTTCTCGAGAGGGTCAACTTGTTGGACGAGTGAAGGGAGAAGAGAAGAAGTGAAAGAGAAACTCGCGCCAACTCTGCAGCTCTTCCTTTTATTTCACTCTAATAGTTGAGAGGCGGAGACAACAGACAACCACGTGGGCTGGATATGTCATTCCATGTCGTAGCAGAACTTATTGTTAGAATTACCCTTTCTCTCCCCATAACTCTTTCTCTCTTTCTCTCTCTTTCTCTCTCCCTTCTCTCTCTCTCTCTCCTTCTTTCTAATAATCTTTTCCATAACAGTATCAACTTTCTCCCGCACTCTTCAACCATATGTTGTGTCGTTGAAAGCGAGTGAAGAGGAAAGTGACTGACGAAGAGAAAGACATAAAAGAGAAAGAGAGAGATCATCCGTACTGATGAAAGAGATGATGAGGATGACGACACCATTCCTATGTGCTCTCCCATCCAATCATCAAGACATTACTAACTGCTTCGTCAACCCTTCATGCTCTCTCTCTCTCTCTCTCTCATCCTCCCACACTCACTCTACGTCTCCTTCTCGCTCAGCACTCACTCACTCTCTTCTACTCTCTCTCACTCTCTCTCTATCTCTCTCCTCTCTCCCTCCCTCCAGGATAATGTCACATACACGGACTTAGCACATAATCAAATGCATAAATCATCTCTTCATTTAGCCGGAATTTCTTCCATTGACACATCACAATTAGCATAGGTCACGAGACAAGAGGTGTTGTTGATGGGAAACGGTGTTTTCTGAACTGCCGGGTCATTCCATTTGTAAGGATTTGTTCCCAAATGTATTTGCATAAGCCTGTGGAAATAACATGAGAACATCTTCACCAAATCGGGAAGATTAGATGAGCACCCGTCGCCGCCCAGTGGATGCCCTCATTTCGTCGTTCTCCTTTGCTCCCATACTTGGCAACGAAATCGTCATCGACTTGCCCAGTCCATAAAGTCTCTTAATCTTCATTCTTTCTTCTCTCTCCCTTATCTCTCTCTCTCTCTCTCACTCTCTCTCTCCGTCTGTCTCCATTATCTCTTTCTCTCTCTCTCTCTCTCTCTCTCTCTCTTTCCCTCTCCCTCTCTCTCTTTCTGATTCGCTCTTTCTCACGCTGCACCCCCCTCTGATTGTGATCAAGAGAAGGGCGGAGAGGCGAACAGGCGAACAGGCAAATCGGCGAAATTGAAGGGGAGACGAAAGAGAGGGAGAAAGAAGTTGAACACTGACCACATTGCGTTGACAACCAACGAACTCTGCGCTCTTTCGCATCGAAATCTTCACTTTATCATCATTCTCTCCTCTATTTCTCTCTCTTTCTCTTCCCGATTACTCTATATCAATGGTCACTCTAGCCCCACCACTCTCCCCTTCTCTATTCATTTCTCCGTTGCATATTTCCCTTTTAATCTTATCTCTCTCAATAGTACGTTTCCCTACTCAATATCTTTTTCAATTAATTTTTCACTCATTTCGGCGCTCTAAGTTTGTGCACAACTTCTTGTCATTGAATTCACAACGGGGATCCTTTGCGATATTTTCGCTGAAATGAAAAATCAGTCATGCCCTTGGTTTATTTTCGTCGACATGGAAACTGTCGTGAAGATGATCAGTGATGTATGCGTACAAGGGATCAAACCATTGGAGGATCCAACAGATCGAAAATACAAACATCTTACGTCAATATCAAGTTTTGAAATAGCTAATCTGTACCTAACAGTGAGGAAGTTGAAAGAGAATTAGATCTACGACGAAATCATCAATGGAATCTTTCATCCCGGGGTTTTTTCACATTTGGTCCAAGCATGGTTATTCCTTAACACTTAATTTCTTAACTCAGAGGCTGAGGATAAAGCTTAAAATATGTAACTCGAAGAATGAGAAGGGGAATTCATCGTGGACTACTGTAGCCTGGTCGTGCGACACGTCTGGTTATAATAAAGTTGTCCCTTCGCATGACGTAACGATAACAGTTACGGTAATTATAACTTCTGCAAGTGCAGAAGTTTTAAAAGAGCAGATGTTTGTGTGTTCATTTGATGGAGTACTTTTTGCATTTCTGCAATTTAGAGTGAGAAATCCAAGATGGACGAGGAAGATGGCGTGCGTACGAGCTTCAGTTTCCGCTCTCTCGGTCAGTTCGCATCACCCAAGCTATCTTTTCTGTTGCTGTGTTATAATCGACCACCTTTTTAGGTATTGAATAATACAGACATTTTCAACTTCCATAAAGTTTGATAATGCATTTATTGTTTTTTTAGTCTTCGAATACTTCTCTCGCTTCGGCTGGCTGATCACAGTTGCCATCTTCCTCATCTACCAGTTGTACGCACGATTCATCCGGCCACAACTGCAGTCAATCAAGGAGGCAGAGGAACTCGAACGGCGGAAGAAGTTTGGTTAGTTGTGAGTGAGAAGAGATAAGTTCTATGACGATTTTGATGCAGACTCTTAAGATGAGGATGTCCGTTCTAAAGTCGCCGATCGAATGGCCGCCATCCGCGCCGAGCAACAGGCCGAACACGATCGGGTATCGAGACATTTTTTTTTTTCATAAGCATCTTTTTTAAGCTACATTCTGGTCCCTTCAATTTGATGAAAAGCGAGAGAGAGAGAGAGAGATTGATAGAGAGAGAGAGATAGGAGGGAGATGTTCAAGAGTAGTTCTCTTTCTAGGTTGCTGCTGAGATGGAGCAGCAGCGCAAAGAGAAAGAGGCCGAAAAGCTGCGACGCCTGGAAGAAGTCAATAGTGTTTCTTCTTGTTTTTTCCGCACATCACGATGTATTTCAAGCTACTTAATCGTTTGCGATTTCTAGGAACTTGCGAAGCAGTCCGTGCTCAAAAACGCACTGGCCACGAATGAAGTGAGGAAGAAGGTGAATCTGCAGAAGAAAGAAGAAACTGCGAATGAATTCGTGTTGAGAATGGCCAAGGCCGGGCCTGTTGTCATCTTCAGTCGCTCCTACTGTCCTTACAGCAGGTTAGCTATGAACTTTAAGCGTGGTGGATACTATATTTACTTGTTACACGTCATTGCTGTATTTGGATTACTTGGATTATGCTGCCTTCTAAGGAGGGCGAAGACAGTATTCGTGGTGTACCGGATGAAGCCGAGTGAGTTTGTCTACGTGGAGTTGGACGAGATGGAGAAGGGATTCGCGGAGGCTGTCCTGGTGGAGCTGGAGGCGCTGTATGGCGATAAGAAGATCCCCAAGGTTGGCAGTTGTCTTGAGTGTGACTAGCCAAAGTTCTCTTCTTTCCGGTGTTCATCTTGGGAGACTTGATCGGTGACCAGGAAGAAGTGATTCGTCTGCAGCGGGAGGGCATCCTCGATGTTCTTGTCAACGACGCTCTCTCCATTCATCGGCGATAGCAGAAAGAATAAAATGCCTTCTATTTATTTATTCTCATTTACTAGCAACTACTTTCTTTATCAAATCTAATATTTGTGAATCTATGGGTTTGTCCGGGCACATATATTTCGTTCGAATATCTTATTCCTCAAAAAATCTTGCCGAATCATTTTTCCTCATGTTATAGCAAGATTTACTAATTGTAAGGCTGATAATAAAGGATATTCTTTCGAAATGGGGTTAGACCACGCTATTGTGGCACACTGCTTTAATCCTTCGATGCATTCACTAGCTCAGAGCAATATGATAAAGAGATTACGCCCCACTTGGACGAACCTTTGCTACAGCAAAGAACAGGGAGAAGGAAGAATCAATCGCCCAGACTAAGAGGAAGCATTAGGAGGGGGGTTCCTAGTCGTACTCGAAGTAGCGAGTGGAGGACATAACGAGGAGGAAGAAGATGGCGATCACCAGGAGGATGATGGAGAAGATCGAAGTGAACTTGACGACGTTGGTCTGGTCGATGATGATCTGCCGCAGTTTGTTGCACTCCTCGCACTCCATGACCTGCACCGTCACCAGCTCGATCGCCACTGAAAACGGGGGAACTTTACTCTCTCTCTCTCTATGTCATATCGTTCCGCCACAAGAATATCAGCAGTGCGGGAACTGGAAAGGGCATCCACATGGCTTGGACAAGTTTTTGAATATAAGTAGAACAAATTGGAATGAACAAGAAATCTAACCTCTGCCACCTCGTGTCCCTCTCAATGAAGGCGTCACTTTCATGGACTCGTGGCGCGGCCCTCGGACATGGAAGCTGCTCTTCCCAGTCCTGGTTGCAAAGGTCGCAACCATAGCTTCCGCGCTTCAAGGGGAACTTTACTCAACAGCCAAGTGAAATAAACACGCACTTAAAGAAAATCTGTTTATGTGATGCTGGGGCAATACTTGCATTTTAGATTACTTTAGACCGCTAATATAAAAAAAAAACAATAATACAAGATAGGAAGATTGAAGCCTTGGAAAAGAGAAAGAAGCAACTGGAATAGCTGCAGAAACGGAGAAGATGAAGGCGTGACATTGTGATGAAAGCCAAGAGAAGAGAACGGTCGATGGCAATGGAAGATAACCGCTGGGGAGATCTCGCTTCTGCTTCTCTTATCTTTCTCGGAATCACCGCAACTTCCCACCTAACACCGGAAGGCAGCGACTGATCCAATTGTGCAGACCAGGCTGAGAAGCTACGTGTGACAGAGACAGAGACACAGAGAGAGAGAGAGAGAGAGAGAGAGAGAGAGCAAAATTAAAGAATTGATACGAGCTGGCTCTGGCCCTCAGGCCACATCCTTCCTGGGTTCACTAATTTACATCAACATGATATCCACCTTTCCAATCTAGATTTACTTTCCCCTTCTTTTAAAAGAGTTTGCTTTACTTTCCCCTTCTTCGAAACATGATTCCTTTTTGTGAACTGGTAACAAATTCAATTCAATCAATTCAATTCAACCAACGCTTTATTTCAACGGGTTAATGGATTCCGTGGAGCGCCATGAGTCTTCGCCATTCTTGGGATTTGATGCATGATGGAGGAAGTTGGCACCAAGGATCTTGGTAAAGTCGTCCCGCCATTTCGTAGACGGCCCACCTCGCTTCCGCTCAGGTCCACGTGGATACCACTCCGTGATAGCTCGGGCCCATCTCCAGTCCGCCAAGTTTGATATCCGTTCGCACCACCTCCATTTTCTCCGAATGCACTCAGACACGACACCTTTTACTCCAGTCATTTTTCGCACCCACTCATTCGTCCTTCTATCAAGAATTGAGATTCCTAGCATAAACCTTTCCATTCTTTTTTGAGCGACAGCGACAGACATTAAAGTAGCTCGAGTAATAGCCCATGTTTCCGATGAGTAGGTAAAGGCAGGTAGGACGCACCCATTGAAAAGTTTTCGTTTGGTTGAAATTGGGACAGCCTTGTTACCAAAAATAGTTCTATAGCGATTGAAAGCAAATCTGGCCGCCCTGATACGACGTTGAACTTCCCCTTTTTGCCATCCATCAAGGTGAAATTCCGTTCCCAGATAAATGCATTTATTTACAAGTTTTACCACATTACCACCAACCACCACATCTCTTCCAATCCTGCTCGACATCCCCAATGTCTAACAAATATAATTAGAGAATTCATGGAATTCTTTTCGGAGCTTCATGCAATACATGTACAAAACATCGCATAAAACAATAGAAAGTTCTGTCTACATACCTCATTACTGAGTAAGGGCTAGCATGTCTCGGAAGTGATTGGAATAGCAATGGGAAGAGAAGCAGTCAGCCTACACAGGATGAGATCCTCTCTACACTTCCTCGTCCATCACTCGTAAACATCCTCCCTGTCGCAGATGTACTTGAAGACATCTCGAGCAGACTTGAGTTTCTCTGAGTCTTGGAGAGGAATCTCGAAGGAGAACTCGTCCTCCACAGCCATCATAATCTCCACCTGGAACAGTACTTTATTAAATTCAAACAATATACTTAAAAAGTGATGTCAAAACATGAATAAATGCGAGGAATTATTCGTAAGGGTAAAAAAAACTGAACTAACATGATCAAGTGAATCAAAACCAAGCTCGGAAAAGACAGCGTCCAGCTTGAGAAGAGGAGCCTTGTCCTCCGGGAAGCGGTCCCAGGCTCGGATCGCCTTCAGAACCCGCTCTTCCACCTAAGAGAAGAGACAAGTGATGGTCACAAACGCGCCAATTGTAAAGCTTCTAAATAACTGATTCCCGGTCAAGCAAATACATAAATTTAACCAATAAGGAAATAATGAGGTAGTCTGAACCCTCCCCCCCCCACATTTTTTGGATAAAAATTATAAATCTGATCATTTAAAGGAGGCTTAAACTCGGAAACTCCTAGCACGAAATGGCCGATCTTATAGTACGATACATTTTGGCAACGTGATCCTGGCAATTTGCCAAGATCCTTGCTTCGAAACCTTTTCTCGTAAAAAATGCGTTTTATTCGGCGATTTAAAATTGGCGGTTTGCGTCCGTTTGGTGAATCATGAATATTCCGGTATATATTTTACGGCCGAACGACGAAATTTCACGTTTTTCGGTCATGATATTCTCGTCAATCCATTTGGCCGTAATTTGGTCAGGGGACTGATGTTAAATTTAAAGTTCTGTATAATCACTAATATTTCCCTCATGATCAGGCGACTCTTTTCAGATGCAAATTACTCCTCTAACTTTTAGTTTAGTAAATTGAATTTTTGCTGATGCTTTCGCAAGCTCAATCCGGACATATTCACAGAATCATCCTTATGGCAAAAAAATTGAGTTTTCGCCTCCTTTAAGGCTTTCGTAACAATGAATGTTTAGAAGTATCCCGAGACGAGCCGTTCATCTCCACCATAATGATAGCAAATGGCATCCAACCACTTGGAAATTACCTGTGCGAATGTAAGCTGTTTGGGAGGGTCAAACGGTCCGTAGACATCGACAGAGGAGAAGCGGATCTGTGAGTAGGAGACAGGGGCCTTGTATGAGGCGGAGGGAAGCCTTTGGAGGAGAGTCATGTTGTGAACGCTTCGATTGAAAGCGGGCGCCGAAACCCGACTCAAGCTCCGCGAAGCAACCCGCCGCATCGCAGAAGCCAGCATCCTCCAAGACTTTATGAAGATCCACTCTTTATAAGAACTCAGTGGATAACTGATCGTATAACCATACCCAGCCTCCCCACCCGCGATGTACAACACAAGCGACCCAACGCTGTTTCAGTGTGCTCTGCCTATGCAACGTTGAAAAATAATGGAGGCAACTTTATCGGAAGCCAAACAAAACAACTCAACAGTAAACAGAGCACTGCTTATTTGTGGTGGGCCTGCTTGCGCTGGGCGGTGAGGACTCCCTGCATCTCATCGCGCTTTCTCTTGGCGCGGATGTGAGAGCCAATGCGCTTCTTCAGGAACTTCAGAGCCTGAATCACATAATGTTGATACAAATAAGTAACAAATACTGTAAATAATTGCAAAAACATGATAAAACAACAAGCACAAAGTCGGACCTTCTTGTCCTTGCTGATACGGAGCAACTCCATGGTGCGGCGCTCGTAAGGAGAGAAACCGACGACTTCACGGACAATCTCACGAGCAATCTGAAAGCAAAATAACCTATCATTCCGGAACCGCGATTATAAGGAACGCTGACGACAAAAGGTAAACCTTGGTCTTCTTAGAGGCGCGTCCCTTGGAGCGAGTCTTGCGGAGCTTGGCTCCGTCCAGCTTGGTCACCTTGTGGCCCTTGCCGATGCCGACGGCCGTAGCCTCAACTGCTGGCTGCGACATCACCCTGGAAGCAAAGCTGTTGCTGATTACATAGATAAGTCAAGCCAAATCGCGATGAGAAGGAAGAAAGAATAAGTAACAGAAAGAGGTAAAAAATGTGGAATCAACCACATGGATTAGCAAGACAGCAATAAAATCGGTTGCATTTTATTGATGAGACATATGTACAAGGTTGAAAAGTTAGTAGCACACAGTGAACGAAATTAACCAAGGACTGAGAATTCATTGAGAATTAGCTACTCCTGTACAGAATGAATGTGACAAAAATCACTCGTAATCGAACGCGTATATTCATTTTCAAAGGAAATCTCTAGCGGCATTAGATGAAAGTAAGGATGAAAGAACGTAATAAACAAATAACGGTTGACGAAATTCATTTTGATTCATCTAAGCAGTAAACCATTAAACACTAGCTCGAGAAATTCTTTGTCCCGTTACCCATTCAGAAATGTACACTGATAGCTTATCGGTAACCAGACAAGACGGAAGAAAAATTCGACAAAGCGGAATAAGACGACAATCATCACCAAGTCGCTCATCGCGCCAGTCGGACTGAAAAAAACGCGTAATATATTGCAGGTTCAACATTCATAATCGGAACAATTTCGGATTAAATGCAATTCCTCAAATATGGAAAATAACTTACACTGTAACTGCTAATTATCAGCAGCGGGAAGAAAGTGCCGAAAATGCATCCTTGAATGATCGAACTCTCGAAGTAGAGTTGAGCGAATGTCAGAGCGGATCCAAAACCGAGGAAAAAAGGCCAACGCCTTTCAATCCTACTTATTCGCTGATGCAAGGGAACACCGCTCGACATCCAGAAATATTCAAAGCTGAAAGATAAACATAATAAACTATGAACCGCACTGAAAAAAGAACCGTTCCGCACCTATAGAGGGAATTCAGCAACGACATGTGGACGAAAACAGCGAAAGTCGCGAAACCGGGAAGTGGAAGATGAGCGACTAGCGCCGTCTGCAGCAGAAACACCGTTTCCAGAATTATCGAAGCGATGAAGTCAGCAGCCGCAGTGCTGAAAGGAAAGGAAAACTAAAATCACGAGTTTACACTATAAGGTAGTGAAAGAACCCACATCAATTGCACCAAGATATGCCATAACTGGGAAATTCACGTCAGGGGGGTTTCCGGTGCAGTGATGAATATCGTATTCATTTCTTATCACAACACCATGTTCTCGAGTTACGGTAAGTATACGATATATGGCCATGTCATTTGCGTAATACCGCAAAAAGAGATGTACGGTATAATTACCACAGCAGGGTAAACTTAGGTGGCGATAAGAAATAAATATGATATTTATTTTCCCCGTACCGGAAAAACCTCTGCGGTGAATTTCAGCGGAAAATAATTTCCGATACATAAAATTCAACCTCTGAGTTGGGAATAGTATAGATATTGCAAACAAAATAACCATTACCTGACAGCGATAGGCGGTGGTTCAGGTCTATTAATTCGCCGATAACACGCGCTAGCGATATCAGCGAAGCAAAAGACGTTGATCAGCCGGGTTATTATATACAGTGGAAGAAGCGTGAAAACAGAAGCCTGAAAATGGCATATCATCAATATTTCATACAAAGGTAATAACAGCGTTTAAAATACGCTCGAAAACCTATAGGAAGGGCTGACCTGGTATACAATCGCTTCTGGTGGTGACAATGCGGATGGCAATAACGTGCATAGCCAGTTTAAAACCGGAAGAACAATCAACGACATTGCCAGCGCAAAGCCGATGTTAATGGCAGCACAGAATCCAAACCTCAAAAATGTACAGTATGAAAATACCATGGTAATCTATAATTAAGTAGCGAAATCGCCGCAGAGGTGTTATCAGCATTCCGAGAAAATCACCTCGTAATCGGATCAATCTTCTTGCTTGGAGGCGGCTCTTCTCGTTGTGGCAACATCTTCCCTTCACGCTCCCTTCGCATCTAAAAAAAGGACATTAGTTCTACTTCGAAAATAAATACGAGGAATAGTCACTGAAAATATCAAGCATCTCAGTCTAACTTGGAGGACAGTCCGTTCCCGCGGTCGAGCTGGTGGAGGAGGAGTATCAGCTGCAGCCTTGAGCTGCATGAGGTCCTAAACGAAAAGTTATCCACATTCAGTTTTAACAAATTTCACCGAAGCAGTAAACGGCATACGGGGAATGTCACAATCACAACCGGATATTACCACAGCCGTTTAAGAAGCAGAAATCATACCACTGGACCATGCAGAAGGCTGAGGAATCCATTGAACAGATCGACGATGACAATTCTGAAGACGGATGCATCCATCTCTTCGTGTGAGGTCCACTCACGCGCAACGATCGCGCCAGTCACACTCCATTGGAGAGTGGACGCTCTGCAAATCAGCTAAATCATTCATGTGATCACTCCAATCACGCGCATTGATAGACATGACAACATTGGCAACACCGTACATCTGAACAGGCTTTTCCTAATCACATGAAAGTTTACAAATATTTTAATTGGTTACGAGACCCTAAGTACCAAATAAAAACGCAGATCTAAGCAAAATCTTATTTGGGACTTCTCTCTGCGTACGCTGCTCATCTATACAGTAATTTACGATCGTTGCGGAACAATCGCCTGAGTAGCAGCGCGTCCTCATCAAAGAAGCCCCGTTCAAAGGGGGCGAACTTGTTCTTTCGGATAGAGTTTGCAATATTTTTGTAAAAGTTTGTAAATTTTCTATGAAGTGAACTGTTTTGTTATTATTAGGAACATCCTAGGTACTGCATGCGTGCTCGTTGTTCAAAACGTGAAAATAATCCTGTTGGTTAGATTGCAGTGATTGTTGTTTCTTTTCAGTCTTGGATAATGGCTCCCGCTCGCAAGGGAAAGACAAAGGAGGAGGCGCCGGTCGTCACTCTCGGCCCGCAGGCCAAGGAGGGTGAAAACGTCTTCGGCGTCGCGCACATCTTCGCCTCCTTCAACGACACTTTCGTCCATGTCACTGACATCTCCGGTTAGCCTATCCTGGTTTGTGATTTCTTTTCCTTATGGACTTTATATTTCAACTGCGAGAGAGTATCTGCCTGTATAAAAATAATTTTATTTTAAGTTAATTAAAGGACAACGTTACATTTCTGGTAAGCCTTTTTGTGTTCCCAGAAAAGTTTGAGTGTCGCTTGCCTGGGTCGAAATTCTTGGGAGTTTTACTTCTCGACTTTTTGGTGCGGTACTTTTGAGCATATATTAAGGACGAGAAACGATTGTACGTGTGACCGGTGGAATGAAGGTGAAGGCTGACCGTGACGAGGCCTCGCCTTACGCTGCCATGCTGGCTGCTCAGGACGTCGCTGAGCGATGCAAACAGGTCTGGATTTTGCAGTTGCTCGTCTCTTCTTTCTTTCAATTCCGTTTTTAGAGGGGCTGAAATTTTTTTCCGTTAATACAGCAATGGTTGTGACAACAGAGTAATCCCGTGTAGCTTTCGAGTTGATTTTTTTCCCTATTCTCTCATCGTGAGAATAGAAAGGAGCATAGTTAGGTATTTCAGGCATGAATTCTTCTAAAAACTATTTCATTTACAATTTTTCTCTCGGATTTGATGATCTCATTTAAAATGTCTTTATGCTTTCTCAGTTTGTTTAAAATTCGCTGAATAGTCCCTTGCCCAACATTGAACCATTAATTAGATGCCAGGCCAAGTTGGTTTGGACGTTCATTCGTTAATTGTATATTCCCTGTCATAGCGGATACTAGTTTGGTAAATGTTTGAGGCAACACTAGTTCAAGGGAACTTCGTTAGGTTCACTGGATGACAAAACCTATTTAGTTCCAGCAATGTAAAAAAAAGAAAATCATCAAGATTCGACCCTGAAAAGGACTATTAAATCAAAGTGTTAGGGTGTTCTAAGAAAGGCTAGTGTCATGCTCCTTGAATACGAATATATATGAAACATGGCTTTCTTACTAGAAGTGATGTAATTTCTTCTCTGATTTATTTTATTTAGCTCGGCATCAACGCTCTGCACATCAAGCTGCGTGCGACGGGAGGAACGAAGACCAAGACCCCCGGCCCGGGAGCCCAGTCCGCCCTCCGCGCCCTGGCTCGCTCTGGCATGAAGATTGGCCGCATCGAGGATGTCACTCCCATCCCCACCGATTGTACTCGCCGCAAGGGTGGCCACAGGGGTCGCCGTCTTTAAGTCAACAACCTTCGTTGTTGACTTTCGTTGTTTTTATTCTGTTCTTCCCGGACAAAGTTGTTTCCCTTTCTACCCGTGTATCTACACAACATTGCAATGCTACCATAGAGTTATGGTCGACGTTGTTTTCGATTTGTGGGGAGAGGGTGGAAAGGGGCGGGGCGTAGTGAAAGATGGAGAGGGTCGAAGGGAGAGGGAGGCTCGGGCCGGCGTAGTAAACAAGAGGCTCTCCCGTCTGCTTGTCTGGGGGAAGAGTGGCTGGCCAGTTGAGTGGAGGAGTGGCTGGCTGCTCGGCCGTCTGTGTCTTTTCTCTTCTTTGTAGAGAGTGCCTCCCTCACGCTTGCATGTACTGCTTGCTCTTCAAAGTTAAATTATATTTCGCAGTCACATATATGTATTATAGAGTTATCAAACTCCTCTGCGTTTAAGTTTATATTGTTTTTCGGTCATTGTTGTGCATTCCATGGAATGATACTAAAGCGATGCCCTCAGGGTAATTTATCCTCCACTCGGGCCCTGGCGAGGTCGCCGGCGTCGCTGTGGCCTTGGCTGCAGTGTGCAGTGCAGTTGCCATGACATGGGCCGAGCTGCTCGAGGAAGAACACTGACCAGGGTCAGCCATTTCCAGTGCCAAGAGAGCTATCGACCGGCCTTTCAGTCGCTCTCGTCTCTGTTATAATCAATGCCCATTCTGGCTGGGATACCGTATTCTACCATGAGAAATTGTTGAGGTGTGCTTGTGTAGATGTAGGGGGGCATATAACGACGGAATTTCGCCTGTGGTCTGTTGGAGTTGTGAAAAGCAAGAAAGGAAAAGCATTGAATAAAAAGGAGAGTGGAGCAAGGGAGGGAGAGAGAGAGAGACGGAGCGACGGCGAAATGGGGGGAAAGAGTGGAGCAAAGCTAGCGAAAAGAAGTGAGAAAGACTTGAGCGAGAGAGAGAGACACGCAGCTAGGGCGAAAGTGCGAGAGAAGAGAAAGAGTGGGGCGAGCGAAAGAGAGTGAAAGAGTCGGCGAGAGAGACTGAGCGAGGGCGAAAAAGATAGAAAGATGGGAGAGAAAGCGACGGGAGCGGGAAGACAGAGAAAGAGAATGACCTCGTCCTGTCTGCGTTCTTCCTTATACTTTTGTTTTTTTGTACTCTTCAGTATTTTAGTTTCGGTTACTCTGCTACATATCTATGTGTGCATATTTTCCTTCTTTTTCTTCTTCACAATCCTCTGTTTTCTTCTTCCCCGGCTCACTCTAATCCTTTCAGACTTCCATATTTCCTCTGTCTTCAGCTTCCTATTGCATATTCCACAGAGAATTGTCTCTGCTATTCCTTATTTTTTCCCTTCCTTCTTCGCGAGGTCATTCTTTGTTATCCATCTCGAAACACCTCATCATATTTTTTTTCCTTTGCGGGAATTAAGTTGAGGGGAGAAATGTAGAGAAATGCACCACCTAAACGGGCAGCGCCTTAAAAAAACATAATGTTATTTGAGTCATGACGTGCATGGTTACAGATGAACATCGTCTTCTAGTCGCCTGCATCCTCCACGTGGTACGCCATCTCTATCGTCAATATCTTCTCTCTCTCTCTCTCTCTCTCTCTCTCTCTCTAAGACTCTCAAATGCACACACACTCTCGCTTCCTCATCGTCGGCCGACCTCGTTTCTAGCGTGCCCAGTGGTCCCTTGCTGTCTGCAATACATCTTGTCCTTCCCCGCCTCTTCTACCTCACTGATGAAAACGCTACCTCAAGCTGTACATAAAATGTGTGTTTCTACACTCAACGTGTTCTTGTTCTGCTTCTATTCTTTTTCTTCTTTATCAACTCCATTCAACATTTGAATGCCACCTCCCACGATAATGCAAGAATTCCAGAGGTGTACATAGACATTGAACTACAACTTGTCTGGAACTTTTTTGGCTGTCATAATAGGGTCCTAGTTTCTTTCTGAATGATGATTATATTTCCATAACCACGCGAATACCTCAACAATTACGCGAACCTCAGCAACTTCCTCCTACCTCGTTGTTTTCCACATTCGTTGTCAATAAATGAAATTAGCCACCACTCTCTTGTCATTTTGCCATTTCAGTTCATTTACACTCAAGCAATTTATAAGAATGCTGGTGAGTATTCTGAATCACAAGTCCTGAGGAAGAAATCGAAGAATAGTGAATGAAAAGATACCAAAAATTAGTTTATTGTTAGCCTAATAATCCAGCGAAAACCGGAAAAATGAAAGTGAACAAAAAACAGCTCCGACGTTCGTGGCAGAAGACAAATGACTGTCAGAGACAGTTTTCACCTGTTTGGAGTGAACCTGTTTCAAGGGGAATCATGGATATCAGCTACTTATCTCTCTCTCTCTCTCTCTGTTTCCTCTCTCTGTTCTTCTCTCTCAGTCTCTCCTTCCCTATCTCTCTGTCTCTCTTCCTTATCTTTCTCTCATGTCTCTCGTCATTCTCTGTTCCACTATCAAATGATCTGCAGTATGGCTCATCTTTCCTAATCACCTCTCGGAATTCGTCGAGTCTCCCCATTCAATTCATGAAGATGCGATATCTAATTCTCCTCCCGATTATCCTCGCCGCTTCGCAGAGCAACGAGCGAATTCTACCAGGTGCTGCACCGATCTAATTGTTACAGAGACCAAATTATTCCTTTAAAGGATTATCCTTGATGGTTTGAGTATATTTTAATTATTTCCTAATGAATACCTTCAAATTGTCGTCGTTCTAAAGAATAAAAAAAAACATAATTTTTTAAAAGAATGGGATGAAGAACTAGCAAAAGTGTGCTTGGTTGTGAGAGAAATGCGACTGCTTGGACTGGTTCGGAAGCTGCCGCGGACTCGGCGAGTCGTGGACTGACGACGGAGTCTGGAAGTACGAGTGCACAGAAGGAAAGTCCGTTTCGTTTTATTAAATCACCATTATCCCCTTGATACTATTATACCGGACAAACGAACGAAAACGTCAAACAAAAAAATTTCCAGCCACGAGGCAGTCTTTCGTGGATGTGTTCCATTGGATGACTCAGAGATCAACAGCGGAGGCAACGAAATCATTGCTGTAGGCAGAAATGAATCGGTCGATGGATTCTGGCATTCGTGCGAGGCCAATGATCAGAGAATCCGCTACGAAAGAGGTCGCCAACTTTTTTCTTTTAAATCAAGATAATTTAAATGGCTTTAGCCGTTATTGTCCCGAATTGATATAATTTTGAGAATCTCGGTGTTCGGTGAACGGGAAGACGTACCATCTTGGAGAAGAATTCAGAGAGGGGACCTTCCATTGGCTCTGCCTTGAGACCGGGAGATGGGTGAAAGGTAAGGATACGAAATCAGCCGGACAACTCGATTAAATGAAAAAAAATGTTTACTTTATTTATTTATTCATAACATCATTTGACGTGATACATTTTGAATTATTGTACGAGTAGGATAGCTAGATTCGTACATAAAAGTTGAGAGATAAATGCAATCAGGATGTTACTTCACGAATGAGACCGGCCAGGATGTGTTGATTGGGATCGGTGAACAGGCCTTGAACGGACTCGTCAAGCATGTCTGCGACAGGTACACCGACTACCCGGGCAGAGTGCAGTACTACACACAGGTTCGGGTGTTCTTGCAGAAGTCTTTCTGAGAACTCAGTAAATGAAAATAAGCTTATTAACAGGATTGTGCAAGGCTTATTAAAAAGGCTTTCGAAAGGATCTTTTTTTTGGTGCGAAAAGGCTTATTAATAGGATTCTTTTTGCGAATTGCACCATTTGCTTTCTTAAATGTCACTAGGCCATGATTTCCACTGCGAATGAGGCGCATTCATGAAACTTTCTTTATTTGTGTCTTACAAACGTTAAAAGTGTAAGAAATAATACAATAACAGTCTAAAACGTAAATGTTAGTCAATCAGCAATACATTTAGCACATGGAAGGACAGCTTAGTAGGCATCGACATGAGATTGAATACAAGAAAAAAGGGAACAAACGTGGATTCGCTAGTATAGAATGGCAAAACAGAACAAGAAAGAAAACGGGAAGGGGCGACCTAAAGACACTGAGCCAAGGATAAGAAGAAGTTACCACGAAAGGGGGAACTCCAACCAAAAGTGGGCATGTATGGATGGGAAGGGGAAAAAGGAGCAACTAAAACAAAAATGAGAAAAAAATAGTTTTGGACTAAATGGCGAGGAAAAAAAACAGAGATTGAGAGAAAGCAACGGAGATTCCATCGTGCTGACCGAGCAAGCCGCGACACACTCGGTCTGTCCGTATCCCTCCACGACGATGCATCTCATGGCTGCGCGCACAAAGGTCAGGACGTTCTCAGCGAGGCGAGCACTGCCCGCAATCATCAGCTTCACTCGGCCTCCCATTCCTTCGCGGATCTTCTTGAACACGATCTGATCCAGCCATGAGTTCGAGCGGATGACGAAGCTGAAATGCCATAAATCATTACTGTAATAGTATATGTTGTTCTTTCACAAGTTATTAATAACTAATATAAACTGTTCATTTTTTTCATACCACAGTTTTTTTTTCGGATCACCCTGAAACCATCCCTATGCTATGAGGATTAATATGCTCTCCGAGGATTCTTATTAGAGAAGGCTCTACTTTAAAACTCGCGATACAATAAATGCCAACAAGTCAGCTGTCTTATTCTATCTCAAACCATCCTCTAAGACATGCTCGATCATCTCTAACCTATCGTAGAGCCTGTTGAGGACACGAGGGACGACAGGGAATACGGTAGACCTGAGCTCCTTGATGTCGTCGACGAGTCCGCGAATATCTCCGCGGAAGAAGCCGACGCGGGCGCCGACCATGAAACACACGGCCTCCACGAGCTGCTGCGGTCGCGTTGCGTGCGGAATTCAGCGAGTTTCTCGGCCTCTTTCTTGTGCACATCTCCACCTGGAAACAAGTTTATTTATATCATTAAACTCGTATTATTTACTCCAAACAAATCCTCAAATAAAAACACAAAACTCAGGAAACAAAACAATGTTAAAATCTTCCAGTCTGCCTAAAGAATAAGAACGCCTCCAAACCTACATGGCGTACACTGCATTGCCGGCAGAGTAGGCTGCAAAGACGAGAAGACGGCGAGACTCGCTATACTTGGTCTGCTTCGTCTTCGAGAGATGAACCTGAACAACGAGTGCAAGTTAAATTAGGTCGAGTGTGTCTCCGTTAAACAAGATAATGGTACTGTAGGCAGAGTACCGTAATCAGTACACTTCTAGCTGCTCGCTTAGAAAAATTAGCAGCTGTTCGTAGCTGAATAAATTACTTTCTTTTAGACTATTGTGAAAACAACGAAATACTTTACTATCTCATAGGAATTTTAGGGAATTCGAACTCGGGAAAAATTGTTGGAGAACAGAGCCATTTTTTTTCCAAAAATATGATACGGTAAACAAGAAACTCAAAGAAAAATAGATTTCTGTATCAGTGACCATGCCTGAACATATAAACGTTTATGGAATTAGCTGAGGTGGCAAAAACTCGTAAACATAAAAGAACATCTAAGTATAATGAGCAAAACACCCTTGTTTGAAAGTGCTTTAATTCTTGTCTGCTCACCGTTCCAAGCACTGCGCGGCCGAGCGGCCCACGATGGGTGCAATGGTTCTCCACTGAGTTGGCATGAGCTTAGCGAGATGCAGCAGCTTCTCGTCCTCCTCACGACTCCACTCCGTCTTCTTGATGCCCGGATCAGTCACGAGATTCAGTTGACGACCTGAGAGGGAAGGAAGGAGCGGAACAGAGAGGGAGAGAGGAGCAGAATGAAGAGGAATGAAAGGGTGCGATAAATGTGCATTTTTAAAACGACGAGTTACCCAAAGCTGACCTTCACTGTCTTCTCTCCGCACTGCTTGGAGATCTCGTCCTACTGCGCTCCCTCGCCTTGCTCCTTTGCGAAGGCAGCCCCGGCATTCTAAAAAAAATGAAATTGTCCAATTGAACTTAGCATAAGCCAAAAATCGTTTGTTCGTCTAGAATACAGTGCACAAGGCAAGAATACTGTACCTTGTGTACAGTAAGCATAAGATGAAACTACGCAATGTTGGAAGAAAACGAGAAAATTCTGAAAAGCAACTTCCAACTTGAGAAGTAAAAAACGAATACTCCAAATAACATCTAAATAACCAAATAATCTAAAATAGAAATAAAACTTAGAAAATTCAATATACCACACTCACTTGGCTGTCTTCTCACAGCTTGGAGATCTCGTTCCACTGCGCTCCGTCTCCTTGCTCTTTTGCGAACGCAGCCAAGTGGTATTGCTCTGCTTTCTAAAAAAAAAAGAAATTGCTATTTGTAACTGAGGCAACATTGGCAAGTAGCATAAGCCAAAATCTTTCTTTCGTTAATAATAATGCACACAAGGTAAGAATACCTTGTGTTGAGTATTCTCTGGAATAGATAAACGCTCAAACCGATAAATATATTTTGGGGCCGAACACCTTAAGATCAACATGAGAATAAGCAAACCACTTGAAAGCTTAACTTAAATGAAAAGTCCCTCGCAAAAGCTATACTAATTTAACCACAGTGAACTTTCGCCACTTTTGTGGCACTACATTGATATTCTCGTAGGCCGTTGATCAATTAAAATGAGAAATCGAGCGGTTTGGGAAGTTCTACAACAACAACAACAAGTGGCCTCAATATTCGATTCGTTCAATACACAGATCTTTTTTAGTATTGGTCTTTAAACATTAAACGAAGTCTGGATAACTCCCGAAGGAAACATAATATATATAGGCAATTAAATTAAAGGAAAAAGTTATATATGAAGATTTGATGTTTGCAAAACCTTTCACTCGGAAGCAGTCTTCTACGTGCGACACCAATCAGAGTCGCACATCGCGTACTGCATTCACTAGATTCAGTTGACGACCTTACTTCATTCTAAAAGGAATAACATTGTCAATTGTTAAAAAAACGGCTGGGCCAACACCACCATCTTGAAAACAGCAGAGTAGAGAAAAGTTCGATTAGTGATGTAAACTCCACACCTGAGATCACACCTGAGTTGGCAGAACTCGGTGACGAACTCCGGGAACTCGTAGGAGACACATCATCTCCTATGCTAGGCGCTGTTCCGACTGAGTGCGGCGAAGGCGTCCGAAAGCGCGCCCGAGCTGCTGACTGAAAAAACAAACCGAAGAGAAGCACGAAACGCGACAGCATGCTTGCTGTCATCACGCATTGCGCCAACAGCTCAGAGCAACAGATCAACTGCAACTTTCCACCAATAAACAAACAAGCCTTTTCTAATAAAAGTAATAAGGGACACAAAAAACCTTGAAAATGAAGACAACTCTTGGCTCAGTTGTTCTTGGCCGAGTAAGATCGGCGACACAGCGAACTGCCTGACAAACGAAGGAGCAAAACGTCCTGTTAATTAGACTTGCAAGGTCCTGTTAATAAGTCTTACGCACGAAATAACTGTTAAAAAGACTTTCGCCCCTCGAAATCCTGTTGATGTGCCTTTGTTTGTGCACAATCCCATCAATCAGCCTTTTTTGTCGGACAATCCTTTTGATAAGACTTTTTTGTCGAACAATCCTTTTAATAAGCTTATTTTCATTTACTGAGAAGCAGAGATATGCTTGAAGGTCCGCGATGACGTGCACGTCAAGCATCCGGGCAACAAGGGAGACAACAACAACTTCCCAGTGGCTGGAGACTTCAGGATTCATGGAAAGGTGAGATGCACCGCAATGTTAAACATCTGAGAGACAATCAGAGAGAAAGAGAAGACCTGAGAAAATAAATGATTTTGATTTGAAAGGTGGAACGCTGGCTTCACGAAAACGCAGAGTCGTTCATCGCAAATGTGGATGAAGCAACTCGGGTTCGGGTTCGCTATTTGCCTGCATCAAGACGGGACTGGCAATGAGGAGGGAAATGAGAACATCGTATTCACTGTTAGAACTACATATGTAAGTAATCATTCTCATCAATATCAACAAATTTATGATGTCGGTTAGATCGATTTAATTTTAGTCTACAGTTATGTACATACGATGAATTCGTATTGACAGTTGTATAGATGCATTCGATAATGCATTTGTAATTCTATCCGTACACTTCCTATGATTATGGTTTCCTTCTTTATTGCATGAAAGATAAATAAAGAGTGAGAATGAGAAGGAGAGGTTTAGTAGACACATGCGTCTCTCCACGTGTTCAGCAGCCCCCCGTCCTCGCAATGCGGAACAGTGCACGCAGCGCCAGAGAACTTCTCCGTGCAGTTGCAGTAGCCCAGCTCATTGTCGTACGCTCCGTGCACACAATCTTAAATACAAAGTAAAGAATAGCGCTGTGGTCCTTGCACAATTGGAAAAGATATGGTCATAAGAGCAAGTGAGAAATGACTGATGTGCGAGTAATTCTCACCTATTCCATCACTGACGGCGAGTGGTACAGCGAGTGCGTATGTTCCGTTTACTTTAAACTAGAAAGAAAGAGTTATACAAACACACGCATGTGTTAATCAGTTTGGAAACCAACATCGACAACGGCAGGTCCAACGCCACCGAACTTATTTGTGAAGGGCACAAATTCGGAGCGGAATGTGCAGTTAACCCGCTCTGCTTTTCGCCAGTTGTCGTCAACCGATTCTGTTGTATTCGGAGCGTTCAGTAGAGAGATCTTCACTGCTTTTCCTAGAGAATAAATGTGAGTAAAAACGAAACGTGAATAAATTAATTCATGATTCAATTCGCTCTAACCAGAATTATACACGGCAACAGCATCGTTGCTGCTTTCGGGCTTTCCGTCACGCGGAAGTAACGCAATCTGGGACGCCGTACCTTAACGAAGGAATCTTGGCCAAAGTGTCTCCACAACCACATTATAACATCAGCTGTGAATAATACTTCATATTACCGTATGTTACCACTGTCAGTTGAACATCGGAATTTTCTTCTGAAATCACAATCTTGTAAGTTTCGTCCTTGCTGAGCGTATACGATTTTGAATACCGACTGAATTTTACGGCATTTTCTGAACGAGGATGAAAAGGTCTAAAAATGAATACTCGTGGAAAACATGAGCATAGTCAGTACGTACCGTTTTTATTGTTAATGACAACATTCGTTGGATCCAAATTTGTAGTCGACGACGCAATGAGCATTGCATCCTGGTCAGCCGTGTGCACAATGTCTTGTAGATATGAATAGCTTATAATTTTGATGGCGTGATATCCGATCTCGCCTTTGACGAGTAGGCTCAGATTCTACAACCCAATAGCTATCCTAGTATTTTCCTATATGCGTATGTAACAGTCAAAACGTAATAAAAAAAAAGCTCTAGTAGTGCAGCGTAAAGTTTCACGGGAACATTCTTAATTATATGTACATGAAAGTACATATGTTTGTATGTACATATGTATGTGGCGTAACTTCCGACATTATTAGGCCCACAAATAATCGGATTAATTTGACTAGTATGATTGATCTGATTAATCGAAATAATTCAAACTCAAATTACGGAGTAGGAACGCATTCTAATGCAGATACAGTACCGCCCACGAGCCAGTGGTTTCGGCTCGAGCGGCTCCGAGCGGCTCGAGCGGATCCGAGCCGCTCGAGCCGTTAAGAGCCGCGTTGAATAACACGCCAGAGAGTGAATATTTTGGCTTTATGTTACTTGTGCCATGCTCAGAAAACATTCCTCTGTCGATTCTGCTAGAAAAAAGCGGAATAAAATGCCGAAATAAAAATACATTATTTCCGTACACTCCTGATGACAAATATGGTGTTGCGTCCTAAAGTGTATGGTGCTTGGTGTAATTTACGATCACCTTGGCTACTTGCCATGTTTTCAGACAGCGGAAATAAGCACAGCTCTGGCTTTTTTTCTTCTTCTGATGTAAAATGTAGCAAAATATGGGCAGCGGTTGGAATTCGAACATGTGACAATCAAAACAAAAAGCGATCGCGCTAGGCAGATCGTTACCGGGAACCCAAGCCAGACGTTGACAATGGATTTGCCACCAAATGTGCTTGGAGCACTCTCTCTCTCTCTCTCTCTCTCTCTCTCTCTCTTTCTCTCTCTCTCTATCTCTTTTTCTTTCTCTTTCTCTCCACTCACTCTCTACTTTTCGGTCAAGTCTGGATTTTTCCTCTCTTTTATTCCGATTCAAGCGATCCTCCAATTTGTTCTCCCTTGCTTTTTCCACTCGCTACTCTTATTCTGGGCAAAACATTCGCACCAGTTGGGGTTAGAACCTGCAACACTCAAATCAGAGTGCGAGCGCGCAACTTACTGCGCCACACATGGCACGCTTGGTGACTTACTTCTTTCTTAAAACTGGTGAAAATGTTTTACCAAGATGAGGAGCATAGAATGAGATAAATTAGAGCTCGAAGTGAGTGATCGAAGAAAGACTTTCACTAAAATGTAATAGAATCACTTTCTGTCTCTGTCTCTGTCTCTCTGTCTCTGTCTCTGTCTCTGTCTCTTTCTCTGTCTCTGTCTCTGTCTCTCTGTCTCTGTCTCTTTCTCTGTCTCTGTCTCTGTCTCTGTCTCTGTCTCTGTCTCTGTCTCTGTCTCTGTCTCTGTCTCTGTCTCTCTGTCTCTGTCTTTCTCTGTCTCTGTCTCTGTCTGAGTCTTTCTCTGTCTGATTCTGTCTGAGTCTGTCTGAGTCTGACTTTGTCTCTGTCTGTCTCTGAGAGTGAGTGGAGAGAAAGAGAAAGAGAAAAAGATAGAGATAGAGAGAGAGAAAGAGAAAGAGAAAAAGATAGAGATAGAGAGAGAGAAAGAGAGAGAGAGAGAGTGCTCCAAGCACATTTGGTGGCAAATCCATTGTCAACGTCTGGCTTGGGTTCCCGGTAACTATCTGCTTACATCAGAAGAAGAAAAAAGGCCAGAGCTGTGCTTATTTCCGCTGTCTGAAAACATGGCAAGTAGCCAAGGTGATCGTAAATTACACCAAGCACCATACACTTTAGGACGCAACACCATATTTGTCATCAGGAGTGTACGGAAATAATGTATTTTTATTTCGGCATTTTATTCCGCTTTTTTCTAGCAGAATCGACAGAGGAATGTTTTCTGAGCATGGCACAAGTAACATAAAGCCAAAATATTCACTCTCTGGCGTGTTATTCAACGCGGCTCTTAACGGCTCGAGCGGCTCGGATCCGCTCGAGCCGCTCGGAGCCGCTCGAGCCGCTCGGAGCCGCTCGAGCCGAAACCACTGGCTCGTGGGCGGTACTGTATCTTCACAGCTTCGGTTTCTCATCACAGAGAATAAATGCTACTAAATGCGGGAAAATGTGATCCTTCAGATTTCTGTCGTTTACGACATTTTCGTTAATTAATATATTCCAAATTGTAAAATTAATTTCTTGTAAAGAAGAATGCATGAGAATTCGCTCAGTAATTAGAGTTGTATTGTTTCGATAAATCGGATTTAATCTATTAATCAATTTAATCCAATTACTTGTGAACCAAATAATACTGTATATATGCATATAAAAAAATGTATATGTGTATCATCATACCGCTGCGAAATGTGTCTGTAATTCCTTGTCACCGTCCGGATCTCCACCATCTGCGACGGCAACAGAAAATCCACCAGTCGCAGAGGTTGCATTCATCAGAGCGATAGTCGGAGCGCCGTAGACAGGATCTTCTTCGCTGGTAGTTGACACCGTCACTGCGACTACCTGTACATTCTCTGTGTGTAATTCCAGAAAGTGAAGCACGGCTATACAAAACAGTGTGGCAGAACTTCAACTCATTTTGCGTTTATGTTGCCCGAGCTTTTCCCTCCCTTATAGTCAACATACCTTCTGCCGATAGAGTTGGGCCTTGCGGTAGAAAGAGTCATCTACCGTAAAAGTGGCGTTCTCTGCGACCATGTCATAGACGCCACTCTGATAAAGAATGAGAAGACCGTGAGCGTCGCGGCCGAGCGAGCGAGTGGCTTCTCCGAAGATGGTCGAAATATTGAACTGAAAAAATATGCTAATGTCTTCTTTGCTGATAAATATTTTTCATAATAAAATTAGAAAGACGAACAAGTGGGGGGTCAGCTCCTTGCTCCGGGCAAATGTCGTCGCTGTAGGTAACGTCCTGATGAAAGCTTTCGCTAAAATTGGCGTAACTTCTTCCTCGATAAACAGGAATCGCTATAAAGATATTGATTCAGTGCAACGTTATAAAACAAATCTAAAAGATTTATTTTCTGATAAATATTTTGAAAATAGGAGGAAAAAACTAACTTTGACCGTTATCAAGAACAACAGTGAGCGAAAATTGCCATATGTTTTCAAATGTTTCATCGTCTTTTACAAGCGATGCCTTGGCGCTCTCTAAGGATTGAGACAAGAATGAGCAGGACTCCTGAAATAATGCTTTGAAGAGTTATTTTAATCTTAAGTTTTGTGAGCACTGAATACTCTGAAATTTCGTCGCACATAGCTTTACTTGCAAACTCCTCTCGGAAACACCTGCTCGATCGAGTCACAGTTTGTTTTCGTGATTTAATCACTAAATTACGGTTACGCTTGTCTGACTTCAGAGGTAGGATGTAAGAAGAGCACAGTGAGCGTTCGAATAGTTGTATCTAGCGTGCCTGTCGGTAGAGCATCCGTCACACAGGAAGCTACAAAACATTTGCGCTACAATATCCAATCAATATAAGGCAATTTCAAATTACTTGTCTGACAGGAGACACCGGTTGAGCCTGGATTACAATTACATTTGTAGCCGTTAGTTTCGGTTCCGCCTTCCAGATCATATTTTACTGTACCGCTAGAAGAGCAGTCAAGGAGTTTCTTGGACGGCCCTAAAAAGAAAGCGTGACAAGAAAAAAAACGAAATGTTATTTCTTTTCCTTTATTTGTCAAATTGTGACCAAAACGTGTCGATCTCGTTAGACACAGAAAGTCTTTCATGTATGAATGTTTGTATGTATGTATGTATGTATGTATGTATGTATGTATGTATGTATGTACATATCTAACTGAAAAGATTAAATAAATGTAAAATGCTTCTGCTTGTCACTGACCTCTGTAAAAGGGTGGATCCTTAGCGTCGCAGAAGACATTTTTCTCCTTTCCTGATTCACTGCAATTTTTTTCACTTTCATGTCCTTGAGCGCATAAGAACTGCCTCGAGAATGTAAGCGGACCATCAGAAGTGCTCGCTTTGAACTATGAAACAGGTTTATAATGGCAATTATAATGTGGGGCTTAGGAGAACCAGGACCTGTAATGTGTAAAGGGACTCGGTTCCTTCTACACATGTCGTATTGAACTGTGCTGGCTGATCGACATCGCAGAAGTAGGGAACGAAGTAGCCATCCACGCAAGTTGTGCCATTTCGGAGCACACCCCACTGCAAGCACTTTGTGTTAACCAGAAATGCAATAATCTTTCATGCTTATTCCTTGCTTTCATGTACAAATCAAAAATGGAAATATTATCATGAAATGTGTATGCATGAAACCTGTTCGTTGTCTAATTTTGGTGCAACATTGCCGGCACAATCGAGGACGGTGAGAGAGATCTGAAAGGAACAGATCATTTCAGTTTCTGCGGTGGAATATATAAGCAATATCATGAATAAAGAAGACCTCAGATGCAACTGCGCCACTGAGAGTGAGACGTGCTGCTGCTCCTTCATCTATTTCAAACTTCCATCATTTCCAAACCACCATGGTCTATGTAAATATGTATTTTAGTAATGCTGCTGTCAATATTCTAATAGACTTCGACATTTAGCTTCTATGTACATACATATGTATGTTAGTAAGAGATTCGCTCACGTGTGTTTGGCGAAATAATCTTTTTCTCGAAGTTGTGATGCGCAACTTGAATTCTTGGATCTTTAGAGGGCTCTGTAGAATTCCTGAAAATGTGAGGTTGAAGGAACCTTGGCAGCTTCGTGCTTTGGAGACAGCGAGTGAGTAAGAAGTACCTCTGCCTCCAGTAGCGCAGATGAATAGTGTCAATAGTCTGGGTTCCGAGCAGAACAGTCGCGTCCACCTGCAAACGACTATTTCGTTCTTCAGATGCAACCATAAATACATCTACGCAAAGTGCATACTTGCATTAGAACAGAGGGAATATGTCAAATGGAGTGTCATGCCTTGTAGTTGACTCCCCCAACGAGATTGATCGTTCCACGCAGCAGATTGCAAGCGTGCGTGAATGCCTCCAGCACCGTAGCTGTCAATTCATTTTTATGCAATTAAAGTAATCTACAGAATGTCAGAGGCTCATTCTTATGTTAGCAAGTGAATGAGTCCAAACTTAGATTATTGAATATGGAATGATAAACTAATGGAGATACTACATATATTGGCTTACAATTTGTTTGATTTCCACTGTCTCCACTAAAGACGAGGCTGAACATGGCAGGGGCGATTGCACTTGACGGCTCTGCAGAGGAGAAGCTTCATTCAAATGACATTAAACGTTGTTTAGTAGTTGAAAGCTAGATTAAATAAAAAAAAAGAAAAGTGCATTATGCAGGAGAACAAACTATCAAAGTTAAGAGTGGCAGTGATGAAGAGGGAGAGTTCTGTGCCCTTCTCGAAGCCAGTGAGATCGAGATTGGGAATGGAGTTGAGGAAAACCGGCTGGTTCACGGGAATGTTCACTGCCGCGAGCAGATGATTGGAGAGCGCGTTCATGTGGATCTCCGTCAGGGCCTGAGGCAGTCTTTCTCGTTGCCAACTCAATGGGAGTTCCACTTATATTCATATAGAAGTAGTCAGTGGAATTCCCACTATGGTGAGTTGGCAACAAGTAAGACTCTCTCGCTTTCCCTATTTCATATATCCTTTGGACGTTATTTCTTATGCAAGATGCTTTTGTTTTCTCTCAATGTACAGTCCCGCCCAGGATCTTGGTACCAAGGACGCGTCGGACGATTCGGACGCTTCCATATGCATCCTCGTTCATAACTATTGTTCTAGGAAAAACTAAAATATTTTTAATGATACATTAGGTTGCTTATAGAGAGCGGGTGCTACTGTTAAAAAAATCGATAATTTCTAATCATTTGATAAGGATTTATCAGTTTTTGCCTATAAAAAATTTCATTTTTAGTATTTTTCAATGAAATTTTTCGTGTGACATTATTTTGTCTCAACTCATATCCACAAATAATAATATAAGAGATTTTATCATTGATAACGGAAATCGATAAAACAGACCTTATCGTACATGTTCATATGATGATAAGATTCGCCTTACCATTCTGAATCTAATTATGTAATCAGTTTTCAACAGAAAGTGCCGGTTAAGAGAGCCAATCTGATAGGCTCGACCACGAGCGTGCAGGGAATAAAATTATTTTTTGATTTTAATTTTATTTGAAGGGTTACTGTAGCACCCTATGGGGATTCCAAAAACATTTTTTTCAAAAATTTATTTTCGTTTTTTAAAACAGTATACCTCGAAATGTCGAAATGAGTTAAATATCCATAACTTTTTGTAAACTTAACAAAATTGAATTTTGAAAAGTTTATTACGTTCAGCATTCCCAGGGGCATAAAAAAGTCATACAAAAGTTTTTGAAAAAAATTCATTTAATGGGTCATATTGACACCCAAATATATCGTGAGTGCAGTTTGGGCCCGAAAACGTTTCGAGGGCGCGGATACGACACCACCACGTGAAAGAGGAGCATTTATAACCCCTAATACAATGGTTGACCAACGGATTGGAGCACGTAATGGTAGCCTAATTTCCGCTTGAGCATTCACATTTGCTCAAACTGGTGAGCAGGAAAATTGGCATAAATCGCTTCAAACTCAACCATGGGCAACATTAGAGTGATCTTTCGATTTGCTTTCTTAAAACTAACAAAACAGTTCCAAAACACGCATGACTTTTCTTTCAATTTCACTTTTTCAACACTTTTCTGGAAAAAACCTTTTTTCTGTATCGTGAATTCACGATGAATTATTCTGAGCTGTATATTGAAAATGGATGAAAAAAAAAGTATTATTATAAAGAATAAACTAGACTTTCTTCTCTCCCAATATATAACAAACGGCACCAGAACGATTAAAAAAAATTTTTTTTTTCGAAAAAAGCCCTCGGATTTCTGTCTCTAATTATTGATTATCGAAAAGATTGTAGCTATATTGAAGTGATGGGCAATTGTGCAGGTTCAAAAAACCCGTTCTTTCTTGTGGTAAAAGATAAATTCAGAAATTCATTTGAAAATTAGCCATAAAGTTACATTTCCGTAGTTATAGGGGAATTATTTGAGATACGAAAAAACAATTTACCAAGTATTTTTTTGTAATGTCGCACAAATATACCATATCTGCATAAAATCGACTGGTGAACAATCCCATCTTGTTTGTAGCTCAAGAACTACATGCTCGGGAAGGATTCGGCGATTTAAAATTTTGATAATTTGCGGAGTTATGAGTTTCCGGCCGCAAAATCGCATCAATTACGTCGTCCAATTAAGTTGCAAACTTATGTAAACTACGTAAAATTAAATGCTCTTTCTTACAAAGGTAAAACGATGGCGCGCTCTGCTTAACAAATATCAGAAACAGGCGAAAAGGTGCCGAATTCACGATACAGAAAAAAGGTTTTTTCCAGAAAAGTGTTGAAAAAGTGAAATTGAAAGAAAAGTCATGCGTGTTTTGGAACTGTTTTGTTAGTTTTAAGAAGGCAAATCGAAAGATCACTCTAATGTTGCCCATTGTTGAGTTTGAAGCGATTTATGCCAATTTTCCTGCTCACCAGTTTGAGCAAATGTGAATGCTCAAGCGGAAATTAGGCTACCATTACGTGCTCCAATCCGTTGGTCAACCATTGTATTAGGGGTTATAAATGCTCCTCTTTCACGTGGTGGTGTCGTATCCGCGCCCTCGAAACGTTTTCGGGCCCAAACTGCACCCACGATATATTTGGGTGTCAATATGACCCATTAAATGAATTTTTTTCAAAAAATTTTGTATGACTTTTAATGCCCCTGGGAATGCTGAACGTAATAAACTTTTCAAAATTCAATTTCGTTGAGTTTACAAAAAGTTATGGATATTTAACTCATTTCGACATTTTGAGGTATATTGTGTTGAAAAACGAAAATAAATTTTTGAAAAAAATGTTTTTGGAATCCCCATAGGGTGCTACAGTAACCCTTCAAATAAAATTAAAATCAAAAAATAATTTTATTCCCTACACTACCTTAATAGGCCCATGGTCGAATCTCTCAGACAGGCTCTCTTAACAACATATTTTTGATTGCGTGTATTTGTATTAGTTTCTTCAGGATTCCCCATCGTTTCAGTCTTTGTCAAAACTTTTGGACGGTATGATGCTTCAAATCTAGGTTGCTGCGCTAGCATTGATACTTAGAAATGTAGCGCGCTCCCTTTTCGTCTTCGGTTTAATTACCCAAGTTTGAGGTAGCGAAATAGCACAGGCAGAGAAAAAAAGAGTTAGGCCCCGCCCCCTCGGCCTGCGTGGCCTCCCTGCACTGTTCTTTCTGAAGAAAGTAATGAAAAGTACACACGATCGAAAATATGTTGTTAACCAGTACTTTCTGTTGAAAACTGATTACATAATTAGATTCAGAATCGTAAGGCGAATCTTTACATCATATGAACATGTATGATAAGGTCTGTTTTATCTATTTCCGTTATCAATGATAAAATCTCTAATTTTATTATTTGGGGATATGGTTAGAGACAAAATAATGGTACAGGAGAAATTTCGTTGAAAAACATTAGAAATGAAATTTTTTATTAGCAAAAACTGATAACTTTTTATCAGATGATTAGAAATTATCGATTTTTTAACAGCAGCACCCGCTCTCTATAAGCAACCTAATGTATCATTTAAAATATTTTAGTTTTTCCTAGAATAATAGTTATGAACGAGGATGCATTTGGAAGCGTCCGAATCGTCCGACGCGTCCTTGGTACCAAGATCCTGGGCGGGACTGTATTTTAAGATTAGAGAGACCTTGGCATAATATCTGGTTCCGTCCTCGTCAGCGGCAGCCTGGTCCATGACGATGACGTGGCCTCCGGACTGCGCGGCCAGACGAAGCAGTGGTCTGAGAGACTGAAGGGGAGTAGGAGCGGAGACACGCGAGTCCAGCCAGTACACCATCTTAACACTCTTCTTTCCCATTTCACCAGCCATCGTTACTATTCATATGAAAATTGCGAACAAAATTCCATTGCACTAATTTTGGTCCTTTGCAGGGAACTGATTAAATATATATGCACCTTAACTCCATTGTTGACGAGTTCGGTTTCCTTCGCAGGTTTAGAGTTATTCTGTGGAAGTATAGCAATTGCGACGGAAACGACTCCATTCTGCTCGATGTCGATTGTCTGAATTAGATGATAAAACTCATTCCGATAGCATGAATAGTGGAGGACTGAGATGATATGTACATTGATGGCGAAGTCGTAAGATGTCGTGGGAGATTGTTTTGGAACTGCGGGGTTGTCGTGTATATTTTGCCAGAAAAGTCTGAATTAAGTCTCATCTTCAGTTATAAATGTTCACAATTGGTCAGCATGGGCTCAATGCTAGAATAATACATATGTATAATGCAAACTGAAGGAAAGGGGAAATTAACTCCTTAGTATTTGCTTTCATGAAGGATGGGGTATTTGCGGCATCGAAAAGTTCGCTGCCATATTGAGAGAATTTCTTGAGAAGATCATCCTTTGTCAAGCGAACGGCGAAGTCGGTGTACTGCATGAAGATAAGCATTCACACTTTTTTGTGGGGACGCAATTGTGTAATAAAGGGAAGTTAAATGTATGTATGTATGTAGCTCGCCGCGATTTTTTTTGTAATACTCACAAAATACTCACCAAAAAGCGCGCGAATGATTTAAAAGTAGAGCTAAAGAGGCGTAAGAAAAGAAAAGAAGCCTGGTTGAGCTTCAGCTCATTGGAGTAGAGAATGGCGAATGCTGGAGGAGCTGCCGACTGGAAGATTTCGCACGTGAGCGCATCTTCCGAAGAGTCAGGAAGGAAGAGCCAGTCTGAGGCATCCGAGAGGGAAGAAGGAACCAGATGAGGAGAGGAAGACTCTGAACAATTTCATCACTATTATTAATTACATACTAAAGAGTTATGAAACGAAAGGAGTCACGTTCGCATAGAATGGGAATGGAGCGGTAGAAGAGATGTTCGCTTGTGATGATCAGCTGCAATTAGACTAGAATTAACACAAAGTAATGAAAAAAATGGATAGTTTTGATATTTAGAGTTTTATAAGTTGTTTCAATTTATTTACATATGTACAGCATATGTAAAACTTTTTGGCCTTGTCCGTCGTACAATATAAATTGAGCCATCTGCCTCTGTTAAAGCGTTAGTGTGAAAGGGAACGAACCTTGAGCCACCCCGTGGAGACGTCGCAGGCAAAAGGCAAACTGGAGATCCATTCGAACGCGCCTGGATGTCCTCTTGGGATCATCTCCACCACGCGATGCTCGTTGGCATCCTGAAACTTATGCACTTCCGTTGACTCTTGCTTCGCATGTTATTTCAAACAACGGTTTGGCATACACCTCCATTTTGGGAGTGAAATGTGCTTCAATGCACTGAAAATGATAAAACATTCCATGTTTAACCTCGGTGACAAAGTAAGCAGAAATGTTCGTGATTTTTGAATTTGTAATGAGACCCTGCGCAGTAACGTTGAGAGAAAGATGGAAGGAAGATCCTAAATATATCAAAGGAACACTATGGGAATTAGCATTTAGAAAAACTGAAGAAAAAGAATGAATCAATACCCCTCCTCGGCTTTGTTCGCCCACTGTCAAAGTCAGGATCATGAACGAAGGAATAAAGGAGGCTTAGGCCGGTTGGAGATGTCGCTCTGCTATCAGCAGCCACGGAGAATATCTGTGTTTTATTGTATTAGTAGCTTACTTCCATTGGATTCTGCCATCTTTCTATGAATGGTCTTTATCAGATTCCGTTGTACCTCGGCTGCGCAGCTTCCCTCGACTTGGACGGAGACATCGCACTCTTGAGACGCCCCAGCAACAAATTGAAATATCTAAAGCCAGCCATTATCTCTTCTTCTCTCGATATTCTCTCTCCACCTGGACATCGTTATTTTTGGATGCAGCAAAGGCAGTCAGATTTGCAGGGCTGCCGCAATTCACAGTTGACGAGACTAAATATATCACTTGTGCAATGTATGTTATGACGAAATCACGTCTTATTGTAAGTAGCTTTCTATGAATCTGTATTTTAAGATACCACGAATATATACATGATTGTCTGTTAAAGTATCCATCAATTAGTGGAGTAGTACACAAACACAAACCAGCAGGCAGTTCATCTTCGCTAGTTTCATGGTCCCTGAGGCGCACCGCCAGATAGTAGGTGCGTGGGATGTAGTCCACGACTATTCGATTGAAGTGCAATCCTTGAGACATCTTAAACGAAGAGAGATGATAAAAACAACAACAATAAATGTGAAAAGAAATACACTGCAGTCTGCTGAAGCAATGTGAGCGATCTTCTGCTGATTCGCCGCGCTCGCCACCAGAAACTTCAGCAACTGAAGGCGGATTGTAAGAAGATATCAGAGATTCATGAAGAAGAAAGCCATGCTCTGCCCTACTTCGTTGTCAGTTTCTCCGTCGTCATCCTCGAATTCGACAGTCACGAAATGGCCGTCAGTTGCGTGGGCGAGTTGACGAAGACTATCAAAGACCGTCGTGTCACAGTTCAGGAAAATATCGTCGGTCGGTACTATGACAATGAGCTGAAACAGACGCCGCCATTCCCTCCGCGCATACAAAGAGATATCAAGTATTATCGTGAGGATATGTTTGCTTGTATGTACATACATACATACATACATGCACTCATATATACTACATATGTACGTACATACTTATTAACCGAACTTATTAAGATACAGGTTCATTTCAAAAGTGAAATATGAAGGTGTAAATTTGACTCGAATGCCGAAAGCAATGAGATATTCGCGGAGAATTTTCTCGTCACTCTCATTTCCTTCTGGAGGAAATTGTGTAAAGATGAACAAGGAACTTCGCCGGATGTTGCTCTCTGAAAAATGACTCAAGCATGATCTTTAAATGGAATGTCAGTACAGCTGACTAATCAGTTCTTGGTAGAGATCGCGAAAGAAAGATGAAATCGGCTTGCACTCGTATTCTGATGGACGTTTCGGCTCAGGTAAACAGTCAGCAGAAGAGATATTCGAGCATGTCTTGCTAGTGACAGCTGCTGCAAGAAAATCAACAAGAAAATTATACCAAAATTATATACAATAAGATTACTTACAGCCGTTGTTTTGCCGAGAGATTATGTGAATGCTATCATAGAAGGATGAAGCGGAGTTGCTGTATTCTTTCAATAAGGCGTCATTTTTCATTGCTCCTGCATGTAAATGATAAGATGGGCTTAACAGGCTGGTGGAATAAAACAAATCGTGGTATCTAATGTTTGAGCCATTCATGTGATCTGTTGATTCCATGAGAGTTCTCATTCTGGCTTCCAGAATCTTAACCTTTTAGCTTTTCCCACGCATGGAAGCCGTAGAAATCTGTGAGAGTTTGAAAGAAAAAGAGATTGAAAGATGGCTTCGAGTAGTCTCCTTTCCCGGAGGGCTGAGAGCTGGCCCGCACTGAAAAAAAGAAGCATCTTGCAGGAGTTTTAGACAGCGACGATTCTTCAACTTCACAAATAAGCAAACGTCTTTCGAGATTTTAAATAAGTTTCAGCTAAAAAAAAATAATTAAAAATATTTAGCAAAATCCTAGAAGAAATCTCGGAAGAGAATGAAGGAATGCAGCTTGTCGAAAGGAAAAGAGAAGTGATAACCTGGATCACAGTGGATGCCATGATAGCCAGAAGGGCAGACGCAAACCGGCCGAGTGAAACAATCTTCCTTTGCTATGCCCGGGTAGCCTCCGTTCGTGCATTGGATCTTACCACAATCACTAAACATAATGTTTCTGCCTCCCTTTAATTCTGAAGGCACGAAATTATGACTGATATGGTGAATGTACATACATTTGCATGCGCAAACACTGTAATGAATGTGGTTGAGGTGGAAAGCTTACCTGCCAGTCCACAAAGGTGGGCAGTCGCATGGGGGAGCATCTCCTTCCTTGGGTACTCCTCCGTTCTTGCAACTCGCACTGGGCGGCGCAGTCGGAGTGGTGCAGACAGTATCGTCGTCTTGTGCTTGGCAAAGAGCCAAGAATAATATAGCTATCACGGGTTGCCAGAGGCGCATCTCTGTAAGAAAGAACGGCAAATGGGATGAAAAGGAGCGAAAGCAAAATGAATCTAATGATAATCAGGTTAGAGCTGCCTCGCCGACTGCGCCACGCCCAGCTCCCTAACTTCTTTCCTCAGCTTCTCAGATGATTCTTCTCCTTATCAGCTACCTAAGAAGTAGAAGCCTATTGGAAGGAAAGATAATGACACGTTCTGATCAGCCGCGATAAGAATCCATACGCCATTGAACAATTCACAACTCGAGAAAGTGCATTAAAGGGGATACATCATTCACTTATATAACTCGGTTGTTGTTGATGCTTATCATGTCGTTGAAATTTGCATCTGCTTTTAGTTCTTGTCAACTCTTTTCATTACTTCTCATTCTCTCTCACTCACGTCCACTCCTTAACTTCTCATTTTCTTTACCCTCGCTGTCCTCTCCTTTCATGGCTGTCTCTCTCGTCCTGCCTTGCTGCCTCGTCTTTCACTAGGAGCTCTCTTTTGTGCATCCCCCTCTGAATGCATACAAGATCGGGATGAGCAATGCTACTGCCATTGAAGGGAGTGCACTGAGAGACGAGGGAGAGAAGAAAGAATGCGAAAGGGAGTGTGTGAAAGAGAGAGCAAAGAGAGAGAGAGAAAAGGAATGACCGAGAAGAAGAGAGCTTCTTCTCACATTTACTTCCCTGCATCGCCTGCGTTGAGGTTCTCTCCGAGGCACTTCCAATTTTATCCCAACGTCATGATTTCTACTCTAATGTTATTGTAACAGGAAACAGAGAAATAAGCGGAAGATGTCTTCCCTTCGATGACGTCACTCTAGAATGGCAGCCACTCCTCGCCCTCCCTGAGCAATGCAATCGCACACCTTCTCCCGTGCTCGAGGAGTCCCCGTCTACATCAATGGAAGTGTCGGCACTTCCTCGAACCATTTGCTGCAACAAGTATGTAATTCACTATTATGTCATTCGATGCTCAAGTTGATCTACCTTTAACAAAGAATAGCTCTCTTCTCCCTTCCCCCCCCCCCCTACGACCCTCTTTCTTCTCAGCCGTCCACGTCTTCGACTCCCGCCACTCGTCGCCCTCCTCGCTCCACTTCTCTCTACACGAATTGGCGACTCCGCCGACGCGAGGATGAAGTTACTTTACATTTAATTTGTTTAACTGGTTTTATAGAACACTGAAGATTTTTAGCCCTAAAAGAGTCTAGCACGCTAACTTCCCATTTCCACTTAAAAAATTAAACTAATATGTATGTACTTGTAAACTCGTTTTCAAATTAATGGCGACATGTATCCGTGAAAAAGACATCCGCCCGCACTCGTGATTCCTTCCACTCTTCTCTATCTCTTTCTCGTTTTTTTTCTCCCCCTCTCTTTCTCTCTCTCTTTCTTTCCCTCTCTCTCTCTCTATCTCTATTTCTCTCCCTCTCGCTCTCTCTCCTCTTCCCACTCTTCCTACTCATTCTCCGATCACTGCATCAGCAATACGATGAGGACTGAATTCGCTTGTTCTCCTTCTATGTCTTCTTCTCTCTCGCCGATGTCCTTTTCTATCTCATCCATAATGCATTCCACACAGCAGCTCTGCCGTCAGCACCAACAACATATCTTACTTGGCCTCCCGATAGGAGGGCGGAAAAAGAACTAGAAGGAAAAGAATAGAGAAGAGAAAGAGAATCCCATGCAGTCGATCAACGAAGGAAGAACCATTGATCACTCTGATAAAGAGACGCTGCTACTGACATATGGAACAGGGAACGGCATGCAATGCTAACAAGGGAGAGTGATGGGGGAGAGAGACGGAGGGAAAGAGGAAGTGAAAGAGGACAGAGAGAGAGAGAGAGAGCATTAGAAAGGGGAGAGAGAGGGAGAGAGCATGAGAAAGGGGAGAGAGAGGGGGAGAGCATGAGAAAGGGGAGAGAGAGGGGGAGAGCATGAGAAAGGGGAGAGAGTGAGAGAAAGAGTGATCGAAAGAGGGAATTCGAGTGATAAGAGAGAGGGAGATAGATTGATCACCACCGTCTAGCACTGGAATCCCTTGAAGGCAGCGCGAGCAGCAGCCGGTCTTCCTCCAACTTTCGTTCCTCTCTTCCACAACGAGGCTGCAGTGAGAAGAATGCGCTACTCTCGGCTTGGCAACACGGATCTCCTCGTCTCGCAGCTCGGACTTGGTTTCGTTTTGGTTTCAATTATTCTCTATATCAATTATATTAAATAGAGAAGAAGAATGTTCTTCGTCAGGCTGCGGTCCGATTGGCGGTCTCTTCGGTGATGTCGAGGATTCCATTACACAAGTTGTGGAGACCGCGTTGAGGTGATGGAGATTTCTATTTTGTTTCTTTAGAGGCAATTCGATTACAGAGACGGCGTGAATCTCATCGACACGGCGTACTGGTATGGACAGGCACGCTCAGAGAGCATCTTGGGCAAGGTTTAATGCCTCCTCGTACCTTCAGGACTATTATACAATTTATGAATTAAAACAATGTGCATAATATGACGCTGCCAACTAAAAAATCCGCGTTTTTTTGAGTTTTGACGTGTTTTGTGGGATTTTTGCAGCGTCTGCAAAAATATACATGTACTAAACTGCATATTTTTTTGTTCAACTTTATACGCGTACAAACGTGAGCAAATAAAAATGCGCATAAATATACGCGTACAAACGTTCACAGAAAATATTCTGAAATATGAGCACGAATATACGCGTACAATAGTGTGCAAAAAAAATGAGCAGGAAAATATGTGTACATAAATGCTCAAGAATTTTGGAAAGGAAAGTACGCGTAGAAAAGTGCTCAGTATTTTTGAGCAAAAAAGTACACGTAGAAAAGTGCTCAGAAGTTTTGAGCAAAAAAGGACGCGTACAAAAGTGCTCAAAATTTTTGCACAAAAAAGGACGCGTACAAAAGTGCTCAAAATTTTTGCACAAAAAAGTACGCGTACGAAAGTGCTCAAAATTTTTGCACAAAAAAGTACGAAACAAAAAATTTTTGGGTCAAAAAGGACGCATATAAAAGTGCTCAAAAGTTTGGGGGAGAACCCAGTTGCTACTTTTTAATGAGCTGGAATGAAAAATGGCGCTAAACATATACTTCGAAAATAGAATTCACAATAACAGCAAGAGAAGCACCTGACAATTCATTAAATGTGTAGCAGATTAACTGACTAATGGTACATGAGAAGGTATTAGCAAGAATAAACAACATCAAAAGAACTATATCACTCGCCCATCTTGGCCCCCGATCACATGATCTACTTAGTCCGTTGGCGAGAGGGCCTGGCCCAGCCGAACTCGCTGCTTGCGGGGTTAGGAAGCAGCCTCTAGCAATGGCGTTATCGTCTCCGCTTAGCAGAACAACGCGGCGAAACGGTGCGCAGTTAGAGAAGACCTGCAAGTTATCTTTCATTACTCCGTATTAACATTTTGTGTATTTCCTTTCTCCTTCTTTTTCGTTAGATCCCTAAACATCCGGACTATAATTCCTTTTTTCTACCCACCTTTGTTGCTGTAAACTGCAGGTTTCCTAGCCCTTCTTCCTCATCACTATGTTCTCACACTTTCCTTTTTCTCTCTCTCCCTTTATAATACTCCTCTTTCCTACCCCCACTTCCTCGCTCCCTTTCTGTCTATCCCCTTGCAATCCCATCTTCTCCATCTCGCTCTAACCTTGATGTTGACCCTGGTGGACTCGCGTAGCTCCTTAATCTTCTATCCGCCTCGTCCGATGAGTGTTCCGGCGTGCGACTGGTGCACGAGCATGCGTGCCTCCTCCTTGCCGCCATCGCCATCATCAGGGCCCTTCGAGCCCTGAGATAAACTCCCATTTCAACCCTTTCAACTATCTAATATTTCTTCAGTTATAAATATTTCCCTATTTTCCTACAACAATCATTTTTATTTCAGTGTTTCATTTTTAAATTATGCTTTTTTTTTAATAAATAAAGGGATTCAAGGGGACACCACCGAGTAGAACAGGCGGGATATGCTTAGAATTTCTCGCAAAAGCGACCACGTGGTAAAAGCCCCTCTTAACACTGCTTTGCTAGATTCTGAAGATTCGTCGCTATTCCATTTTAATTCTTTGCTCTCTAACTATGCTAAACCATTGCGCACCATCACAAACTTATAGCTACCGTACTTATGTAAAGCTAGGAACACACAGAGATGGTAAATGGCCCAAAAATTTTGGGCCGGCCCGGCCCGTCGGGCCCAAGGTTTGGGCCGGCCCGGCCCGAACCATTTCCGGGCCCTAGAATTTTGGGCCCGGCCCGGCCCGGCCCGGCCCGTGGGCCCGTTTGAGCCCGATTTTCAAAAAAATTCTGGGAAAAAAGTCCGACGAGTTACAAAGTGTTTTGAAATTCAGAATTTTTCATGCTCGGGCTACGAACATTCATTTTAATGTATATAAAAAAGACTTTTAGGGGGGAAAATAAACAAATGAAGAAAGTTTTGCTCTTAACAATGCCACCAGTCGTCCAGACTGGACGACATTGCGGGCCCAAACGGGCTCACGGGCCCGCACAACTTTTTTGGGCCCGGACCGGCCCGGCCCGGGGCCCTGGGAAATTGGGCCGGCCCGGCCCGCGGGCCCGCCAGGGCCGGGCCTTGCCGGGCCGGGCCGGGCCGTTACCATCTCTGGGAACACATAGAAACTAGAGGCAAAGCAGAGATGGTAGATGGAGGAAGAAAGAGCGGTTAGGGGCAAGGGCTAGATAGCGTAGGATGGGGAGAGAGGCAGAGAGAAAGTAAGGCAGACAGACAGAGAGAGAGAGTGAGACAGACGGTGGCAATCGATACAAGGCAGGGTCAACCGCTGCTCGCATCAGAAGAATTTGATGAGATGGAGAATACTCTCACCTTAAAGGCTAGGTATATAGGAGAATATATGGCCACTCCTCCAACATGTTCAACAAATCGCAATCACCCCTATAAAATTTCTCGCTAAACTAAATCCACCTCCATTTTATGAGAGGGCTTCTCAAGTTGCTCGGTGAAACAAGGCGAGCTTTTCTAAACTTCAATTACATCCCGGATGGAGAAGACCATTCCCATGGTTGGTGTTGACGCGCAATTATGAAAAAAATTAAATGAACCCCTTTTCTTGAACTGGAAATTTAACGTTAAAATGGTTGAATATCCAACCGTTGATTTCATTAATAAACAATAAAAAAAGATTCACGCGATTCCCCATAATTCAATATCCATAGCCGAATAAGGAAAACAAAAGTTTCGCTATAACATTAATAGACTAAAAGGAAAATCTGGTTAAAACTATTCTCAAAAAAAAATGCATTATCAAATAACTCTTTAAGAAAGATTACCTTGATTTTATCATTAAAAAACAGCTAGATTTTAATATTATGTGAAACCAAGTTAAAGAAAGTCAAAATACCTACCCCGTTTTAAACAAAATGGAAAATAATAAACTAATGGAAAATAATCTGAAACCTATTCCCAAAAAGAATGCACTGTCGAATGAAACGTTAAGAAAGATTGCCTTGATTTTTATTCTAAATAACTACTCATTTCATTCCAATGAAAAACAAACTTAAATAAGAACAAAATGCCTACGCCACTTTCAAATAAAACAAAACAATTCGAGTACCCCACAATTAAACAAATAAAAATTAACCTAAAAAGTAATTTCTAACCGTTGGTGACCCTGGCGCCCCTAGTCGTTGCCGCCCTGGTGCTTCATTTCGATGCCGTTGCGAGGATGGCAGGACTACAATCGAAAGAAAAACATAGAAGCAAATAGTCGTCGTAAAATATTACATAAATGGAAAGAATACTTGCAGAAAACCTAACAGCAATCCACGAAAACAAAAGCCACAGCTTTACCGAGGAATTTCGAAATGCGACAGTTAATTTTTTGCACGGTGCATGATGCAGTACGGCGCACCTAATGACATGGTGATTAATTGCCCGGCGACCATTAGTGATTATTTGCACGGTTCACGTAATTTTAAATCGCGTGAACCGTTCAAAAATTTAAAATTACGTACAAATAATGAAATATAATGTACCGTGAAAGTCATCACTCCTTAATTACGTGCACTATGCAGTATGCACCGTGCAAAATATTAACTGCCAGCACGCGTTGCGGTCGCGTCGCAGCTTTAATAAATGGCAAATGAAGCCATTCAGTGCTAGGGGAGATTCCGGTTCATGATATTGTTTATGCTTTTTCTTTTTTCTTGATCTGTTATTTGTATGATAACTATACACTTTAAGAGACGTTAGACGCTCGGCGCCCCCTCCCCTGCCAACATCGACGCCGCGACATCCTGGTGCGACCAGCCCGACGCTCCACTTGGAGGTTTTGGCATACTCTTTGAGATTTGTTTTGTTTTATTGCGTTCGTTTTATGATTTATGATTAGGTCATATCCCCGGGCAAAAGTAGAGATTGTTTTCCTCATTAGAATTATTCTCTTGAACAAATTGAAGCTTTTGAAGTTTTGGTTTCTATTTCTTACCATCATGTGACTTGCTAAACGTGCTAAACTTGAAGTTGTTTTCGCATTTATTCTAGTTATTGTGGGTTAGAAGTCACTTTAAATTTCAAATTTTTCGAAACACACATAATTGGTTAGAACAATATACTTCTTTTTATCCAGAACCTTTTTATAATGAGGGATACTCGGCAGTTATTTTTCAGAAAGTTCTAAGAAAAAATTTTCTTCTATATTTTTCTTCTAAATCATATTGCTCTCTTTTTTATTTGCGCATTTCATTTCTATGACTATGACTTTCAGTTCGTACCTGGTGATCTCTCGTTCAAGATCTTGGCTGGCGTGCGGAAACAGCTTCAGGAGGATGAAGAGGAAGTGGCGCAGCAGAAGGTTTCATTGTGATTTCATTTTGAATTTCTCTTCTTTTTTGGCCTGTAAATACATCCATCGATGCTAACAATTAGTCTTTTTTTTTCTTTTCCGCACACGATGGTTTACTTTGCGCGTAAGGCTATTTATATAGTAGTGGTTGGAAAAGTCGCTTCTCCGAATTGACGACATTTGAATTAAAGATTCATGATTAATGAATGCTTGCGACATTGCAAAGCATTGCTTTTTTATCTTAAAACTATGTCGCGCGCGAGAGTATTGTAAGTTGGATAGGGGAAATTCAGAATAAATCCCCTTCACTCGCTCTGTAGTTTCTCAATTCTGTTGTGTGCATCCATCAAATCTGGGTGGAGAATGGCTCCCGGAAATGCCAAAAAGGGGGGTGTGTACGTAATATAGATGGCACCATTTAACCATGAGCAAGTTGCAGTGATCTCCTCTGGTGATGGCCCCCGAGTCGGCCTGCTCGACCACCTCAACACGCCCCTCTGCGCGCATCTCCTCAAGTCACAGCTCCTGGCCAAGTTTAGGTTAGGGCTTCTGCCCTCTCCCTCTCTCCCCCTTATTTTATTTTTATTAACTATTGCATGGTGCTTGCCGCATCTCCACGGTTTCCTTATCATAATTTTTTTCATTTCCTTGTCAGAGTATTCATATTTACTACAATTTTGCTTTCTTTCTTCATTGAAAAATCTTTTCAGGGCGACAGACTTGCGCCGCAAAAGGCAAGCCAACCATGCTTCATGACGCCCTCGTTCTCTAAAGGCACTGCCAGCAGGGTCACGCCCTCACAAGTCTATGGTACGGTATCCGGGTTATAGTATCGGGGTTAAGGTATTTGGTTACGGTATCGGGGTAGCGGTATTGGGTTACGTACTAAGATTGAATGAATAATGTAGAATGTAACTGTCGATGCATTTAAATTGTCCCTATATGGGATATATAACACGACTGTCCATAGAATAGAGAGCATATTTTATTCATGTCACAGTAATCACAAAAATAGTCTACATTATGTAGTTATATTGTTGTAGCTAAGATTAGATTCTCTCCCAGCGTTATTTTTTTTTTAATTTTACGTTTTTTTCAAGCTCGGAGAGTTCTTGGCGAGCAGCTCGGAAAGTGTGGCCACTCCAACCGAAACTCGTCCGAATCGACAGACTGCTTCGCAACTCTGCTAGCAACGAGCTTCGCAGGGCCAGGCGCATTCGCGAAAGGACGGAATAGATCATGTGATCGGGATCGGTCGAGTCATATAGTTCTTTTAGCCTTGTAAAATTTTTACTAATACTCTCTCATGCACCATTCGTACGACATATTTAATGCATTTTCAGTTGCTTATTTTTCTTATTCCTGTAAATTTAATTTAGTTTTCGATGTATACTTTTTTGACAATATTTTTCATTCCAGCTCATTAAAAAGTAGCATCTGGGTTTTTCCCCAAAATCATTTTGAGCTATTTTATACGCTTCTTTTTTTGCCCAAAAAATTTTAGCCCTTTGTACACGTGTTTTTGAGCACAAACATTTTGAGCACTTTTATACGAGTCCTTTTTTACCCAAAAATTTTGAGCACTTTTGTACACGTGGTTTTGTGCACAAACATTTTTAGCACCTTTGTACGCGTACTTGTTTGCTCAAAAATACTGGGCACTTTTGTACGCGTACTTTTTAGCTCAAAAATACTGGGCACTTTTGTACGCGTCCTTTTTTGCTCAAAAACTCGTAGCACTTTTGTACATGTACTTTCGTGCTCAAATTTTCTGCACATTTTTGTACGCGTATATTTTTGCCTAGTTTTATGGTCTGTTTTTGAGCTCTTTTATACACGTACTTTTGTGCTCATATTTCGCTAGAATTTCTGCATACTTTTATACGCGTATAAAGTTGATCAAAAAACTGCAATTTAATACATGTATATTTTTGCAGATGCTGCAAAAATCCCACAAAACACGTCAAAACTCAAAAAACGCGGTTTTTTTAGTTGGCACCGTCATATATGCATTCGTTTTACCAGGAAATGGTCAGAAACCCTACACTCGAAAAAATACAATTTATAGCTCAAATGAAAGCCCTTGAAATTTGGTGTGACGGAGTATAAAAATTAGCTGCTGCCATGCATACCACAATTTTTTATAGCATTTTCCAAATTGCATTTTTTGAACATAAATTTGCACCATCAGATGGTAGTCTACATAGAAATCGTGCAAGAAGACCAAAATGTGGTCTTACGGCGCAGTGGATAAGGCGTGTGACTGGAATTTTTTTGTCGTGAGTTCGACTTCTCTTCGACTCATTGTTTTTGCAATTTTTTTTAATGTTTTCTTTTTTTATTATATCTTTATTTCACAAAATGAAATACAATCTACAAACAGCATCATTATTAGCACATGTGAACAATGGTGTCACAGAAATTGTTCAAGCACATCGGAGATGGAGAAGATGGATAAACGACACAGGTGTGTGAGGAAACATTGAAGGTGGGAGATCAAGGAACGTCTCCCTGATGATCAAGCTCCATTTCTGTGCAACCAAAAATAAGCAAAAACGATGAGTCGAAGAGAAGTCGAACTCACGACAAAAAAATTCCAGTCAGACGCCTTATCCATTGCGCCGTAAAACCACATTTTTGGTATTCTTGCACGATTTCTATGTAGACTACTCTCTGACGGTGCAAATTTATGTTCAAAAAAATCCAATTTTGAAAATGCTATAAAAAAATTGTGGTATGCATGGCAGCAGCAAATTTTTATACTCCGTCACACCAAATTTCAAGGGCTTTCATTTGAGCTATAAATTGTATTTTTTCGAGTGTAGGGTTTCTGACCATTCCCTGGTTAGTTTAAAATTTTACTAAAGAGATTACGGCCTATTTAGAAAAAGTTATTTTTATTTATCGCACACAGCAAGCTCAGAAATTATGCCTCTAAATTTGCTAGGTGCTGAGCAAAGTGCCCCGCTCCGCCTACTTCATTTGCACCAAGGTCCACTTTTTTCTCCCTTCTTACAACTCGATACACTAGTTACTTCTTCCACGCAAAGACATGCATAAATATCTGAGCAGGTCGGTCGGTTCGAACTCGATTTCGTACGCTCTTTTGACTTCCGAGCAGACAAGATTCTGGAGTCTCTCATGGAAAGTCTCAAGCGATTACGGCTAACCTACATCGACGTGGCTTTTCTTCAGGCAAGTTCATTCCCAATCGAGAGTTAACTTATCATGGAAATTTACGCTATTTCCATTTTTTTACTACACTCGTTTATGGAGTAAACAAGAACTCAGATAAAAAGAATTATTAATTTCCAGCTTCACGATTTTGACTTCGAAGCAAACGCTGGAATTGTGCTTCTTGAAACATTGCAGGTTTGAATGTAATGCATACATATGTATTTGTTGCTCTTACTAATGACTATTGTATGTCACAGTGACTGAATTAAGTGCTGTTGAAGGCCTTGGAGATGGCGAAGTTGTCAGGGAAAATTCGCTACATTGGCATCACAGGATATTCACTCACCAAAGTTGCGTAAGTAGAAAGGGAATCTACAACTTAACACTTTAGTATAAAGATAGTCTTAAAAGGAATTCATATACTTTGATCTTAATGTTTGATGAAAATGAAGATTCAGTCGAGTTGTGGAGGAGTCGTCCGTGCCCGTCGACGTGGTGATGTCTTATTGCCATGGAACACTCAATGATAATTCCCTTGGTCGCTACACTTCTTTCTTTAAGGTTTTAAACGTCATTCTCAATTTCTTAAGGCCTGTTTCCATAACGATACTATTCATCTTATATTTAAAGAAGCTTAAATGTACATATTCCCGATGCCTTGTAATGTCTTATTTACAGTCGCGTGGAATTGGCCTCTTAAATGGCTCCCCGCTTTCGATGGGTCTTCTAACTCAACGGGTTCGATTCAGTCTTTTTATTAAATTATGAAAGCCAAATTGACTAGTTATTGGATGTAAGCTTGCGTTAAAAATAAATGTTTGAGGGCCCGCCTCCATGGCATCCTGCGAATGAAACGATTAGAGAAGCCGTTTCTGCCGCCGTTGACTACTGTGTCGTGGGTTTTTTTAAACAATATATAAAAGAATTTTATTTGAAAACAACGTGGCTCTCCAGAGCAAAGGAATTTCGATAGAGCGGCTGGCCCTCGACTATTCCGTCAGCTTTCCCGAGTGCGCTGCGTGCCTCGTCAGTATTTTCTCATTCATTTATTGAATTTAATTGTTGATGTTTACTTGCAGATTGGGCTCAGTTCCATTGCACATGTCAGAGCCGCCATTGAACTCGTGACTGAACGCGGTCTCGGCGAACTCGAGCAGCGGGTCCGCGACAGAATCATGCGCCGGTTATTCATTTTTGTTCCATTTGCTAACACTTCTATTTGAATGTATTATTAGATGCTTTGTATCGAGTATAGTCGTCCTTAATTAAGCACAGAAGAATGTGTTCCGTTAGGTATTTGGATAGTTTGGAAAACGCAAGCTGGGAGGGCCTCGATCCTGCGAAATACTGGAAGAGGCTCAAGAAACTTGGCCTACCCACTCTCGCCACACACAGGTTTGCATATGAGATTTCGAAGGCAGTTTTTTTTCTTATTAGGCGGCTTTTTTTTCTTGTATTAAAATTCACTTTCAACTACGCTGATAGGTTTATGCGTGTGAAAATGGCAGAAAAGTTCTTTTCTTGAAGGCATTCTTCGGTGGAGTCCCTGGCGAGTACTTTGAATGGTCTTTCCCTCCGTTCCACGACGTCCTCCTCTGACCTGAGAAGCAGTTCTCGCATGTCTCGTAACAGCCAGCAACGGACTCCGAGGTTCCGAAACACTAATTAACCTTCAAAACATTCAGTATTCAGTATTGCGAGCAGTGTCAAGGCCAACAACATTAAGCGGCCCCCGCAGTAGAAGCTTCTTCCTACGATTCAGTGGAAAAAGGCATCTTTGTCACGTATTCTCTCCGAAATACTATCATCGAGAGATCTACAATTGACGAGTGACAACTTTACTCTTTTCCATTCATTTTATATCTTGTAAATAAAATCATTACCCTTTAGGTCGTCAAATTGTCTGTTCTGTGAATTGATCTGGTCAACGATTACATTTTCCTCCTTATTTTTCCCTCACCCCTTCGTTTAATCTCTCAATGCGTGTCTTTCTGTCTAGTGCTTTTTCTCCTTGAATTCTCAAGCATTTTCACTACAATAATTTTTAGTCGAACATTTTGCTCACGAGTTAACTGAAGAATTTTTCTTCTCTGATCTCACTCCATATCAATCAATTTCTATGTTGCATGTATCTGCAAGAGCCTCTTCAATTGCATTTCTTAGCTTTCTTGTTAATTAAAGAAATTTCATCTGATGCCTTTTCGTAGCCTCAAAAATCTCGTTTGTTCTATGTACATTCTGGTCGAGGAGTGAGGATGAGTGGAAAAGGATGCTCGTGTGAAGCGAGTGCTGAGGACGCAGAAGAGAGCAGAGAAGAAGAGGGAGAAGGCAGAGATGAGAGAGGCAGAGAAGAAGAGAGAGAAGGCAGAGAAGTCAGAGGGGGTCGACGAATGCTCGTATGGCGTGCAAGTCGTCGATGTGGACGGCCTTGAGAGCGGACTTGGTTGTCTGGAGGGGCGGCTGGCCACGCCACAGATTGGCCCTCAGGTCGAAGCTCTCCACCAGAGCAGTGGTGCGGCTTCCGTCGTAGCCCCCCACGGCCAGCAGAGAGTTCTCGGCCAGCACTTCCACCGAGAAGTTCGATCTACATATATTATTCAAGAATATTCATTATATTTCTTAAGATTATAGGCCATTCATTATGATTTTTCCTCGCCTCGTGGTGATCATGTTGCCGATCTGATGCCAGTGGCCCTCGCGGGTGTCGTACAGTTCACAAGTACTGAAAGCAGGAAGCATTACAATCGACGTTCAGATATTCCTCCCTTTAGCTCTCTCCCTCTCTCTCTATGCCGTTCTCTCTCTCTCTCTCTCGCTTTTTGTCTTTCTTTCTCTCTTTAGTAATCCCTCCCTCTCTCTCACCGGAGTCGCTTAGTTCCATTGAAGCCGCCGAAGACACCGATAACTCGCTCCGCGATAGGAAGAGCACTCACGCCTGTACGAGGAATCATCATCGAACGGCGGAGGAGGGTCCTGCAAGGGAGAGAGAGAGAAAGAGAAAGAGAGAGTGAGAGGAAGAGAGAGAGGAAGAGAGAGATTGAGAGTAGCGGAAGAATGACAAGGAAGACGAAGGGAGAACAAACCAGTTGCTATTGACCGGATCAAAGACCTCGACGGTGTCATGGATGTGTTGACCATCAAACCCGCCAACTGCATACACGCGATTCTCAATGACAACGGAGGATCCGTCTGATCTGAGAAGGAAGGTTATGGAACGTGAGATTAGGAGAGAGAGGGAGAGAGAGAGAGAGAGAGAAAGGAAGGGGGAGAGAGAGAGGAAGAGAGAGAGAGGGAGATAGATAAACAGGAAGTAAGAGAGAGACGAAGAGAGAGAGAGAGACTTGTTGAGAGTGAAATACCTCGAGCACTGCATTCCGGGGAGCAACGTCCATTCCTGCCTCTCCACGTCGAACACTTCGGCCGTTCGAAGTCGCTCGACTCCATTGAATCTGTAGAAAGAGAAGAGAGTGAGAGGGAGTTCGAGAGGGCGAAGCTGACCCTCCGATGGCGAAGAAGTGCTTGCCGAGTCCACATCCACTCACGTAACTCCGCGGCGACTTCATCAGACCCAGCGCCTGCCATTTCTTTAAAAAAAAGAAGAATGTTTGGCTCTTATTTTTCGAGAAAGACATAAATAGTCCTCCTCTTCCTCCCGAACCCCCGTCTCGTAGTTGAAGTATCGAGTATCGTTGAAATAGCGCCGGCCATCGAAGCCACCGAAGGTGTAGATTCCCTCTGGCCGGCTCACCAACCCGTGGTAGGCAAGGGCTGGAGGGAGCACACTGAAATGGAGAGGGTTAGAGAACGAGAGAGAGAGAGAGAGATGAGAGATATCACGAAGAGTCGGAAAGAAAAGATAAAACGAACTTTGTCTTAGCAGATTTCCACGAGTGGCATCGCTCGCTGAACACGTCGACAGAATTGGTGACTCCTTCCGTTCCCCATCCTCCTGGGAACGGAGAATACTTACAGTCACTGTTTGCGTTCCACTTTGTAAATGATACGTAAATTATTGCTGCTATTTCAAGCATCTCGCTCTACAAACCAACGACGACGACGAGAGAGCGAGGGAGGCGACCAGCGAAGACGGGGAAGCCAGAGGAGAACAAGTTACGAGAGGAGAAGCCAGTCATCGAGGCACGCAGCGCCTCCGCCTCCGGCCCTTCCTGGTGCTCCTGCATACATGTGCTCCCTCTCCATCACTCTCTCTCCCTCTCTCCCCTTCTCTCTGTCCCCTCTTTCTCCTTCTCTCGCATTATATTACTCTCTTTCGCTCTCTCTTTCTCTTTCTCTTTCTGACTAAGCACCAGTCGTCGAGAACTCTCTGTTCGTGGTTTGGCAGGACATTGAGTGTCTCATCAGCGAGTGCCACTTCCATGTCCTCTCCGCTCAAGCGCACAAACGAACGATTTCCAAACAGCTGAACAATAAGCTAAACTGTTAAAAAATTTTAATTTACGAAAAAAAAACTCTCTATCTCATAAACAGAGCCCATTGGAATCACTTTATACAGGCTTTTATGGATTTATCGGTTCAGCACGAACTTTTTCAAAGTTGCGCAGAATCATATCCCAGAGACGACCCGCCAGCGACGAATGGGCTACCTTTGCCCAGTTGTACATCTCAAGCAGAAACGTAGAAGACGAGAGAGAATAGAGAATAACAGTGAGGATTCACTCGCCTCCACGAGGTTGTCTTCGTTGACGTGGGAGCAGATGATATTGATGATCCTCTGCTCGAGGCACTGAAGGGCGAGGAAGCTCGAGGCGTTCAGAACCTGCAATATTAGACAGCATTGAATATCGTTTAAAATGCATGAAGAAACAGATCGACCTTGATCGCAAGTGCAAGATCCATTTCCGAAATGCCGAGGTCATCGTTTGAGAGGAGCTGCAGGCAACACTCGAAGGCATCCGAAGACACACTCTTCAGGCTGGAAGGGAGAAACTGCTGCTTCTTTTGAAAGTCTTGATGGATAACCTGAAGACTTGATCGGGCGAGCGGCCAAATGGCCCGTGGAAGAGAGCGCGAAAGAAGTGAGATTGCAGTGACAAGTCGAACGAGTTCACCGAGAACTCAACCAAATTATAATCATTCAGAGTTTCTAACGATTTCTTGGTTCCAAATTGTGAACCCGCTGACGAACCAGCTTGCCATCTTCGGTCCTGACGACGGCCGTGGACTGGGTGAAATTCCAGGCTGAAGACGGCTCTCCCTCGGCCATTTCTTCTTCTCTTCACTGTTATTCGATCTCAGCCGCCTTTGTATGATGCAAGTGGGAAGAATGAGAAGAAATGAGATACGGGCTTTCCCTTTTATACTCTCCTCTGTCAATGTTCATTTAAAAAGTGCAAAATACTTTAAAAAGTACTTAAGAATTTCATAATTGTTGTTGTAATATTCCGTGCCAATCCACAGTATCTCAAAACTCAGCGGATCTCAAGGTGAGTTGGCTTTGCCAAGAAAAGATGAATTTGTTTTCAGCAATGCCAGGTTCGCGTGAGCATTTATATCTTTATCACCTAATCTTTGCACAAAAGACAAAAGGCAACACACATGAATGGGCAACAGAAGGCGAACCCGTACCAGTTCATATTGATTTCCCGGGAATCTTCCATGGCGGGTTCTGAGTATTATTGGAGTCGTAAGAATGGCAATACTGTTGGAAGAATGTCACAGAAAAAGGAAAGGAAAAGAAGAAGGATAAGAAATGATGAGGAGTACGAGACTAGTCTAGATGATCATGTGCTTATCAAGTTGTTAAAGAAGACGAAGACTTCAGAGAGGTGCACCCGTCTTGCACTTGAATGGAGAGAAGAAATGTAGACAATTGAAGTGAGAGGAATGACAGAGAGAGATCGTTGAGGGGAGGAAGCTCCACTTTCTGTGTACAAATACGTACAAGCAATCGGATAGTCAGGCTACTACAGCAAAGCGATGAGGTAGAAGAGTTAGATGTCAACGACGACATCCAGATGTGAAGAGACATCAGAAGAGTAGCCAGAGACCGCGGAGAGGGGACCGAGGGTGGCCGACAACTCAAGAAGACCACGATTACAGGCGAGACATATGTACATACATACATAATTTACTTGATTAACATATCACGAGAAATATCGATTCCTGCCCAGCTCGTGGAGAAGGAACCAAAGAACTAGCAAACCTGCTGAATGTGATGGCGGTCCCTGAGAGGGCGCCTCCTTGGCATGCTCCGCGAGCGGAAACGACTCCCTCCGCTTCCGATTCCCACGCGGACGCCACTTCCTGGCGGCAGCAACACGGCCGGCCGCTGCAAGCACTGTGAGCAATAAACTACATACATATATGCATATACATATGTATTTATGTATGTACGCAAACTTAATTTTGCTTAATACTTACGGGTAATTGAGTGGGAGCTGGCCGAGTGGACTGAGTGACAGAGAAAGCAACTCGCGAATCATCAGAAGAGGAGGCCGCAGTTGGAGGGAAAAGAAGTGGAAGAAGTTGTTCTCTCTCTTCGGCCGCACTCAAGAGAGCGATCACATTGTTATCATGCTATTATTTAGGAAAGAACTATTTAATTATGATTGCACGCAAATAAGCATTATCTGACCTAGTAGCCGACTGAGTCCGAGTTGTCGACTGCTTCTTCACGCATTCATCAACCGGCCATCGCTTGGCAACCACATCGAACTGGCAGAGAGGGCATCTGCAGAGGGATCTTTTTTCTCTCATCCTAAGCTCTTTCCTAATACAATCTATTATGTTTTTAGAGCAGAAATGAAAGAACATTAAAGGAGGCAAAAACTCAATTTTTTTGCTATAAGGATGATTCTGTGAATATGTCCGGATTGAGCTTGCGAAAGCATCAGCAAAAATTAAATTTACTAAACTAAAAGTTAGAGGAGTAATTTGCATCTGAAAAGAGTCGCCTGATCATGAGGGAAATATTAGTGATTTATACAGAACTTTAGATTTAACATTAGTCCCCCGACCAAATTACGGCCAAATAGGATTGACGAGCATATCATGACCGAAAAGCGTGAAATTTCGTCGTTCGGCCGTAAAAATGACCGAAAAGCGTGAAATTTCGTCGTTCGGCCGTAAAATATATGCCGGCATATTCATGATACACCAAACGGACGCAAACCACCAATTTGAAATCGCTCAATCAAACGCATGTTTAAATAGAAAAGGTTTCGAAACAAGAATCTTGGCAAATTGCCAAGAACGCGCGGCTCACGACTACGGTACTTGAATGAGTCGGCATTTCGTGTTAGGAGTTAACGACTTTCAAGCTCCTTTAAACGATAAAAACTGAAACCTCCTTCTAGACAAGAGCCAGGGATCGACGCAGGAAGCATGGAACTCGTGGCCACAGAAGAGGACTCGCAGCTGCGCGCCCTCGGCAAAGTCATCCAAGCAAATCGAACAACGCTCCTGCCAAGAATACTCTTAACGGGGAATAATACGAAGAGGAGAGAGCAGAGAAGTTTATAATTGAATGTCAAGGGCCGTCCTTACTTGGCAAGAAGAAGCGGCTGCGTTCGTGGCAACGGAAGAGAGAGAAGCGAAGCGAGAGAGAAGTAGAGAGCGACGCCCCGAGGGCATCTTCAACGAGGACATTTCCCTGCCCTTTTGCTGCTTCGGCGAGCTGTTTGTTGCGCGGGTGGACGGAATCTTAACATTTCTTCATTTGCATCAGAAACAGTTTTTATGTGCATAAAAGAATAAACGAAGATAAAATATATGTTCATGATTGATGGTTTGACGACTACCGATGTTATATAGTTTGAAGAGAATAATTTGCATTAATTTCAAAATGTCGAGGCAACCTTGGTGAACTTCCTGGTCTCCATGTTGGAGAGAGCAGCGAGAGCGCGGGCACGCATCCACCACTCGCGGTGAGCAGTGGGGGGAGGGGCACAGCGGAGTTTCACTGCCAGGATCAGAGAGAGCAGGCAGACCACGGCAGCAAGCAGCACCAGCAGAGACACGTTCAGCATCGTCGGACGGAACACCTCAAGGAACATTCCAAATAACCAAGAGTCACTCAAATTAAAATTAAGAGTCAGCAAAAATATTTTTACATTAGGAGGTATGCACCTGCATGCGGAGAGTGGGAGCGGAAGCGGCCGCCGCTCCGGCCGCCTCCTCGGCCAGGTCGATGACATCTGCGACGTACGCGATCGAGGCGCGCGCGACGCGGCCAGCGTGTGCAGTGCGCGCGAGATGAGCACGCAGCCGACGGGTGGCGGAGTCGTCCAGGATCACCACCGGGATCTTCGCCGGGTTCGCCTGAGGCAGCTTTGACTGTGAGTAGTCAGCCGGTGTTGTGAATGGCTACCTTTGGTCCACGCACTTTCTTCGATAGCCGCGTGGCCGAGCCCACGACCAGCGCGAGGCCGCCGGATTTCTCGACGAATCGAGCCTTAGAAAGGGAAAGAAATTATTCGTTGTCCGGTGGACAGCATTCACATGGTCTTAAATACATTTGCGTTGAGAACCTGGTTGTCGAGGGCGACGCAGCCGGCCAGGAATGGCTGGACTTCATCCACGAACACGACCACCACGTGACCGAAGAGGGTCCCGTCACGGACCGACGGCTCGCACGCACGGTAAGAAGAGATCTGAAGAGGACTCATTCCAATCCAAGACAATCATCACTTAGTCCATCACATTTACAGTATGCTTATTCGCCCTCAAAAAGTTGCCATTTGATTGGAGAGTGCAAGAAGGAGTGAGAAGATTGCAACATCCCTTCCCTTCTTCATTTCTTCTTGGAATCAGCCAAAGGTGAGAAAGGGACTCCTCACAGCTGCTCAGGCAAAGGCAGCGCTTTTGGCGTCGCAAGCACATTTGATATCAAATAAATGGCCATCGTAACCAGTCGGCTTTAAGTGCCTTTATCTCCCTCTCTCTATCTCTCTCTCTCCCTCTCTCCCTCTCTCTTTCTCGCTCTCTGTCTCTTTCCTTTCTTTTTCCCTCCCTATTCTTGTATCGCTCCGATCTGTTTCTCTCCACTCCTCCTTCACTCCGAGCGCCGCCAACTTTCGAGTAAACTTGTCCCACACATTCACATAAATAAGACGTCGTTTAGTGCTTCTTGGCGGAAGGCCGATGTGGAATGGAAGAGAAGAAGAGAGGGGGTTCAAGGAAATCATAGAGAGAGGGAGTGAAAGAGAGAGACAGAGAGAGAGGAACAGAGAGAGAAAGAGAGAGGGAGGGAGAGAGAGATAGTGAGAGAGAAGGAGCAGCTTGCCTCCGGTATTGCCTCTCGCACTCTTCCCGCGCCACCATCAAATGCCCCGCCACTTACTTTCGGTACCTCTTCTCTCTCGAAATGTGCCTTTTTATCTGGCCGATGACCCGCTGCATCTCTCACTTTCCTATCTCTTTCTCTCCCATTCTCTCTCGCCGTCTCTCCCCTCTCTCTCCCTCTCGCTTTCCTCTTTCTTGATTTCTCTCACTTTATCCCTCTCTCGCCTACATAAAATCTTTGCATGGTCCACCTGTCTCTAAGCAATAAAACAATTTCCTATTGAGCGAAGCCCTTGGACAGAGAACGCTTTCGGCTTGAAAGATCCAGGAAATGATTGGAGAAAGGCATGAAAGAGACTGCCTGCCTCAAAAGAGCTGCTCAGTGAATCATAAAATATGCTAGAGTCAATGAAAGTCTTTTTTTAATTCTGCAATTCCGAGAACGTGCACATCTTATTTCCGGTGTGTGCATCTTCCTCTTAACCATCATCTGTATCTCATTTCCTCGCTACCTCCCCTTTCCTAGTCTTCCCCTCCATTAACAAACAAACTACTGACAAAATAACAGATCTTTCAGAAGGGAGACAGAAAAGGGAAAAACAGAGCGAGAGAGAAAGAGATAGAATGAGAGAGAGAGACAGAGAGAGAGAATGAGAGAGAGGGGGAGAGATAGAATGGTAGTGAATAAAATAATCGAAAGCGCTAAAAAATATTTTACATGAACAATCGTGTTTTGATGTGTTCGACAGCGCAGTGCTTTCCCAATATCTCTGCTTTGTACACAAGGCCAAAGGAGTCAAAATTGTTTCGCGGGTAACAGACGGATGAGGGTAAAGTAGCCGTGAAAGAACGGGGATCTCCACCTTTGAACATGTGTATCTCTCTCTGACTCTCTCCCTCACTCTCTCTCTCTCTTTTTCTCTCCCATTATCTCTCTCTCACTCTCTTCCTTACCTTCAATACCTTCAACACTCTCCTTTGAGTCTTTATTTGACATGCACTCATTTCTCTCTTCCTCTTATTCCTCATATGTTTCTTCCATTTCCATTTGAACGTCCATTCCCCCCACTTGAACCGTTGACTGCGAGGAATGAAATGAATGTGTGAAGATCTTGGCGAAACAGCGTAATGGACGTGTACAGCAGTTTGAAATTGACAGAATAAGCCAAAGAAAGAAGTGAGTACATGAACACCACTCGTGTATGGGGCAGCTAATCACAACGAGAATGCCAAGGTGCTAAAAGTCTTCCCTCTACAACAGACAATTGAGATGTCGCTCGACCTGACTATCACTCTGATAATCTGGCCATCAACTGCTGCGCTGTGTTGGGAAACACCCTGTCAATGCACTCGGAAACAGCGAGAGAGGGAGAGAGAGAGAGAGAGAGAGTGAGAAAGAGAGAGAGAGAGAGAGAGAGAGAGAGAGAGAAAAAGAGAGCGAGAGTGAGTGAGTGAGATAGAGAGAGAGAGAGAGAGAGAGAGAGAGGGCGAGTAAGAGGGAGAGTGAGAGAGAGTGATAGAAGAGAGAGTGAGGGAGAGAGGCAGTGCGAGGTTGGAGGATACGAAGCGCTCTCCCTTCTGCGCTTGTCGTTCTACCTGAATGTTGTGAATGAGAGTGTGTATTGCTATGCAGGAATAGCAATATCGTCCGCTGGCTGGCGGCGTCGCCTTCCTCTCGCGCCCAGAGAAGACAGTCGTAAAAGATGAAAGGGAGACCGCGGCAACCCAAAGATGGTCAATGGCTGAGACTCCCCTTCACCCAAACAGATAAGAAGCGGCACTCTCAACATGAATGAGAATGCAGCCTCCCTTTGGATTATAGTAATAAAGCATCCACATCCATTTCTCTCTTTCTCTCTCTCCCTCTCCTGTTTTCCACTCTTTCCTTCTTTCTTCTCTCATTCTCTGCGTGTTATCTCAGCACATGCCAGTTGCAAACAGTCGCCGCCGGTTCTTTCTTGCAGGAGGAAGAGGAGCCGAGAGAAAAAGAAAAAAAGAGGGAGAGAGAGAGAAAGGAGAAAGGGAGAGAAAAAGGGTGAGAGAGAGAAAGACAAAACAGGCAAAAGAGCAGTTCAAAGGTGCGAAAGGATTGTGTTAGAGTGCAGAAAGGCAGAGTTAATCCTCCTGGTAATTCCAGTATCCTTTGCCATGTCAAGAGCGAAATTTTCTGTCCGCCTCGGCCGCACTTTTCATGTAGAAAAGGACAGGTTTTTTTCCTTCTCTTTATTCGTTCTCAATTTATTTTTTGTATTAAAAATGAAGGAGGCAAAAAGAGAATATAATGCATTCATCCAATTCTCGCAATCCTTGCTCCCTTTGGTTGTGTTCATTCGGATTGGCTGTGTAGCATCTGTCGACCATCTGGAGATGTCTAACATAAAAAGCAGAGCAAAAGTTCTTCTCTCTCCCACCTTCCTCTCTCGCATTCTCTCTCTTGTACTCACTCGCTCTTTCTCTCTCTCTCTCACTCTCGCAATCTCTTCCCCTGTCTGTTTCCTCCTCTCCTTTTATCCGCACATCTACCTTACGATGAGAAACTCTCCCAATGACAGTTTGACATGAATAAAAAATCATTCAAGGATAATGCAGATGCCACGTGGATAAAAGTTTTTTTTGTAAATAAAAGGTAAGATTACTCCTCCATTTGGCTCTCCTTAGTATTTGCATTGGAGGAACCTATCGCAGAATGTATGAACTAGGAAAATACATGAGAGAAATGAGTGAGTGGAAGTCATGGAGGACTCCCTTCTTCACGACAAGAAGACCACGCAATCCAATTAGGCCATGTCTTTTCGCTACTAAGGAATTTGTGCAAAAGAAGCGCGGATCCCGTGGACCACCGAGTGAGCGGACTTCTATTGCAGTTACGACTCACAATAAGAACAAACACATGATTTCGAACTATCTATGGCTGTCTCTAACGCTCTCTCCATCTCTCCCTTTCCTCTCTCTCTCTCACTCTCTCTCTCTTTTCCCGTCCTCTCCATTTCCTTCGGTAGACTAGAAAAGCCACAAATCAACTACTTATGGCCGCCCTATTGTACTGTCGTTCGATCGCATCGCTTTCCGGTGTGCCGGTGGCCGACTAAATGGCCCGATTATGCAAATGACGGCCCGTTGGAGTTGGACCGGCAGCCACAGAAGACACGCGTAATGTGATGATGAACGAGGGAAAGAAAAAGGAAATCCCCTCAAGATACAATGAAAAGAGAGTGAATGCTCCGATTCACCAAAGAAAGCTGAAAACATTGCCCCGGGGAGCCTTTTTTCTCTCATGGCGCCTTCTGACTCTACGCTAATTCGACGTTGTGTTTGGCAGGGCAAAGAGGCCAGGGAAGCATTACTGGCCATGCCTCTGTTGCACCGGAGATGCAGTATCGCATCCAGCAAAGCTATTACTTATAGCAATACTATCTCTCTCTCTCTCTCTCTCTCTCTCTCTCTCTCTCTCTCTTTCTCTCTCTCTCGCTCTTTTCTGCCTTTTTCAAGCTGGCGTACTACACGGAGAAGAAGACAATCGAAGAAAATTTGGTTCGGCTCATCTGAATGTATCTACGTCTCCTCTGCCTCGTTCACTCTCGTTCTTCTCTCTTCTGCTCAGAATGTCTCCACACAGAGAATGAGGCTGTGCACTGGCATTACACGACTACACGTTTGTACGGCACGGAGAAGGCGTTGGTGTTTATCCTTGCTATCTCTCTCTCTCTCCATCCCCTCTGTTCTCTCTTTCCCTGTTTCCCCATCCTCCTCTCTCTCTCTCTCTCTCTCTCTCTCTCTTTGTCTCTCTCCAGCCCCTCTCTACTCTCTTTCTCAGTTTCCCCATCCTTCTCTCTCTATCTCTCTTTGTCTCATTTTCATTCGCCTTTTTCACTTCATTCTCCATATGTTCCTAATCAATTCTATGCATTCTTATCTCTTTGATGATTTTCCCTTCTTAAAAAAACCGTAGTGCCTGGGGCGCCCCCTCTTCTTCCTCTTCGGCACTTCAAAGAGATAACACAAAAGGAAATTATGTTGAGCATAAAGACGTATGCTGCATAATCACAAACAAGAAGGATTATAGAGATGAAAGAGGATGAGGGATAGTGAGATACGAGAGAAAGAGAGAAAATGAGCAGAGGAAGTGAGAGATAGTGAGATAAGAGAGACAGAGAGAAAGGAGAGAGAAGAGAGGCGAGAACGCAAAGAATCTGCGCACACTTCTCTTTCGCGAACCGGCGAGCTGCCATCGCTCATGGTGGTCAGTGGCCAGAGTGGACGGAGGACAAAGAGAGAGGAAGAGAAAGAGTGAGAGAGGGAGAGGGAGAAAGAAAGAGCCTGTAGGGTAGGAGAGAGAGAGGCAGAGAAGCTGAGAAATGATATGGGTTGAGGGGTGAGAAGAAGCAGAAGAAGAATAGTCTCCGTCCCCTTCTAAGTGTTTCTTCCGGACTCTCCTGTGTGCGTAAGCGTAGAGCTCTGCCGCCCCTAACAAGCCGAATCCCCTCCTCCCCGCCTTCCCTCTAGAAAAGACTTGCTTTTCATCTGCCGGTCTAAACGGACCCCAGGGGGATGCCCTCGGGCCAAGTAGAAGAAGAAAGAAGTCCGCTGCAGAGACATTTCATCAAGCAGTATTCATGTCACATCTCTCTATATATCTCTCCCTCTCTTTCTTTCTTTTTCTCCTTGATCCATTCTCTCTCTCTCTCTTATTCAGTGCTCTTGCAATATTATTTAATATTATTTTGTTTAATTGTTATGTTGTCCCCACAGCAATCTCTCCTTTTTCGTCCCGTTGACTGGTCCCGCTTATCAAGTCGCCGGCTGCTGCCCTGACCTGACCTCACTTGCTGCACCAGCAATGGCATCCCAGGAAACTCGAGAGAGACAGAGAGAGAGAGAGAGAGAGAGAGAGAGAGAGAAAGAGAGAGAGGGAGTGAAAAGGTGCCCCAAGACTCACCTCCCTCTCGCCCTTCCTATCTCTCTCTTTCTCTCTCTCTCTCTCTCTCTCTCTCTCGCTAAGCCTAATCAGCCATATCTTGTCTAGTTTATCCTCTCCAAACCTGTCTGTCAGATTCTCACTCTGTTGTCTCTCTCACTTTCCATATTCTCTATAAGACATCTCTTGACCCATTTATGCGTAATTGTTTAGAGTTGCAGCTGATATGCGATAAAGCAGCCGAGTAATCAGAAAGCAGAGGTGGAGTAGTAAAAGCGAGAAAGGAGCAGACGGATAAACAGGCAGGGAAGACGGTGCCTTCTCTCTTTGATGCATTTGGATTTGTTGCCTTCTTGACGATAGCCAATGAGAAACAGAACAATCAAATATAGACTTCTCTCGATAGATGACAAGGAAGACAGGCAGCAACCAAGACTCGTTCACTATTTCAGCAGAATGGACCTGGCAACCAAAAAAAGAGGACAAAGGACGAGGACAACACATGTTGAATTGCACTCACGTCGCGCAGCTATAAGAATCCAAAAAAAGAGAATGGCTTTGAGAGATAGAGAAGATGCAAAGAAGAAAGAAAGAGAAAGATAGAGAAGGAGATAGAGAGAAAGAGAAAGAAAGAGAGAAAGAGATGAGACGGAGAATTGAGAAAGAAAGAAAACGCATGCTAGCAGAGTATGCCAGACGAACGGGTGAAACTGTCACAGCCAACCTCGGGTAGCTCAGGACAAAGAACACAATTTATTCGCGGCAAAATGTTCGTGTGAGGAGGAAAAGGGTCTCTTTCTCTCAATCCCTCTCTCTCTCTCTCTCTCTCTAACTCATTCTACCAATGTCTTTCAGGCAGCTAGCATGGAGGTCTAAATGGAAGGAAAGGGATAGTGCAGATTCAATGGCAGCCCTTTGCTTCTCTCCAATACATCTTTTTTAGCGGATGAGATTAAATCTGATCTGTTATTTTTCTGTCCTTATCTTGCCTGCCGTCAACTTCAAAGGGCATCCACTATTCGATTCCCTGTCTTTCGAAGTAGTAACAAAGAGAACTTTGAACGCATGCAAGTTTAGAAATAAATGAGGACAGAATCAAACAGAATGCATTCCCAGAAGCGAAAAGAAGTAGAGAACTAAAACACGCAACCCTCTCTTCTTCGTTCTTTAACCCAAGCAAGAACTCTTTCTTTTCAGCTTTCTTTATGAGTTGTCTAGTAATCTACTTCCGGGAGGTATCAAATGAACAACCAACAAATATAAACAAGAAAAATGATAAAGAAATAAATACTTGAGCAAATCGAAATGTACCTGAACGATGTCTCCAGTTGTCTCGTACGCGATTCCGACGTTCGAGTAGTAGGCACCAAGGAGACGACGATTCAGACTCATTTCTGTTTCTGACGTCTCCGAGTTGTCGTCCTCTTCCACACCCGAAATCGCCGACGATAGAAAGAGGTCTACGGGCTGCAGATCGGGCGCAGGGGTATACGGGGCAGCAGAGCCGATTCGAAGCAAGCCGAGAAGGAGCACGGCGGACATCTGTCGGATTAAGGATATCCTCAGAGACGAGGGATGGGCCATCCTTGCTGAGGCAGCCGAAGAGGCGCTGGTGCAAGGGCCGTCTGAAGCAGAAGGAGAAGGAAGGGAGAAGGACAGAAAGGGGGCGGAGCTACTTGGCACAGCTCTTCGCGGCGGTGGCGTACAGCTGTACGACGGAGAGAGAGAGAGAGAGAGAGAGAGAGATTAAGGGGAGAAAGAGAGAGAGAGAGAGAGGAGAGATTGAGGGGAGAGAGAGAGAGAGAGGAGAGATTGAGGGGGAGAAAGAGTGAGAGAGAGAGGAGAGTTGAGACAAGATGGAAAAAGGAATGACATGGGATAATGCGAAAGGGGATGAGCGGAACGACTCATTGAGCACGATGAACGCTTCCGAATAATGACTGGCTCAGAGCAATAAAATTCATTCTCTGCTTCTCTGTTCTCTCTCAGCCTCACACACTCTCTTAGTCGTCTCTCGATCTCTTTATTTGCAATTCTCGGGGAGATAATGTTCATATATCTTCAAACAATTTTACCCGTTCTATTTCTCCCTCCCAGTAATTCCCTTTCCCTGCATCTCTCGGCAACGCACACTATCTCTATCTCCCTCTCTCTCTCCCTTTCTCTTAGACTCTCTCTCTCTCTCTCTCTCTCTCTCTCTCTCTTCCTCTCTCTGGAAATGCCCAACTCCGTTTACGGTGCTGAGTTATGACTCCTCTGATCGCTCCAACATCTTTTGCGTCCTCTCTCTCTCTCTCTCTCTCTCTCTCAATCTCTCTCTCTTTCTTTCTTTCTTTCTTTCTTTCTTTCTTTCATTCTATTTTTCTCTCGCAGACTCTTCATTTTAATGCGAAGCCATAAAGCAGAGTGACGATCTGGCAGAGAATGCACATAGGACCTTGCGAGCAGGTGAGAAGGAGAGAGTGCAGAATAAGAAAGAGAAAGAGGGCGAGAGGATTACCTCGGCTTTGAAAACAAGGGCGGCTAAAGCCAAATCACTTTCATAATAATTAAATAAACAAAATAAAGGTTTGTTTGCTTCTCCCAAAGCTCATAGCCTCTTTAATATTTCCCTAAATTTTCTATCTTAATTACTACCACCACTCATGCTCCCAACACTCCCCCCTTCCAGGCTCCTTTTCTTTTCTCTTTCCCTTTACGTTTCTCTTTCTCTTTTGTCTCTCTCTCTCTCGCTCTCTCTCTCTCTCTCGCTCTCTCTCTCTCTCTCTCTCTCTCTCTCTCTGTTTCTTCTCGTTTTAATGTCTCTATTTAGAATGGCCACTGTGCGTGTCCTTCGTCTCAGATCAACCCATAAATACAAATTTTATTTATTCACGTCCTGCGCCAAGGGCGATTGAGACTAAAAGTAGGATCAGGGAGCATAAATATAAGGGAAGATAAAGAGACGGCAGGCAGGCGAGAGGGTCGTCCTCTCTTTCTATGCAAGAAAGTAGTGACTTACCCGGAGGGGCAGGTGCAGCTAGAGAGGGCATGAAAGAAGGAGAGACGGAGACAGGACAGCATCTACAGGAGAGCAAAAAAGATTTGTGGCATTCCAATCTTCCTCATGCTATCTCAATCTCCCCCCCCCCTCTCTATCTCTCTCTCTCTCTCTCTCTCTCTCTCTCTCCATCTTTCCGTTTCTCTATCTCTCACAGTCCCTTTAGAACTGTTTTCAATATCTCTAATTAGTCAATTGTATTCGTAATATTAATGTAAGAACATATTTACTAAAGAAACTAGGTCGAGAAAGAAAAAAGTGTGGGGGAAAGGAGGAAACGGAGAAATAACCGTAGTAGAAAGGAGAAGAGAGTGAGATGAAGAGAGAGAGAGAGAGAGAGAGAGAGAGAGAGAGAGAGTTGGCAAGAAAAAGAGTGGTGAAAGTGATAACAGATGTAGTGAATGCTAAGAGATACATAGCAGCAGAAGAGAGAAAAGACACGAGCGGAGTGATAAGTGGACACGCGAGGGTACAAGGAGGACATCATGACACTGGTTACGTGCAGAGAATGCCTCGCCATTGGCAGAGGCGGTTCGAGGAAGAAAATAGATCGCTCTATGGCTTTCGTTCTAAAGTGGGGCTAATCAATCTAGAGGAAAAATTTAAGAAATCGAAAAAGAAGTTTTCATGAATACGCTCCCGAGTTAGGTGGGAAACGCGAACTCTGCCCCCTTGGTTGTGAAAAAGGGAATTGTAGAACTTTTGTTGATTCAAATACAAACATTTCCTCAGATCCATTTTCTCGTTTTTCTTCCTTCTCTCGGTCTCTATCTTCATTTCCACTTCCTCTCTCTCTCCCTCTTTCTCTCTCTCACCATATCTTCCCTCTCGCCCTCTGTGCTCTCTATCCGCAACGAAGAAGCGGCATCCCTTTCATCTTTGCCGCCTGTCAATAGCAAGCATCAGACAGGTTGGCATTAAAATATTGAATAAGGCTAGGTGATAGTAGACAAATTGAGAGATGTCAAGAGGTGGAGAGAAAACGAGAGAGAGGCAATGAGAAAGAGAGAGAGAGAGAGAGAGAGAGAGAGAGAGAGAGAGAGAGAGAGAGAGAGATAGAGACTGTGATACAGAACAACGGGAGTGGTCGAGGAGACAAAGTAAAAAAATGAGAATGAAGAAGAACTAAAAAAGGGTAAATAAAGGGAGGGAAGTAGTGAAGCAGCGATTGGGTGTGAATGTGTGTAGATGAATAGCAACAAGTGAGATGTACTCCGACGCCTCTCAAACCTCTCTCTCTCTCTCTCTCTCTCTCTCTTCTCTCTTCCGCGTCTGCGTCTATTACTCTTGCACATTCTCTGATCGGTGCTCCCGATAAGGCGGACTGATGAAAGGCGTGTGGTCGGGAGACAGGGGAGAGTCTGTGATTCCTGGATCAGGGGGTTCTCTGGATGTTGCGAGAAGGAGCAGAGATACACAAACATTCATTTAGATCTGCAACTCATCTGTCCTTCGTCTTCTCCCTATCTCTCTCCCTCCCTCTCGCTCTCTCTCTCTCTCTCTCTCTCTCTCTCTCTCTCTCTCGTTCTCGTTCTCTCTATCTTAAATTTCTCTTCATCTTGACCTTCCAGCCACTCCTCTCCTCCACCTCTCTCTCTCTCTCCCTCTTCTCTCTCTCCCTATCTCTCTCTCTTTCTCTCTCTCACTCCAAAACAGTGCCCTCCAACGGCAGGCGGCTTCTGCCAACGGAGGAAGAACGGCTGTGAGTGATGAATTACTGTGGATATATCGCGATCAACTGGACTGGAAGTAGGTCGTAAGCCTCGACTCTTTCTCTCTCTCTCTCTCTTTCTCTCTCTCTCTCTTTTTCTCTCTCACTCTCTTTCTCTCTCTCTCTCTCTTTCTCTCTCTCTCCCTTTCTTTCTCTCTCTCTCTCTCCTTGTTTTGTTCTCATGATACTCTGTTTGCACCTCACAACCCCATTCTCTGCCTATCTCCTCAGTCATACCATGATCGGCTAATCTGAATGTTTACATCTTCTGTTCACTCTCAGTTAATGGCAGTCGAATGAAGATCGGACTCCATCCCAATATCCATTTGAGTCCTTGTCATGGAAGCAAAAGGAGAGCTACATTTTGAATATCAATAGACTCCTTCTATACTTTTCTGTCATCCGTTTATGTAAATTTGGGTTAAGAGTTAAGAAGAGTAACGAACTTTCCCATGGCCAGTCACTTCCTATTTCCTCTTGGCCGCCTGCTGGCTGCTTCTCTCAGAAAACAATGAACAGAAAGTGAGTCCTGCATAATATTTTCCTATTTTGTATTGTGAGTTCTACATGAGCGTTATTTAAGTAATAAGAGCAAGATATTATATTAGAAACTGTTGAAAAAATTCTTCCAGCTAGAAGAAAAGAATACTTTAGGAATCCTACGAAGCCGGTGAGTAATCCGGGAGAAGAGCCACGAGCTGCCAGAACACGTGGTTCTGGTTCAGTTTCATCTGCCTCTCCAATTTATTTCTGCTCAAATCAACCCATTATAGATTTCCTCCATAATTCGTTATATGCGATTTTGTTATTTTTGTTTGAAATCGGTTCATAAATCTCCGTACCATATAATATACAATGTGACATTTCAAAAGAGCAAGGGAGTGCTTTTCAGATATGCCGCCGGTAGTACTGACTAGCAACCATTTTCGGGTCAGTTGAAGTGTCCGTCTTCTCGTCCAGCATGAGGAGCTTGTGAATTATAGCCAGCCGCTCACGGAGAGAAGGCCGACTCGGGAACAGCGAGCAGTTGCAAGCACCCAGAGAAGATTGGTGAGGCACGAGGAGGGTTGCGGCAGCAGCAGTTCAACCCGCTTCGATCTCAGGTTAAGAGCTACATATTTCATTCAAGGACATAATATGCTGCTTTAATGGAACAAAGTTGACAGCAACTCCACTGGCTGGACAACGAAATTTACAATGAATAACATACATAAATAGCACACGTGACTAAGTAAATTTCGCCGAAGGAGCCAGACATCGGTTTCTTCGCGGCAGGGACCGGCAGCGGGGGCAGCAGCGACAAGCCACTCCTGCCGGGTCAGGAGGGCAGCGCCCCCTCGTCCGCGTCGACGAGGTTTCTTCCAGAGCCAGTCAAGGCCACCTCCCAACCAGTCTTTAAAGGTGCTTCGTATTGGGGGCTTGATTGAAAAGCGAGTGGAGATGAGTGTCGACAAGAGAAGAGCCTTCTCGTGGCTGGCATACAACAGAAAGGTGGCAAGCAGCCACAAGTCCATTTCATATATCCACACGTCAATTTACTTCGAGTGTCGTTATTTCCGTTCTCTTCTTCCTCTCAGACTCTTCCTCGCACAATCGCCTTCCGACAGAACCTCCAGACTGCCGTTGGCGGCGTCGCTCTGGAGCGAGGACTTGCAGAGCAGGTGTCACCTGTTTCTCTACCACTCCCATCTCATTCTATCCTCTCTCCTTGCCTCTCTCTCTCTCTTTCATGACTGAACCCCTTGATCTCTCTGCTGTCTCCTCCTTTCTCCAGAGCAGAAGGCAGAGAAGGAAGCGCGCCGCAGCGGATGACGGCGGCACCCCCTCCGCCACCTTGGAAGTGGACGACGTCCTCGACTTCCTCGTAGAAGAACTGTCCGCGCTCAAGTCCACCATCGCCTCTCTCTCCTCCTCCGTCTCCACTCTCGAGTCCAACGCAGCCATCAAGGATCTGACAATCAGCGATCTTTCTGCTTCCATTCTTGTCCTCACGGACAAAGTCGATTCATATAACTCACCACTTACTGTCGTGCCCCCAAAGCCTAATCCTGCTGCCACTAATGCCTCCTCTAATGTTGCTCTTGCCCATGATGATGTTGTTATGACTCCTTCTGATGAAATCCCCCCCCCCTCCACCTCTTCGTCCTCCCCCCCCTCCCTGGGACTATTCCTGGGAGACGGACGATGAGGTTAGAGACAGACACGAGCGTCGCCGGGCTCTTGTTGTCTATGGCCTCCCAGTCCAACACGGAAACACCTCCACTCACACTGCTTACTCATACTTTAACTCTGTCGTTGGTCTCCTGGACACCCTTGGTGTCCCATGTCTCCCCATTGCTGTCTACCCGCTGGTAGATCAACCCCGCCCCAATGCTTCTAACCCTTTGAAAGTGATCCTCCCCACATCCAAGTTCCAGGCGCTCGCAATCGCCAGATCCCACAAGCTCCGCCACTCCTCTTCCTATTCCAACTGTTATATCCTCCCCTCGCGCACGTTCGCAGAGCGTGGCATCATCCCCACCCCCCCCCCCCCCCGAAGCTCCCCGACTACTCGCGTTTCTTCGCCAAACCCCCCGGCCATCGCACGGCCCCCACCTCTCGCCCCCCTCGCCCCCCTCAATCTCGCGTGGCCACCCGCCGGCCTTCCCACACTAACACCAACCCCACTCCCCTTTTCTCTAACCCCTCTTATGCCGCCGCTGTGGGCCGCATTCCCACTCCCCCTCCATCCCAGCCACCTCATCGCGCGTCTTATCTCCCCTCTCTCCCACCTCCTACTCTCTCTCCCAATCACTTCCAGCCGCCGCAACCGCTCTCTCACTTTGTCTCTTCTCCTCCCATCTACACCAATCCGCCGCCTAACTACCACCCCCTAACCCCGACTTCACCACTAACAACCGCTTCGCCCCTCTCGCCTCTCTCAATCCCACTAGCCCTTTCCACTACTACCATCCTCTCCCCCATTTTTAACTACTGCCACTCGCAGGCAAACCAATTCCTCAATATACTCTTTTAATGCCCGCTCGATTGTTAACAAGACCCACGAATTATCATCCCTTTTCTCCCGTTCGTTTGCAATCATTGCTATTGTCGAGATATGGCTTACCTCTTCCTTGCCTGACAACTTTCTACTTAACGGTTCTCCCGATTACTCTATTATCCGCCAAGACCGCACCAGACGCAAAGGCGGCGGTGTTGCCCTCATCTTCCGCTCTTCCATCTCCACCACCACCTTATTGTCACTTTCTCGCCCCCACGCTTTCGAATTGCTCGCAGTTGACGCTAGCTTCAGTAGCGACCCCATCCGCATCATCTTAGTTTATCGCGCTCCCGCTTGCCCATCTGATGATAACACTAACCTTGTCAAGCTTCTCACAGATCTCTCCTCTGCTCCTCATCCTACCATTCTTCTTGGCGACTTTAACTACCCGGACATTCTATGGAACTCTTCCCCACCGGCCACCATTTCTTCACTCTCCCCTTCATCCAGACTCTTCCATGATTTTACTTCCTCGTGTCAGCTTGCCCAACTCGCTCCTTCCCCTACTTGCAACAACCACTTCCTTGACCTAGTCCTATCCAATACTCCCTCCCTTATTACAAACGTCACTCTCTCTCCCCCTTTCTTTAACTCTGATCATTCGGCAATCGAAGCCACCCTCTCTCTGTCTCATTCCAAACCCTCCTTCACCTATGTCAGAGACTACGCTAAAGTTGATTACCATGCTGCTTGTCAATTTCTCTTAGATTATTATTCTTTTCCCGCTCCTTTCCATAGACTTACCGATGTCAACATGATGTATGAAACTTTCACTTCTGCTCTCCGTGTTGTAGAAGATCTTTTTGTTCCCTTTAAGAAAGTTTCTTCCCAAGGTGTCCGTCTTCCCAACCACATCCTCCGCCTCAAACGTAAGCGCTATCAATCTTGGCTCAATATGTTAGCTCTTGACTCTGACTCATCCCGCTCAGCTTATGCATCAGCCAATGCCCTTTATTGTAGAGCTATGGATAAGTATTCTAGGAACGTAGAGAAACATGTCATTAAATCCAATAACAAGTCCCTTTTCTTCCGATTCATGCGTAACCGTATATCATCCAAGCCTCGAGGAGTCGACTCCCTCACTTCCCCCTCAGGCTCCTCTTGTTTCACGGATAAGGATAAGGCCCAACTTCTTGCCGACACCTTCGCTTCTGCCTATACCATTGACAATGGCTCCCTCCCTTCGTTGCCACCCAATCATCGTTTCCGTCCTCCTTCTGATTTTTCTATAAATTTCCCTCGTCATGAAATCTGTCGTCTCATTCAATCTTGGAAGAACTCATCGTGTAAAACCCCAGACAATTTTAATTTGCTTTTTATCAAGAACTTAGCTATCCCCATCTCTGAAGCCCTTGAATATATCTTTGATTACTCCTATGCCACTTCTTCTGTCCCTTCAGCAAAATCGTCAATAGTTATCCCCATTAAGAAGAAGCAACCTTACTCTGACCCTTCCAACTATCGCCCCATTTCTATAACCTCTCTATTTTCACGCCTTTTTGAAAGAATGCTTTGTAGGAAACTCTATTCTTTTTGCAACGATGCACATATTATTCCTGATCAACAATATGGCTTTAGGCCAAAACGCTCCATCGATTTCCAAATGTTAAGTTGTCTCGAATTATGGACCTCCGCAATGGCCAACTTTCAGTTCACTGATGTAATTTACTTTGATCACACCCGTGCTTTTGATCGTGTTTCTCACCCCAAGCTCATCCATAAGCTTGGTCTTCTTTCTCTCCCGCCTAAGTGTATATCTTGGATCGCCTCCTTCCTTAGCAATCGCACCTTTTCTGTCCGTGTCGCCTCCTCCCTCTCGCCCCCTCTTCCTGTCACTAGCGGAATCCCGCAAGGTACAGTTCTTGGTCCTCTCCTTTTTATCCTATTTACTAGCGACCTTCCCTCTCTTATCTCTTCACATGATGTACATTCTAGTTGTTTCGCTGACGATCTTAAGATTTTTCGCTCATTTACTAAGTCTTCTTCTCATGCTCCCCTTCAGGCGGCCATTGACGAAGTTGCATCCTGGGCCAACAAATGGCAACTCCCCCTCGCCCCCCTCAAGTGTTCCGTCCTCCATTTAGGCAAATCCAACCCCAAGCTACCTTACCACCTTAACGGCGCTCCCCTTACCCCAGTAGACAGCATCCGAGATCTCGGCATTATTATTGACTCTTCTCTTTCCTTTTCATCCCACTGCTCGCATCTTGCTAACAAGGCTATAAGCAAATGTCACCCCATCATCCGCTCCCTCCGTTCCAAAAACAAGGACGCCCTTGTTTCCGCTTATACCCTGTATATTCGCCCTTTGCTCGAATCCTCCTCCATTGTCTTTTCTCCCCGGCTCAAGAAAGATATCCTTCGTCTAGAACGCATCCAGAACTATTTTACCCGTTTTATTTACCGCCGTTGTTTTGGTTACAGCAATCGCGCTGATATTCCTAACCCTGCTACCCGTAACAAGGCTCTCTCCCTCCCCTCTCTCTTATCTCGTAGACAACAATCTGATTTTACACTTGCGCGTCGTCTTGTATTTGGCCACAGGCGTATCTCTGATCGCGTTCCCCATTATTTCCATTTTCGTAACTCACGTACTCGCGGCCTTTCCTTCCTCCTTGCTTACCCGTCCACTCGCTCCTCCGTTCGTAACCATTCGTTTTTCATCAGATCCGCGAAAGCATTCAACAGCTTGGCCAAGCACTCATCTCCCTCCTCCCTCTCCTCCCCATCTGCGACCCCATTACAACAGCCCATATATACTGTATGATGCTCATATATACTGTACTGTATCTTCTCATGTATACCATATCATGCATTGCTTTATCACTCATACACATACCTTCATTCATTAACACGTGGCAGCAGCACATAAATAAATAAATCAATCAATGACGCTTCCCTCCTCGCAGACAGTGGAAGTGTTGCTCAAGGCGAATCGCCTGTCTCCGTCCGAGGCCGACTCCGTCATTGACAGCCTCCGCCGCCATCCCGCGCCCTTCATCTCATTCAATCAGCTAGCTGCTATGATCAATGCCAAGGTTTGGAGATAGCGAGAGACAGAGACAGAGAGAGAGAAAGAGAGAGAGAGAGAGGGAGAGGCAGCGAAAGGGGGGGGGGGGGAGGAAAAGGGCAGAGGGAGAGGAGGAGAGAGAGAGAGAGATTGGGATGGAATAGTCACAGCCTTCCTGAGGGTGTCCTGATTTTTGGTCACGTGATTATTGGTCAAATTTTTTTTTATTGTTGGTCAAATGATTGTTGGTCAAATGATTTTTGGTCACGTGATTTTTGGTCAAATGATTATTGGTCACATGATTTCGGCCTAGAAATCATGTGACCAATAATCATTTGAATAAAAATCACGTGACCAAAAATCATTTGACCAGCAATCAAAAAAAATTTGACCAATAATCACGTGACCAATAATCACGTGACCAAAAACCATTTGACCAAAAATCAAAAACCCTTCCTGAGCATGCGTCCCCTTTCAGTCCGTGTATCAGCGAGCGGCGAAGATTCTCGAACAGCAACTGAAGAACGCTGAATTACAGCCCTCCAGTGGCATCGCTCAGACAACCGAATAAAGCAAAATTCGGCCACTCACCCTTTGTCAAATCAATTCGCACCCTTACGGCAAATTACATGAATTACTGCCCGACAAAAGGCGTGTGGTCTTGCCAAAATGTGGTTACTGTTTATAAGATCACTCCACTACAACTGAGAATATGAGTGACTAACAATAGCGAGCATTCAGTGCTCAAACATCAATTTCAAGAAGTAAATCGATATTCCAGACAATTGGAATGGCAACGATACTGGAGTCGTGACACCAGTTTTAACAGATTAACAATGTGATATGGCCAAGAGTAAGAGTAAAGCAAATGCAGACTACGGTTTCTAAGTTTATTCTAGAAGAGTGCTTTGGAATGCTTAGCTCTTAAAGAACTGAAGTTAAGCAGAAGCTACGACACTGTTGACAGCAGTGCGAATGGTGGAGATGGCCTCGGCCTGGTCGGCGGCTTTGATGATTCCCGTGCCAGACACAATCAGATTCGCGCCCGCCCGCGCGCTCACCTGAACTCATTCACACGAAATGTACTGTAATAATGATTGTAATTGCAAGAACACCAAATGCTTTGAACAGAGGGCCACCTCGACATTCGCAGGAGTGACTCCACCGTCCACTTGAATGTCCAATGTCGGATGAGCCTTGCGGATTGCAGACACCTGGAGAGGAAATGCAATTTAAGCAATATATATATATATTATATATATATATATATATATATATATATATATATATATATATACTGTTACTTCCTAATTATTTTCAAGCTTACGATTGTAATAGGAAATGGTGATCTTATAATAACCTTCTCCATCATATTCTCCATAAACTTCTGTCCACCGAAGCCAGGCTCAACGGTCATCACGAGGGCCGTGTCCAGGAGGGAAGCATATCTGAACGACTAACTCTTTCCTTCTCACCCTTTTCATATCCACATTCTTCTTCTCCCCTTTCTGCCCCTCCCCCACCAACTTCAGCAAGTGTTCGGCAGAAGTGCCAGGTTTGAGGGCCAGGCCGACTTTCATGCCGGCCTCTCGGATCTGCTTCACCACTTCTGCCACCTAGAGAGACAACTGCTTAGTGTTTAATATCTTTTTTTAAAGCACAAATAGGAAGCTAACTTTGCCTTCTGGCACCGCCTCGTAATGAAATGTGAACTGGCTGGCACCAGCATCCGCCATCGGCCTCACCCATTGCGATGGATTCGATACCTGAATACGGAGGAAGGAGAGTTAATGAGAGAGAGAGAGAAAAAAAAGACAGATAAGAAAGAGCAGTTAAAGGAATTCAGGAAAAAAACGTGGACACAAACCATGAGATGGACATCGAGAAAAGGCCCACTACCGAGATTCTTGCGGAGGGATTCGACCACCGGATGACCGAAGGACAGATTCGGCACGAAGTGGCCGTCCATCACATCCAGGTGAAGCCAGTCTGCACCTGCTGCCAGCAGTCTGCAGAGAGAATAGAGATAGAGGTGGAAGGAGAAAGAGTACGCGAAGGAGAGAGAGGAGAAAGAGAGAGAGAAAGTGGGAGAGAGAGATATAGATAGAGAGAGAGAGCAGGAATGCCATATGCCGAAAAAGCTGACTTGGTGCACTCGCTCGCGAGATTGGCCAGGTCGGCGTTGAGAATGGAAGGGCAGACGACTGCGCGAAGAGGGGAAGAGGCCATGGCTGATACTGTCCACTCTTCTTCACCACAATCCCAAGAGACCAGCTTCCAATAGATACCAAGTGACCGGATTCTGCGATCCAGTAAATTCGAAATGCACTACATCAACACTTCTTAAATAGATACGGTTTATTATCCAGTAATTAGACCATCTTCCATTTCAATTCTTCATCGATGCTAATTGTAATAAATATCACAGATGGTGGAGGGAACTAAACCATTGATGCAAATATACGTCTACGTCAGAACAAGCTCCAGCCATGTATATGATTGCTACAAAACAGTTTCAAACGGAATTATCAATTACAATATTAAAAAAAACACGCCCAAAGATTATAGCAGACCCTTTCACTTCAACCTTCCCACTGAGAATGCAATACAAGTTAGCTTAGCATTTCTGCAAGGTGAAGGATTCACCACTCACCAAATACTTCCGAGGAGTTCTTACTCCTTTGTACATGAAAGAAAGACAATCAATGGATGAGACAAAAGATGGTAAATATGAGACAAGAAGAGATGACTCCGGCAATGATCAGAGTGTCCCTCCGCTTCCGAGACTGGATCTTGTTCATGACACTGCCAATCAGAGGATACTTCTTCGACAGAGTGTGCATCTTGCGAGATATGTCCCTGAGCACGAAAGAATTACTGTCAATTCCACTGTCCAGATAATAAACTTGATTCAGTCCCTTTTCAAAAATCAAATACATCTAATCATTTCCATTCTCTCTCTCCCTCTCTCTCTCTCTCTCTCTCTGTCTCCTTCTCTCTAATCCACCTCATGCTGTATCCTTGCCGTGCGAGATTCTCCTTGGTTGCAATAGCAATGCTCATCTGCTCGTCAATCAATCGATCACAGCTTGAAATGTGATCTTGCTCCTTCATGTAGAGGTCTGAAGCCTGCAATCAATACATCTCCTATCCAGTTAAGAACTCTGCAGTATTGAACTTCTTATATCTTTCTACTTGATATCCTCTGAAATCACGAAAAAAAATTTATCAAATACCTTGACTCGATTGTTTAAGCAAGTGCCGTCGATAGAAGTCGAGTGACTTCCGGAAAGGAGGAATTCTCTGAAATGATTAAGCAGTAATAAAACATGCTACTTCATAAGCATCTCTCACCGTTCAAGTTGCCCCCTGATGTTCTCTCGCGCCCTGGCGAACTCGCTACCGTAATCTCGGAGGATGTCCCTGTGCCGGCGAAGTGTGTGCTGCACTGCGGGATTCGAAGCCCAGCCTCCACCGCCAACTTCATGGCTGGCTACGTGATTCGTCATCTGAAGCAAGGCAATTAAGAAACATGCAAGTACATCGGTCAAACAAAAAAAGTAGATTGAAAGAAAGAAATGAAGAGAAAAAGAGAGGGGAGAGGAGAGGAGAAAGAGAGGAAGAGAGCGTGAGAGATAGCGAGAACCCGATCTTGCCTCCCCATGTATACAGCACATGCTAACCTCATCATTCAGAGCAGACAACTTGGCAAGAAGTGAGTCGATCTCTTCGCAGAGATTGTCAAAGACTCCCTTGCGGCTCTTCGTGTCTGAGGAAGCAGCGGCCGCAGCAGAGCCTCGGCCTGAAAATTTCATTTTGATCACGACACAGAAATCTATATGACAGGTTGCATCTATGCCTGACATCCAAGAATCTGAACAACAGTCACGAATGATGATACTAGTTGGAAGGTTTGAAAATGCGTGAATGTTTACCATTGGTGTTGAGTTTATTGAGGAGCACGAGCTTGACATCGATGCTGTTCTCCAATGCGCGCGCCCGCTTTCGCTGATCTGACAACATTACCTTCATGGGATATTAAACCACATATTAGTCCTCGATCTCGATATCAAAATACCCTCATTGTCATGACCCTCTCCGCACGAATGAATAAGATATTACACATACAAGAAGTACGTACCCTCCCACCTATCAGCCATGTTGGCTGCAGAAGAGAGGAGAACAGATGTCGAGGGAAGCAAGATGATGTCTGAGGAAAAACAAGCAAAATCACAATAAGTTGCATAACATGGCTGACTTCAAATCCACGTCATAAAATGTTCAGATAATGTTCGAGAATCGGATTAATTACCACAAGATACTCTAGAATACTTATATAAAGTGACTTCTTTATCTCAGCATTATTACCAATATATATATTGTTCAAAACGTCGCGGAAGTTATGCTTCCTTGTGACTCAATCAATTTATTACTCTTGGGCACAATCTAATACAGGATAGACCTATTGAATAAATAGTACTTCAAGGAATCCCAGACAATCCGACGGTCCAAAAAGCATTTCGTACGGAAAATATCTATTGAGTTACAGGAAATGCATATTAATAGGTAGCTTCGATTAGTCTTTGGAAAGTATTCTAGTCTTTAATATCGGGGAGAAGGCTTAAACGGAAGGTGTATCAAAGGACAACAAAACATGACCCGCAAAAAGGAAACACAGTCAGTGTCGTACAATTTCGGAACAGCAACAATTGTAGTCTAAGACAGGTTACCATTGACTTCAAGAATGACAGAATCACTGTCTTCCGACTTCTCGTCCTCTTTCACAACATCTTCTTCCTTCTTCGCTTCACGCTCCCCCGCAGCTGAAAAGGTTTAATCATTCTGTTCACCATACTCCAGATAAAATATGAATAGCCCTGATAGGAAATGAGAATCTTTCTTCAAGTGCTTTCTCCCGAGTCTTTCTACTCACCAGTCTCTCCACTCTCCTCCGGGATCTCCATGACATCCGCATCCTCTTCTTCTACAACTTGCAGCGGTGCTTCGCTATCGAATGAAATCTCAGCCTGCACGACGCTGTCCCCTTCTTTCGCTTCCTCCTCTCCCTTCGTCTCCTCCTCCACTTCTTCCTCTCCCTTCGTTTCCTCCTCCATTTCTTCCACTTCCTTCGTCTCCCCTTCTTCCGCATCCTTTGTCTTCTCCTCCTCTTCTTCCGCTTCCTTCATCTCCTCCTCCTCCTCTCCTTCCCCTTCATTCTCCTCTACACAGTTGGCCTTCTCTATGTCTTCTGCCTCTTCTAATGAATCTTCGAAATCTTGTTCCTCCGTAAGTACAAAGTTGTCCTCCTCCGGTTCATCCATCTCATTCTCCTTCATTTCATCATCTTCCTCCAGAATGGAAGCTACCACGAGAGAGCGAATATCATCATCAATCTGAAAGCAATACAAAAATTTATCGCCAACCAATTTCGCGGTACATCTTTATCTTCCAAATTGTTAATAAATGCCAAATTCTCATGTCTAAATAGACTGACACGATCCATGGGCACGAAGAGCGAAGAAGGGATTCCGAGATTGGGGAACAGAGTCGTCCTCTTCTCCTCCATCTTATTCCTCTCCCAAGCAGGAAGCCTCTCCTTCTCCTTGGGACCTTCCTTTTCAGCCCTCTTGGAATCTGAAATAAATGAGCATAACTATTATTTCCACTCATAATCTACCACATACTCCGCGGCAGTCAAACAATGACAAGAAAAAAGACATTCGGTCAACTCGTTATAATAAATGAAGCACCCCATGCACCTTCACGAGCAAGTTTGTCCTCCAAGTTGTGAATAAGCTGCTCGTTCACCATTCCTCGGTCCACAATCATCAACAGCTGCTTCTGCATACCAGAGACCGCGGGTCTTCTGAGAAACCAATGCTCATCTTTCACCTCCATCCAAAATGCGTTAACGAAAATTTTCTAAAGTCACAGCTACTTCTTTAAAAATACAGAGAAATTGAAAAAGGAAAAAAAAGTGAAGCACGGTACCTGCCATCGTCATCTTCGTGGTACTCCTCATCACTGACGAGTTCAACTTCTTCTATCGCGTTCTGCCCATCTAGATCAACTTAAATATTATAATATTACATCGTGTCTTTGTTAGCAATCAAAAATATTGCATCGGTGAATACAGAATAGTAAAGAATGAACAATAGCGAGACATGCTCTCTGACAACAACGAACTCTCTCATTCATCTCTGACCTTCTGCCTCAGTCTTTTTCTTCTTGACGCCCTCTTCCTTCTTATCAGCTCGCTTCTCAGATGGGCTCTTCCTCTTCCGTTCCTCTCGCTTTCGAGGGGCAGGAGATGGCTTGGGTTTTTGTTTCGGTGTCGATTGAACAGGCCGTTTTGACAGAGCGGGAGAAGGCTTCGCAGAGGTCCGTTTGACTGCAGAACTCAGGAAGCGAGAGCCTCGCGGAGATGGACGGGAAGGAAACGCGCTGCGGGATGTCGATGTAGCCGGATTGCGGAAGCGACCACCAGAAGAGGAGAAGGAAGAGAGGGAGGGTGGAGCGAGCCAGGAGGAGGGGAAAAGGGAAGATGGAAGTGGGCGGGAGGAGTAGGCAGAGGCACGAGGAGGAGGCTCCGGCACCACGTGGTCCATTAGACGAGGCACGGAGGGACGACCACTCGAAGAACTACCGTAACCCGCTGCAGACGCATACGACGAGGAGTACACCTTAGAGTGGAGCAGTCATTTTAGGATTGGGGGTAGGGGATGGAAGAGGAAGGGGGGGGGGCAGAAGGAGAAGAGGGGAAGGAATAGGGTGGATATCGAAATGGAGAGGGATCATGGACATATCCATGGAAGAAGAGTCTTATAGTTGGGTAGTTGGTACACGTCGTTGGGACTCTCGAATGGGTTCAAACTAGAGTCGCATGATGAATGAGAAGTGCATCAATGGAAATGATGAAAGAATGCCCTTTGGAAGTGGTGTTTAGGAGAATAGTTACATCAAGGGCCAATGGCAGAAAACAAGGAATGGTAGGGTTTGACTTCAAGAGTCTGATGAATCCTTTTGAAAGGTCATGTCTGTATCCACTAATTCAGTAGTCGGTGGTCCAAAAGCGGAGTTTGGGAGATACAGTGGCGGATTGCCGGGGGGAGAGGGAATTACACGTCAAGAGGGTTAGTAGAAACAGATGGCCAGAATAAGATATTTGACAGACAGCAAAAATACAACGCGAGAATATCTACAACTGGCCGAGATGGCAACAGCACTCCAACTACATGAGCCAGTCAGGCGTACCGTGCGGGGTGTCCGGTAGTCTCGGATGGGGTCGGCATGGCCGGAGCCGCCACTGGAATAGCCAGGAGCATGCACAGCAGTGGAGGAAGACGACGCAGTCGAACCCCCCGCAGCCGCGGGCAGCCGCCGGTCCAGGTAGTCCAGTTCTTGCTGTATCATCGCCATCCGACGCTCCAACTCACGAGTCTCGTTTTCCATCCCTGAATTTCCATTCCATACCTATTAAAACTATGAGAACTTTATGCGAACTTTACTTGTGAAAGAGAGAGAAAGAGGAAAGTGTGCCATTCCATATGTAACACGATGTAATATTATGCATAATAATATCTGCAAATTTCTTTTAATTGTAACTTACTAGAATTGTTGTAGGCAAGCAGAGAAGCATCTGCACTGAAGGAGACAGCAGAATGAGAGTCTGCAGGGGCACGGGCGGAAGAGGACTGGCGGTCTCTGTCCAGGGCAGTCTCGGCACGCGTTCTCTCTGCTGCGTGGGCCCGTTCGCGCTCTCTGTTAATTGGATAGTAATTTGAATGCCAAGCAATGAATCCGAACACGAGAGAGAACCTTTCTCGCGGCCTCGCCTTGGGACTCTCTGGGCGACCGCGACGCCCCCGCTCACGCGCGTCGCGGCTGTTTCCGCGGTCCCGGATTGATGAAGGCGCGATGCGAGCAGTGGACGAGAGCGAGGAGCCACCGCGGCTGGAGGATGAGCTACCGTATGCGGGCCGAGCGCGATCACGCTCTTCCCGGCGGGACCCACTGCTGCCCAGGCTACCGCGGCGGTGGCTGCTCTCTCCACGAGAGCTTCGTCTATCGTCAGGACGATGATCATAATCGCTCGGACGTCTGAAAATGAAATTCTAGTCTGAACCAATTGGAAACGTCTCACTTCGATTTCAGCAATGAACGCCACCTACTCAAAATGTTCTCTCTTCGTACCTCTCCTCGTATTCCTTATTCCATGTCTCGCTACGTGCAGCAGCACCCGTCTCGTAATGAGGAGCAGAGGAGTAGCCGTTCCCTTCAAAGGACATACTTATCCACGCTCAAACCAAAACCCCGAACATACTGAATAGAAAGCCCATACCGTAAGAAGCGGCGTTATTATCGTAACGAGCAGGAAGAGGCACTCGGAAGCCGTCGTTATCATTGGAAATGGTTCGAACTTGACCTGAAGATAGGAACTCTTTCTTCATGACTCCCACTCTCCTGCCTACCAGTCGTCCAGTCATCCGTGCGGTTCTGGGTCGCTCCATAGGTGCGTGGAATAAGTGGACTGGCTCTGCCGGAGGCGGAGAGAGGAAGGGAGGAGGAGTTGAGAGGAGTGGGAGGGTACCCACTGCTCGACACGTACTCACTGCGGCCGCCCCCATACGCAGCCGGAAGGAGCGAATAGTCCGTTGTGTAGCTGAATTTCGATCGTTTGATATAAGAACATCTTCTCTCGCTAACAGTAGCATGGTCCAAATGGATACCGTGTCTCAGGTGCGCCGTAGCACGCGGCACTCATCGAGGAGCTGCCATAGGAAGCAGAGGCAGGGGCAGCACCCGAATCAGCACGCACTGTTTTGTACCTAAGTAGAACACGCTCATTATCAGGGATTCAAGGAGATGTAAAACAGTTAAATCAATGAAAGCCACTAACCAATCTTCAGAAAGATATTTGTAGCCGCCGGAGTTGGCAGCAGCAGAGGCGGCCAAGCTGGAAGAGCCGGTCGAGGAGTGGAAGTCAGAATGGACGCCGCTGCTCTTGTGGCGGGAGGGCGCGGCAGTGCCGTAGTAGTGATCCGATGCACTCATTCCATTCGAAGTTCCGAACTGGAGAGCAGCGAACAATCAAATGAGCGAAAGCAATCGTGATTTTTAAAAGACACTCTGAGTGTCATCCAAACAACAGTATAAATGTTTAAAAAAAAACACGAACCGAGGTCCGATAGTCTCTTTCATGACCAGAACTGGTATGCGAAGAGCGATGGGCAGAACTGGAAGAGTAGCCAGCGGCAGCGCTGGCATTCGAAATGCGAGAGCCGCCACCCGAACGAGAGGAAGACGAGGCGTAGCGACTCATCTGTCTGCTCTACACAGATAAAGCACACGAGATCTTTCTAAAACTGCCACGCAAAAACTACACAATCAACGTCAAAGCGGGAATGCCATTGCAGAAGAGTGAAAACTATTCTAGTGCGCACGAAATGTGGCGAGTGCAGGAAGTGAGGGAGAACGGCGAGCTTTCATCTTTACCTGTAAAGACACCACCAATTTTCTCACGCCACGATGGCGACTATTCCGAAATATCGGTCAGTTCGCACTAGTTGTTCAAATGAGAGAAATTAAGCCCTTCTAGATGGGGAAAGGTTTATAAAGAATAAAGAGGATGTTTGACTTTCTGTTTAATTTTTTGAGGTGTTGTTCTTCGAGGTTCTTGTGATCAGTCGCCTGTCAAGCCATGAAGTTAGCTGGTTTAATTCGATGAATGGATAAGAGAATCATTTCTATATTTCCAGACTGGACATTGGCGGCTTGGAAGTTGTCTTTCCTTATGAATTCGTTTATCCTGAACAAGTGTTGTACATGGAAGAGCTGAAGAAGTCCTTGGATGCACAGGTATTGCAAGATATTGCAAGATGTGTTTGTTATCGCTACTGTTCAAAGCTATTTAACAGGGTCACTGCCTCTTGGAAATGCCTTCCGGAACAGGAAAAACGGTGTCCCTCCTTTCACTCGTTGTCGCCTACATGCGAAAGTATCCGGAGAAGCTTGAGAAGTTAGCAGATGTTGTATTGCCAGTTATCTCATCTCTGTTCTGCTGCAGCCACAACGTGTTCTTTCGATTGCAGACTGATCTACTGCTCGCGTACAATTCCCGAGATTGAAAAATGCGTTGCGGAGATGCAGAATCTCTTTGCATTCTACGAGACGACAACAGGGGTTTGTATTCCTTTATTCTGTTCCGTTAGACATATGCGAACTCAGTGCTGAACAAGGTTCGGTCTTCTTCTTTTTGTGTTTGTGTATGCTTCAAATGCCTTACTTGCTTCCTATCTTGAGTCTGCCCCGGCCATGCTGGCTCTAGCGATGTCAGCCCGGAAGAATCTCTGCATCAACAGCGATGTCCTTTCTGGCCGAACAGGCACTGCCATCGACAGCGGCTGTCAGAAGTTGACGGCTTCGTTCGTCAGGGCCAGGTTCATGAGCTTCTTTCTCTGTTCTTCCTCTTGCTCTAACATTTTATCGATACTTACTCGTCGGAATAATTTTGTTAACTACTGCGTCTTTTTTATCCCTAAAATTCGTTTGCAATTGTCGTTCATTAATTCTTCTACAGGAAAAAACTCGCGGAACCCGATCTTCCTGACTGTTCTTACTTTGAAAAGCTCGAAGAAACGCCGAACTTCTCATTGCCAAATGGTGTCTGGAACTTGGTGAGACTTCATATTATTTTTTCTTTTACTTTATTTCTGTTAAATTAGGATGTAATTGGCTTTCCGTTTCAGGCAGATCTGAAGTCGCTTGGCTCTTCTCAGGGATTCTGCCCGTATTTCGTTGCTCGACAGTCATTGAATCGAGCTTCAATTGTTGTCTATTCCTATCACTATTTACTCGACCCTAAAATTGCCGAGCTCGTCAGCAAGGACTTCAGCAGAAGGTGCATCTACTTTTATTTACGTGGAAGGAACTACCTTTTTATTCTGATAAACATATAAAAAAGAAACGTTTTCCTTATTGAAGGAGCATTATGGGGAATAATTAGCTGTGATTTTTTCTGTTGATGGGTGAATTCGCTTAGGTCGAAAACATCAATTTTGAAAGTTTAAAGGAACTTTTGTTCATAAGTAAGCGAAATTTGACAGGATGGGATTTTACAACGGTAATGATGAGCCACCCTCCTCTATGACTTTCGCTCTTACCGCAGCTATGACCGAAGTGTAATTTATATCCGTTGAATGAGTGCAGGGCGTGTGTTGTCTTCGACGAAGCCCACAACATTGACAGTGTCTGCATCGAGACCATGTCCGTGTCCGTCTCTTCCAAGACCATTGACAAGTGAGTAGCTCAATTATTAGAACCATAATACACTCCATATTTCTTTCTTGTTTCTATTTGATAAGGCTCTTTTAAGAGCGTTGAATGAACTGAACTCGTTGGAACAGAGCGTGGAGAGGACGAGAAGAGAGAATGCAGACAGATTGCAAGAGGAATACGAGAAACTCATCGAGAATCTTAAGAGGTCTCAGTTTTTATCGTTGCGCCTATTCGAAGTTTCTACATGATATTTATTCCCCTTTTTTGACTGTTAACTGACTGGTTGCCTTTCATTTTAGAACGGAGCAGGAGAGGATGAATGACGAGCGCTTAGCCAACCCAGTCTTGCCTTCCGAGATCCTCCAGGAGGCCATTCCAGGGTCCATCCGGACTGCCGGCCACTTTGTTATCTTCATGAAACGGTGTTTCTTTACATATCTTATCTTGACTTTTAAAATAAAGAACAATTTTTATTTATATAAATATGATGAAATAAATATAGTGTTCTGGAGTACGTGCGCTACCGCCTGCGCGCCTCTTCTGTGTTGATCGAGAGTCCGGCTGCCTTCCTCAAGGACATCAATGACAAGATGTTTGTCGATCGCAAACCGCTCAGGTATTTTGAACTTATTTTCAATTTTTTAATCAGGCAAATTGAGAAATGATAGCTTGCTGTGACTTGTATATGAATTAACATTTCAAGAGAAGAATTAGTAACATACAAACCCCGCCTTCAGGGCGAAACAGCCCAAGTTATAGACGGAAAAAGGAATGAGATCGAGGAACTTGAACAGTTCTCTTGTAGATTCTGCGCCGAGCGTCTCTCTCACCTGGCTCGGACTCTTGAACTGGCTGATACTTCCGAGTTGTGGGCACTCACTCGAGTCGCGACTCTCGCAACGCTTGTCAGCACGTATTCGAAGGTACGGTACTTTTGGGTGCTGTGGTCGGTTATTGTAAGAGTGACCTCTTGAGGGATTCTCAGTGATAATCGAGCCGGGCGATGCGTCGACCGCTGCGCTTCTCCATCTCTCTTGCATGGATGCATCCATCGCCATTCGGCCTGTCGTGGAACGCTTTCAGACTGTAAGTCAGCCAGGTCAACCGGGGTCAATCAGGGCAGGCTTCCTTCTTTTCGTAGATAAGAAGAATCTTTAGATGGTCATCACATCGGGCACGCTGTCTCCCCTCGAGATGTACCCGAAGCTCCTTGACTTCGATCCAGTAGTCATGGCCTCATTTGCCATGACCCTCGCCCGGCCTTGCATTGCACCGCTCATCGTGGCCAGGGGCAATGATCAGGTCTACCTTATTCTCATCCGTCGCTATTTCTTCTGCTTTCAAGTTACACTGTGGAGTGGATTTGTACGAGCCAGACTGAAGAAGCCAAGCTTGATGTTCTTGTGATACTGTAATGGCGATGTGAACGAGAAATAGAAATTAATAGTGTTTGAACTTGAGGTGGCCATTACTTCTCGCTACGAGTCTCGTGCGGATGTTGCGGTTATCCGCAATTATGGTTATTTCTCCTTTGAATATTTTGTTAGTCTGATTATTGTCAGTTATTACTAGAGGGATTTCTATGGGTCTTGCTGATAATTGAAAGAAGTGTGAATAACTTCCAGGCAACTTGGTTCTGGAGATTGCTTCGATTGTCCCTGATGGAATGGTTGTCTTCTTTACATCTTACCTCTACATGGAGAATGTCGTTTCCACTTGGTATGACCAGGTCAGATCTCGAACTAATCTTTATCATACATATCTTTATATATTAATCATGCATTCTTTATTTTAAATTATTGATTTTGCGATATTCTTCCTTTTCCAGCACATAATCGATGAGTTGATGAAGTACAAACTTCTCTTCATCGAAACCAATGACGCGCTGGAGACGAGTGTGGCACTTGAAAAGTTAGTTTGCATTATTAACATTTTAGAGAGACAAAGTAATTAATGCACTAGTGTTCAGACTCTGGACTCCAGAGATAGCATGCTGCAATGATATGTATTGATTAGCAATAGCTATCCATTCCTGTATCAGATACGTCGAGGCATGCGACAGCGGTCGCGGTGCGTGTCTCTTCTCTGTTGCACGGGGCAAAGTCTCCGAGGGAATCGATTTTTCTCACCATCTCGGTACGAAAAAATTATCTGAAATAAATTTTTAAAGCTTAAATTGTGATTTGATTTTGAAGAATATCTTCGATGATGTTTTTTCGTGTGGTTATTACACGAGACGCTTTCTATTAATCGAAATGAGGAGGAAGTTCAGGGCGCGCAGTGATCATGCTGGGCATTCCATACGTGTACACGGAGAGTCGCATCCTCCGAGCCCGTCTGGAGTATCTCAGAGACCAGTTTGGCATCAAGTTAGTTCTCATCTCAGTTCGAGGTAGACTGTGGGAGTGATAGATCTGGCTGCAGAGAGAATGACTTCCTGACCTTCGACGCGATGCGCCACACTGCGCAGTGCATGGGAAGGGCTCTCCGGGGCAAGACCGACTACGGTCTCATGGTCTTCGCTGATAAGGTTCTTCTCTTTTTCTGTTCTTCTCTTCTTCTGCCGCTCTGGACGGTTTATTATTTCAGTTTAATACTCAATTATCCCCTCACTTTGTTTTTTTTTCTATCTTTGGAATCCCTGATATCTGCAGCGTTTCTCGAAGCAAGACAAGCGAGGGAAACTGCCTCGCTGGATGCAGGAATACCTCGACTCGCAGAACACGAATCTTAGCATTGATGAGGCCAGTCAGCAAGCGAAGCGGTTCGTTTTATTCCCTCTTTCGTTACATTTTGTTTTCGTTATTGGGCATGATTTTAGCTGAAAGATGAAGTGGATCTTCTTGGCATGCCATAAACTCTCTTTGGAATTGCAGTTGGCTCTCTCTGATGGCTCAGCCGTTTTCACGAAGCGAGCAACTTGGAATTTCCATTCTGACGAAGGAGATGCTCTCCCAGAAGGGAACCATGAAGAAGTTCGAGAAGGTTGTTGAACATGTCGATTAGAGTAGGATTCCTCGCATTCACTCGGGCCACGATGAAATTATACCTCGATCCAATTTGTATAAGTGTATTTATTGGTAGTACTGAATTCTGTTATTCCGGCATTGTTGTTTTTGTTTCGATGCCTTGTGGTAGGACTTTGAACAAATGCATTGCAGTTTTGATTTCATTATCTTTTTTTTTCTTTTCGTTCTTCGACTAGGGTCCATATTATTCTTATCTTATAATTTTTATGTTCACTAATATGGTTTAATCGAGTATCTCCGTTCCGCAATACGAGGTTTCAAAAGATGGTGTTTTCCTATTAGACTAAGAAAGTTTAATTGTTTTTAAAGTTAAAATAAAGCAAATCTGGCGGTTGGCGGTGGTAGTCAGGCCAAAGTTAAAAAGCAATTGAGAATTAATGTAAAGAAAGAACTATAATTTTTTCTTTGTCAGAAATATACATTATGACAACGTTTTGGTACACGTATGTATTGGACAAGACTCGTATAACACATATAGACATTTTCGGTCCTCTTAGAGGATAGTCTCAGTCATTCATCGTCCTGTTCGATCTTCAGTGCCGTAGCTTGTCTCTTCTTCTCTGCGTCTCTCGTCATTAGCATGACAATATGCTCTCCCTCTGCAAGGAGAACATGTCTCCGCTGTATGCGAATGCGGCAGAAGAAGAGCCGGCCGAGACAGCGGGGGTGGGCGACGGCCACTCGGATGCTCTCTCCCGGCCAGAGGGGCTGCTGTGGTCTGCAAGGGGTAACTGATCAGGGCAGCAAGGGAAGAAGCAAGGCACACCGTAGGGAACTGTGCACACTCGTGGCTTCAACATGGCCAAGCAAATCGAGGAGAAGCGAAGCTGTGGCCATCTCGAAGAGACCAGCCACTACTCGTTGCTGCAGGAAGCCCTTAAGAGACGAGAGAGAGAGAGAGAGAGAGAAGAAGAAGGAGAAAGAGTGGATGGCAAGGATGCTCGAACCTTGCCATCCAAATGTCTTCCATCGACGACGTGAATATAAGTGAAGGAGCCATCCTGAGGAGACGACTGCCTGGGGCGGTATGGAACGAGGCGGAACTGGAAATAAGAGAGGGTGAGAAAGAGCGAGAGGAGAGAAGGGGCAGCAAGATAGAAAAAAGGTGGACTCGATATGATATTTTCTATATGATTTCTTTTCACCACTTTATCTGTAGTCTGCCTAACAACAAACGATATAAAAAAAGCTACCGATTCGTCTTCGATGTCTGCAGTCTCAGTCGCAGCTTCCGACTCGGACTGGCAGGGAGTCATCGGTGAGGGAGAAAGAGAAGTGGCCGCCAGCTCATGCCCTTTTCTACTCACAATTACTTATGTCACTAATCATCATCATCAGCAGTAAACATAGAAGGAATGAAATGAAAGTGTTTATGTAAACGTCTTCACCGTCGCCGCAGAAACACCGCCCGGAGTGTTGCGGCCAGCCGGATCTTCACTGGGGACAACAGCTGTTCCTTCAACATGCGTGAAGAACAGGGAAAGGGCGGAAGAGCGAAAAAATGGCTTGATCACTTGAGGAGACAAGAGAAAGAGATGAAAAGGGATGGGTAGGGAGAAAAACAGATGGAGAGAGTGAGTGAGAGAGAGAGAGAGTGAGAGAGTGAGTGAGAGAGAGAGAGATGGAAGGAGAGGTACCGAGAGGGAATGAGAGAGCGATTGAGAAAAAAATAACAAAATGTACTAAACAGAATGTTTTTCTTTTCAGGGTTAATTTATAGAAAAAAATAAAATAAACATACTGAATTCATAGAATATCAAGTTCAGGCTGATCGCAGACTTCTGAATGAGATTTCGAACATTTTGCAGCTATCAGAGATGCTTTCCAGGCACTTTAGTCTAAATTTCATGCTGAAATGAATGCCCACCTGACCGGCCAGGATGACAACTCCATGGAGTGATAGATTGAAAGAACCCGGCTGGCATGCTTGATCGCCTTCAATATCTCTCTCTTTCTCATTCACTCTCTCACTCTCTCTCTCTCTCTCTTCCGTTTTCCTGTCATTTCTTCCTCTAATGTCTCCTCCCCTTCTCATTTTCTTTCCCCTCTCTATTCCTGCCCTTCTCTCTCTGTGTGTTTCTCATCCTCTCTTCCGTGAGACTCTACTAATATTTTCCCCACGCCTCTCAGGATTACCTGCAGAGCATTTTTCTGGTGGATTGCCACTCTCTGCCTCCTCTGTCTCTCTCTCTCTCTCTCTCTCTCTCTCTCTCTCTCTCTCTCTCTTCACACCCATCTCTCCTTCTTTGTCCGCTTCTCTCCCCCTCCTCTCTCTTTGTCTCTCCTTCGTTTCTTCGTTTCCCTCTTTCTCCCTCTCTCCCCTCTCCCTTTCTCCTTCTCTCTCTCACTCTCACTCTTTCTATCTCTCCTCACATTTCATTTTGTTTTCGCTAATGGTTAGTACAACATCGCATCATCATTTCTGACGGAGAGCGATTATGATGATGGACCGATCAGTTGGATTTTTTTACTCACCCCTGCATCTGCATCTCTTTTTGCATTTCCTGCTCTTTATCTAACTTCTAACTCTCTCCAGCTGCCGTCCTCACTCTCTCTCTCTCTCTCTCTGTCTCTCTCTCTATCCTCTCTCTCATGCTCTCTTTAACTCTCGAACTCCCTCTTTCACAAAACTATTGTATACCTTCTGAACCATTACAGCTTCGTTGCTTCTATCTTCTCCCTCTTCCAAGTCGAAGACAAACAAGCAGAGATCATTGCCAATACAAGCACAGCTCTTCCTTAATTCCTTATGCAAGTTGTGGTAATGGCACACTCCGAGATGTACACATTCCTTCATCACAAATCGGAAGAACTATGTAGATCTAAATCCAAGGAGAGCAGGAAGTGTCAACGGAAAAGCATCAATGGAATCTCTAATTGTAAGTGTACAGGCAGACTATTTTCTCAAGCAACAGCAAATTCAAGGATTATGAGAACGAAGTAGAGTTCCTCTGCTGGTTGTTGTTTGTTCTTGCGCTAACTCTAACACACGTACATACATATGTATGTATGTACATAAGTGAATGTAAAAAGTTTTGCCTGGATTTTTTTCTTAGTTTTGAAGATGAAAGATTCTTTCAGAATTTCACCCGGTTCAACCGGTGTTCTATTCCTTTGTTTTCCTTCTAAATACCAATTGAGGAAGGTTAAGCAAACATAAGTGATCAGAACTGTGAATAATTAAGGGAAAGGAGTGATTTCAAGAAGCAGATTTAAAAGAAATCTATTTTGACAACAAAACCATATTTCTGCTGTTGTACCTCGGAATCTACAAAGGTGGCAATAAAATTAAGCTCTCTCATATTTTAGCAGAGAAATGCAGAAGCGAAAATATGATTGTTTTTGCTTTGCTGCTCTTTTCATCAAAAATTACGCAACTGCTCAAAGATCCTTCATCATGGGTTATTCCCTCGCACAACCAGTATCAGTACCGAGTAAACAGTCAACTCTGGCTCGCAATCAGATATAAAAAACCAGAAGATCAGTAAACATCCTATGAAGCTATTTAGGAAGCAGGAAAGGCACCTTCATTCGCCTCCATATTATATTAAATGTTTTTTTTTCCATAATGATTTTCCTTGCCATTTACCGATGACTCAAACTTGTGAAAACGGCGTTCTCTGTCGTCGAGAAGGTTGTGAAGATAGAGGTAGAGAAGAAAGAGAGAGAGAGAAAGAGAGAGAGAGAGAGAAAGAGAGAGATAAAGAGAGAGAGAGATAAAGAGAGAAAGAGGTAGAGAGAGAAAGCGATAGTGATGGAGGTATAGAAGAGAAAGATCAAGGGAAGATATGAGAGAGACGATAGAACGAGACGTATAGAGTAATAGAGAGAAAGGGAAATGGGGAGAGCTTTGTTTGCTCTCTCAACCTCTTCTTTGCGTGTGTACTCCTTTTATAACTGCTTTTCTTCTCTATTATCATCGTGCCACTCGTTTGTGGTAGATACGCGTTCTCCTGAATTTCCTCTTCTTTTTCTTTCTTTTCACAATCTTTTTATATCTCATCCCTCACTCTTCTCCTTCCCTCTCTCTGACTCTCTCTCTATCCCTCTGACACTCCTTCTCTCTCTCCTTGACTTTCTCAATCTCTCCCTCTCGCTGACTCTCTCTCTCTCCCTCTGACACTCCTTCTCTCTCTCCCTGACTTTCTCCCTCTCTCCCTCTCGCTGACTCTCTCTCTCTCCCTCTGACACTCCTTCTCTCTCTCCTGACATTCTCCCTCTCTCCCTCTCGCTGACTCTCTCTCTCCCTCTGACACTCCTTCTCTCTCTCCCTGACTTTCTCCCTCTCTCCCTCTCGCTGACTCTCTCTCTCTCCCTCTGACACTCCTTCTCTCTCTCCCTGACATTCTCCCTCTCTCCCTCTCTCTGACTCTCTCTCTCTCCCTCTGACACTCCTTCTCTCTCTCCCTGACATTCTCCCTCTCTCCCTCTCGCTGACTCTTTTTACCCCATCCTTCACCATAATTCTCGCCTCTCATCTCGCACTTATACCTGTTCGCTTCCTGGCAATGCAAGAGGAGGAGAAAAAGACACGCCAATTCGAGAGATGCCAGAGAGTATCTCTCCTAGAAGAGAATCTTTAACTTGTGCGCAGAGCGAGAGAGTGCGCGAGAGAAGGAGAGTTCAGACACAAAGTTGGAAGTACAGTCTGATCCGTCTGGAGGCTGCCGCGCAGGCTTCATCACTTCCCAGGAATTCCGGGCCGTGCTCTCTTTCTCTGCTTCTCTTCACTTTGGCGCACTCTCTCATCTCTCGCGCATCAGGGGGTATAAAAGCGAGGAAGATGACACGGAATGGTTGAGAGAGCAGCTTCAGTGCGGCAGCAACAACAACCATGAATCTGTTCGTTGCATTCTTCCATCCTTTTTATTTGTTAAATGTTTTTAACTGTACAAATCCGTTCTTTGAAAAATACGTGGTACATCCTACTATTCTTACAGACTTCTCATCGCCTTCTGCCTCTTCTCCTCTACGCTTGCCCAATACAGTTAGTTCACTGAATAATTTATTTAACTATTGCTGTATAAAATAAGCAACATAAAACGACTCTTTGACATGAATTTAGATAGTAGCATGTGCCGAGCAATTTTTAATTAACCGTTTATTGAAACTAACATCTCTAACTCCTCCTATCGGCCCCTTTCCTGGATGGTTTTTGAGAGAGAAAGATGGTTAAAGTGCAAGTTGAAGCGAAGAGAGAGAGAGAGAGAAAGAGAGCGAGAGAGAGAGAGACAGAAAGAGAGCGAGAGAGAAAGGGCGGCAGAGAGAGATGAAAAGAATTGTGTTCTGGAAAAGGGCCGATGCGCTTGTGGTTGACTGTGGCCGAGCGGGGCCGGTCCCTGAGAGCAAATTCGGTTCTGACGCCGGGCGCTCTGCCAGACTTCTCCGGGGACGTCTTCACTCATCCGCATCGGGTGCGCGAGACTCGCGCTCTGAATGCGGCGGCCACGGCGTCTGCCGCTTCGGATTCGCCACCGCCGCCGCGCTCTTCGGGGGTGCGCACCGTAGTCATCGACATCTTCGAACCGGAGAGCGGAAACGCAGCCATCAAACTATCCGGCTCGGCCGCCGGCTCCGGCACAGGCAGCGGCGAGGCGCCCGTTTATCTCGTGCAGGCTCAGGCTCCCGAGGACGGGGGCAGACAACAGAAGGAATCCACGACGGTACAAGATGCCGCCTTGCACGACGCGCCCTCCCAGCACGCCCCGACCCCTTCGCGGCCCCTGCTCGTCCCGGCCCTTCCTCCCCCCGTTGAGGAACAGCTTCTCGTCTCTCTTCCCGACGCACTCCCGTTCACCTCCACCACATCCACCACAACCACCACGCCCACTACTGTGGCACCGGAAACGACGACTACATCCCAGCCACAAACCTTCTCCTCGCAACTCGTTATGGTGCCTCCATCTCGAATTGCCGAGGAAGTAGAAGCACAAGAAGAGGAAGACCCCGCACGGACACCGCCCCTGCCGGTGATCGGAGAGCGAGCTCTATCTGCAATTGAGGAAGTGCTTCGGAGAGGCTCCCCTCGGGCAGCAATCTCGGCCGTGGGAGGAACGGAGACAACCACTCGGAATCCAGCCGAGTCCCTCGCGGCACTCGCCCACTCTGCCGTGCACTATGTCATGCGACAGTGGAAACAGTCGGGGAGTCCCGCCCCGAATGCCAAGGATACGGTAGTCGAGTCATCTGTGGTACAGACGGGCAACGGCGACGAATTCGTCGTGCGCATCCCGCCGTCCTTTCTGATCGGCCCCCCGCCTGCCACTGCCATGGCTGTCTTTCCGCGCGGGACGCAGCCTGGCGCGGGCGGTAACCGCTTCCACCGCCTCGCCCATCAGCCCATCCAGCCCGTGGTTGGCGACCTCGAGGCGTATCTCAGGAACGAGGACGCCGTGGCTGCCGCGGCGGCGCTTGGCAAGCGACCGAAGAACGCGTCCCTCGACTCGTTCTTCCGCTCTCTGCCCGTCGAGCCACTGCTCCAGTTCCAGCCCCGCCGCCAACTCAGAGATCTCGCGCGCACAAAACTTCGCAAGAAGATGCTCGGGTTCAGCCAACTCTAGAGTTCCTTTGTAATCTATGAATGACGTGCATCTGTTTGTCATACTAACAACTCTAACGCATGGATGCCGGTGTTCCAAATGTTACCTGTATTTATTGTGTCTATTAATGATTGCTTGTTACTCGATCGTTGCGACGCGTGCAAATAACAAACTCACTGCATCCGCTTTCTTTGTTGAACATCACAACTGAATGTGACTACTGAAAGGAAGTTCCGTAAAGAACACACGCAAAAAGTGAAGAGGTGCAACAGCAAACAAGGATTTTTTTGCCTCTCGGTATTTCGTATGCCTCTCTCTCTCTCTCTCTCTCTACCTCTCTTTCTCTCTCTTTCTCTCTCTGTTCTCTGTCTTTTCTCTCTCTCTCTCTCTCTCTCTCTCTCTCTCTCTCTCTCTCTGTTCGCTCTCTGTTCTCTGTCTTCTCTGTCTCTCTATTTCTCTCTCTCCCTCTTTCTATTCATTTCTCTCTCTTCTCCTCCATAACCTCTCTTCTCTCTCGATATCGTGTTCCGCTGTCACAGGTTTACTGCAGGGAGTGAGAAGACACTTGTCGGAGACAAGATACACCTTGTTAAGTGGTCACACGCTTCCGGATCAAAGTCGGAATGTTGAGTCATCATAACTCCAATCCATCTAAAAGATCTGTATGAATTGATTGCCTATCAACATGCATGCTTAATATACCTTGCAGCTCTTCGTAATCTAATGAATCTGGCATGCACCTATGTACATACATATGTACATACATATAACAAAATTTCTTTTATTTCCTTTTTTTATTTCAACATGCAACTGTACATATGTATGCCTTCTGGTTTCTCGGTGTATGCAGCCATGCTTGTAAATTGAAGTAGACGAGTACCAAGCAGGCGGACATCTTGAGGTGCTCAGCAGAGCGGAGCAGGAGCGGGCTCGCCGTCTTCCTCTTCGCAGCCTGGCTACCTGCCCGACTACCAGGGCGACCGCTACACCGACCCCTCTCGCATCTCGGAGACGCAGGCCCTCAACGCGCCCTTCTTCCAGTCTATCGGCGGTGCCCCTTCGCCGCCCCCGCCCACGCCATCCATGCAAGGAGGAGCCGGCGGCAACACTGGCTACGCCCAAGGCGGCCAGGCCGGATACGGTCAGGCAGGACAAGGGCAGGCAGGATACGGCCAGGCAGGATATGGTCAGACTGCCGGATCGTCTCCATACTACGCCCAAGGAAGCACCCAACAGCAAGGATACGGACAACAGGCAGGTGCCTATGGGCAGACTGGGTACGGACAGGCCGGCTATGGACAGGCCTTTGACCAGCGCAGTGGATACGGACAGGCGGGGGCTGGCCAGGCGGGATATGGACAGGCAGGATACGGTGCAGCATACAGCCAGCCAGCCACGGGAGGGTACTCCGGATATGGCCAGGCATCCACTGGTAAGCATTCTCTTGTTCGATCGTTGACACATACTACATATATAGACTTTTAAATTGAGTTCTTTTTTTGCATACATATAAATCTTTTAATCATTCGATAGCTCCAAATAATATTTCTAAATGGCTTACAGGATACACAGCCGGCCAGACCGGCTACTCTTCCTCCTGCAACAGCTGCCCCGGTCGTTAGAATTGCCTCCTCTTCTTACTCCCTCCTCTCACTCTCCTGCCCTTCTTCCCCATCCAAGCATCTACATATATAGATTACATCTCCATGATACTGCCGTCATTCATGTCTCCCACTCTTTCCTTGAGTGGTTGTTTCTCTCTTCGACAAGAAGTACAAACCAAACGACTGCCATTTCTGTACAATCTCATCATAAGAACTGCAAACAGTACTTACCTCACTTAGACTCACTCTGGAATCCTGATAACCAAGTAGATAAACAGATGATTTTCACGTTCGCCATCTTCGCAAGAAATATTTCCGACCGGCTGTGATTGATACAGAATTAAAGAGGAAAACAAAGACGTCGAGCAAAATAAAGAGGAACGAAACAGACATAAGGAAGTAATGAGCGGAGAGTGTTTGCACTCACACATTAAGAACAATTTTTTTTTCTGAAAATAACATAGTTTCATTGCAGTGGTAACAGCTCCGTCACTGATGTACTCTCCGCTCTTCTACCCAACAACCGGATTCGTATCACCAGCACCCAACTATGCGGCTACTTCCTACAGTTAGCACTCACAATTAATAGCATGGCTCAAAATCTGGTGGATTTATCTAAGCTCGGTCTCTCTCTCAGTCTCTCTCTCTCTCTCTCTCTCTCTCTCTCTCTCTCTCTCTCAGACGGAGGATCCATGTATTCTGCTCCTGCCAACAGCTACTCGCAATGGAATGGCTACGGAAATGCTGGCAGCTCTGGATATGGCAATTCTGGCAACGACAATTCGATCTATGGAAACGGTTTAAACTTGCCGCTCAATGATAATTCGGGAGGTTACTCGAAGAACACAGCGTACTACAATCCGCTCTCTACAAACACGGGATACGGTTGCTGCCAGCCTGCTGTCAGATTTATTTATTCATAATTTATTTAGTATAAGTTTTTTTTTATATTTAAAAAATTATAACTCAAATGGTGAAAGAAGCTATACAACCCAACAAAACTCAATTATTCTGAATAATGGAGACTTTTTAAGGCAACCACTGGGCAGCCAACGAATGGCTGGTACGACCCGACTTGCTGTGCTCTGCCAAGCAACGCGCAGTCTCCCTGCTGTCAACAAGCAGCCACTGGATACGGGAACAACGGAGGAGGATATGGAGGAGCCAACGGAGGGGGATATGGAGGAGTCAACGGTGGAGGATATGGAGGGGTCAACGGAGGAGGTTACGGTAACGACGGTGGAAACAACTTTGGTGCCATGAACAACTGAGGATTTCAAGACAACTTTGGAAACAACAACTACGGCGGCTACAATCAGCTCCAGCAGCAATGACAGACTGTGATTGCCACTCGCATAACGTTTTGATAGATGTAATTTTGAAGAGAAAAAAAGAAAAAAAAACGATCAGGGTCATCAAAAAAGTTGCACAACTTCGGTCGCACCTGTATGTAATTTCATTGCCATATTTGTCCAGGAAGTAGGAAATAAAGTAGTTTGAAAGAGTGCAAATACATATGTACATTATAAAGAAGCAAAGTTGAAGACCTTCGGCGATCCAAATCACTAAAATGCACGATTTTCCATATGTTAGTTGCAACGAATAAGTAAATTATTACAATTGAGATACCGATTAACGGAAAGTTTGACTGAGAGCTTTTTTGAATAAATTGCGTCATTTTGTTGAAGAGAGCGAGAGAGAGAGAGAGAGAGAGGGAGGTAGAGAGAGAGAGAGAGAGAGAGAGAGAGAGAGAGAGAGGAGATATAGAGAGAATGGCTAGAATGCTTAGAATTTGTACGGGTCCAGAGGGCGGAAACGGAAACATGACGCGAGAATAAAATGAAAGAAAGGCCGGGCCAGACACGCTTCTTTCCATTCCGAGACATTTGAGCTGCGCCTCGCCGATCAGAGTTTATTACATTTCCATCTTTTGTCTGTTGTTAATATAATATTCTTCGCGTAAATATACGGGTTGAATCGATTTGCATGTCAACTCATAGGGAAGAATGGCGAGGACTCGGCTGATTGGCGTGGCCGTTCTCTGCTTCGCGATCTGCCACGGCGACTGGCTCAGTCGCGACCACGAAGATGCCAAAGCCATTGATGATGATCAACACGGTTCTACCACTCTTTTCGAATTACTCTTCATTTCATTCTTTCGCTCTCTTGTTTGAAGTCTCTCTTCTCTACCAACTCTCTCTCTTTCTCTCTCTCTCTCTCTCTCTCTCCTTCTATCTCGCTGCTCCAGTTGGCAGAGCAGCCACGGCCTACGTGTACACCTTCCCCCGTTGCGTGCGCAAGCCGGCCCCCTTCCGCGTGCCTAAGTTCGTGTGCTACGCGGTGGACACGGCGGAGTGCGCGGCCCGCAGCATGCAACGCGGCAGGCAGGTCTGCCGCGTCGTGGACAAGAGGTTGCTCCTTCACTTTTGGCCGCTCTCCACAATCCGCCTCTCTTCAGCCTGCAGGATGCCTGTGGAACTTGTTGCTGTGAACCCTCATGGGAAGAGATGCTCAAGAAGAAGGACCCTAAGATCCTAACGCATTTTTAATTGTGATCGTCTCGGCATTGTAAATAAAACAAATGCCCAAATCTGATAAAATTTCTCTCCTTAATGAGCTGACATGACGTCATGAAAAGCTGAATACTTTATTCATAACGAAAGTTTAAAAAAACAAGAGATATCCAACAAAGAGTGTACCCGAGCAGCTTTTAACGGCTGAAATTCCTTTTTGAAAACCTATTTTCACAGTTTCAAATAGAATGAAAACGTTCGACTACCTACAAGGAGAAGGAAAAACAATATCAAATCTGGGAAGCCATCGAAGACAGTGACTTCAATCCCATCGGCTGCGAGTGGAGAGACTGGCGAGGCTCTCCTCGAGAGTGGTATGGGAGTGCAGTGAGTTACCAATGTTTGCCTTATTCTGCAGTGCAAAGCGGGTCAGCTCGCGAGGCTGCAAAGAAAGGGTATTCATATATCATGTTATCGCAAGAATCACCCTATCTTCACTGCCTACCTTCCCTGGCATTCTGGCTGCCTCCTTCTGGAGGCGCTCGTTCTCTAGCAGTTCATCCAGTGAAGACACTCCCTTCATTGCAAAGAAAGCAGACTCCGCTTTCTGGAGGCACAGCGATAGATTACAAATTAAAGGATTTAAAAAGGACGACGGGAAATACTTAATATCTCACAAAGGAACAACAAAGTAAAACAATAACCTCATCAAGGTACGGACGAGTAAGCATCTGCATCACACTTATCTCCCGTGTAAACCGCTCACGCAACACAGACACCGCCTCTGGACGGACGGCGTAATCTGGCCGGCCTGTTCTGCAATCAGAGTTAGTTAGAGTTAGATTGAGTGAGCGAAAGAGAGAGAGAGAGAGAGAGAGAGAGAGAGAGAGAGGAGAGAGAGAGAGGGAGAGAGAGAGATAGGAGAGAGAGAGGAGAGAGAGAGAGAGGAGAGAGAGGAGAGAGAAAGAGGAGAAGAGAGAGAGAGAGAGAGAGAGAGAGAGAGAGAGAGAGAGGAGAGAGAGAGAAAGCGTGGAGAAGAGACAGAGAGCGCGAGAGGAGGTAGGGAGGTAGGTAGAGAGAGGCACAAGAGGAAAAATGAGAGGGTGAGAAATATATCTCACGAGAACAATCGCAGACAAAGATAGAAAGAAATGATAGGACAAGCGAGAGCTCCGCAAGGCAATCATGATGGGAAAACGAAAAAAAAAACAAACGCTTTCTGTTGCGCGGTAAGCGGGCCACGGTACCCAATCTCCCAGACTCGGCGGTTCCAATGTCGAGAGTTGAGGTTGCGAAGGAGGCGACGTGTCTGGTGCATCTCTTGCAACTAAAAAGTAGAAAGAGACGAGAGAAAGAGAAGAGAGAGAGAGAGAGAGAGAGAGAGAGAGAGAGAGAACGAGAGAGAGAGAGAGAGAGCGAGAGAGGGAGAGAGGAAGAGAGGGAGAGAGAGAGAAGGAGAAACAGATGGGGATAAAAAAACGCGACACTGAAGATATTCATAAAGCCTGTACATATCTACTTTGGAATGAATATTCGACACACAGCCATATCCATCCAAGCTTTATTTCCACACAGCGTCATTGAATAGAAACAGTAAAGTACGAACCAACTATGAAAAGGTGCAATAATTTCCGCGAAATAGACAATTAAAAAATAAGCTTCTGCAATTAACTCTGCGAAAACAACCACCCAAACCCAGAAAGAGTCACAACCGAACATAACACTACAATCTTCTTTAACCATCTATGGAAGCTCTGAAATAATGTATGCATATACACACAATTCACATAAGGCAAATTGTATAGACCACTGACTCATTAATTTACTCCTTCGCATCCAAGCAAAGCCAAGTCATCCAAGGTATCACAGTCATTATTTCAAATGTTACGGATGGGATAAAGTTTGTCATCAATCATCAAGAGAGCACTGCGATAGCCACCAAAATTTTGTATCTAAGGTAAATACAATTTGGTATTTCATTAGCTGACTAAGAAATAGAGTATATAGTTAACATAGATCGTTTGGCTAATCAACTCGAATAGGCCATCTTAAAACTCTTCGTGATAGTGTTTTCCTATATCCTAAATTGCTTCAGTTCTCAAAGCTAAATAAGAATTCTATTGAAACACATAAAACCATTACTTGAATAGAGGATTGTGGGGTACAGCTCGACCGGGAAAGGGACAAATATAGTGCCGCAAAATTGTATTCCATATTCTAAATTGACTCACATCACTAAAACACACGGCTGAGAATTTGGTAGCAAACCATTAAACCACGATAACTGCGTATCAGACTGAAAAGAAAGGAAGGAATTAGCCCGTACGTCTGTCGAAGGAAGAATTTGTTAGTGTTGTTGCTGAGAAGGCCCTCCCCTCCCGGCAGACCCAATTCGGGAGGCAGGCCGTCTCAGTTCCGCGATCAGGAGTTTGACCCCGTGAACCCAGCCAGCACTGCCTGAGGCAGTCTCGGCAGGGAAGGCAGCGAGGAGCTGCTCAAAGAACGACCAGGCATCGTCATACAACTCGCGGTCGATCGCTGGAACGAAGAAGAAACATCTACTTCCATCTAATCTATCCTTTCTTGAGATTTCAGTGAATCTCCCGTCAGAATATAAAGATTATATAAACTCTTGAATACTCATTCCGATTCTGCATCACTCTACTGATCCAAAAGAGGACCAAAGGAGGATAATCTGGCTCAAGGATTTGTAGAATCGGATTCGATTTCCACTTTCGTTTGTGCTGCTTACAAAATGCATTGCATGGCGTTTCATTCCTATCCTTTTCTTTCTCTCTTTCACTCTCCTGAATTCGCTTGACACAAATATGGAAAAAGAACCACTACGGAATGAAAAGACAATCATGTGACTTGACGGATTGTCTTGAGCCCTATTATTGACCACTGAGAGCAAGGAAACTTCCTTCAACAGGAATACGAGACAGCGTCATGACAAACAGAGAACAAAAGAGGAAAGTTGTTGCAATCTCCTATACGAGCTCAAAGCACCGTTTCAGCTACGCAATAAGCGAAGAGCATTAGTAGGATAAATGTCTCGTGATCAAGAAAGGAGAGAGACAAAACGAGATATCCAAAGGGCAGGAAAAGAACACAACACCTATTACTATAGTTTTGTGCAATTCCCAAGATAATCGCCTTGATTTCTTTCTTGTTTAATTAGCGCCGTGGTAAGAATTATAGGAGAGCATCTCGAGGAAGCCAATTTGCAAAAAAAATAGGAGAAGGAAATTCCGTACCATCCACAACAAAGTTGAGCTTCTTGATGAAAGGGTCGGAGAAGGCAGACTGAACCATCGCGGAGTGCAGACCAGCCAGACGCAGCTGCACTCCTTGGCACTTGGCCTGGAAAAGGAGTGAGGAAAGGGGTAGAGTAAGGAGAAGCGGAGAGAGGAGGGAGAGACGAGAGGGAGAGAGGGAGAAAAGAGAGAGGAGACGAACGAGAGGGAGACAGAAGAGAGGAAGAGAGAGGAGTGAAAGGAATGAGAGGAACGAGGTAACAGATGCAGACATATAGAAAGAAAATATATCAAAGATCGACAAAACATTATAAGGCGACTAAAACAAATGAAAGGACTTCCAGATTAGGAAACAAAGTGAATTGTACTGACTTGGGGAAGTCGGAACGTTGCCTTCGTAAGGAATTGAACAAGTTGCTGGCCATTCAGAGATACGTCGCCGGCCGCTTTTACTGGAGGACTGCAATTTTTCTTGAATAATAATATAAAGTGAGCAATTCTAAAGGCTCCAGCGTTATATAAAAGTACAGACTGTCCGATACACAAGGGAAATTACGATTTCAAGCGAGTCCTTCATCGTAACGGTTCTGTATATTCAAAATGTCCGCTTTAGCATATCCCATCGTGATACTTGGCACATTAATCCCCTACCGCACTACGTTTTACTTGAACTCATCAAAGGCTTTTATTCCCCGCCATCCCTCCCCATCGAATGCCTCTTCGTTGCTTACAACCAATACGAAGAGAAGACAGCTCCTTCCACAGCTGATTCAATCATAAAACGAATGCTAAAGAACCATGAAATAAGCAATAAACTAACATGTACGAAGCGGGGTCGGGCTGGGTCGGCGCCCGAGTCTGGTTTGTACCCACGGCGTTGGGGGGAGCGAAGATCAGATGCTGCGAGTGAGTGTCGAGATTCGACGGGGCTGCACCACTCGTCGTGGGTGGGGTGCCACTCGAGGGATGAGGCTGCTGGCCAGGTGGCGGCTGAGAGAGAGAGAGAGATAGAGAGAGAGAGACAGAGAGAGAGAGAGCGAGAGAGCAGAGAGAAAGACGGAGAGAGAGAGACGAGCGAAAAGGAGGGACACAGACAGAGGGAGAGTGGAGCATATGACGCGGAATTAACAGAAAATTCATCCATAAATGTTACAACAATTCCATAATATTTGTTATGAAATAATTATGAAGTCATGTCTCTGCTTCTGCACAAAGGATTTCTCTGACCTGCCCCCCGTGCGATCCACTTCCTCCAGACCACGCTTGTACAGGCACGGGATTCTAAATTACAAAGACAGTCAGTCATCTTCGTCCAAATTACATATCTCAAAGTTATACAACACAAAGGCAATAACTCTGGATAAGAGTTTGAAATGGACAAAAAAACCAACCGATTGCTTGGGATGCGCATGGGCAAGTGCCGTATTTGATCCTGCAAAGTAATTTTTCTTTTAAATCAGATTTTGATCGCATATCCCCTTTTCAAGATGAGTTAGTAACGGAATTTACGAAGTAGTGTAAACGCGTTATTTAGCCCCGTGACCACACTAGATTCCTGACTGCAGGGATGTTATCTTACGAGATATAAAACAAGAAGATGCGAACCGTTAACATTGAAAGCCTCGTAGATGGAGGAGTTGTGATGGAGAGGCTGAGAGTCAGCAGAGGCAGCAGCGGAGGGCGAGGAGTGGAAGACAGAAAGGACCTGCGGCATCTGAGCAGCAGTCGTGTTCCCTTGGCTCACGCCGTACGGAGACATCGTAGAGGCCACCAAGGGCTGTGGAGGGGCCGTTGGAGGGTTTGGCACTGCGCCAACTGGATGAAGAGGATGAGGAGGGAGATGATGTGGAGAGAAGCCTCCAGCAACGGGCGCTGCTTGCTCCGGCTCAAGGAACAATTACGAAATTCAATAATTGAACATCTTTCGCAGCTAACACTTTTTTTCTACTTTCATCACATGACATAACAAAAGAAAAAAAGACATGAGGACATAACAAAAGAAAAAAAGACGGCAAGTAGAAAGAAACAATAGAGAGAGAGAGAAAGAGCGTGAGAGATGAAATTCTTGCAAGGATAAAATAAGGAAATGCTAAGTGAATAAGTGCAAAAGTACAATTGGCAGCGGATATGGATTAATGTATTGTGTGAGGAAGGACAAATAGGCTGGTTGCCCGGGTGAGAGTCTCCCATGCCCGCGGCCTTGCTTTTGGACGACGCGGGGGTGGGAAAGGAACGGGAAGCTGGCACGCATTACAATGCCACTTATGACAATACTCCATCTTCTGGCTCTACAGACCAAAGGATTACACGGACGGCCTCAGGAAGACCCACTCCATCCCCCTAAAATATGTCCCGGATTGTAAGAGGGGTTCGTTAGGGAGGGGGGGGGGGGAGTAAGCATATTTTTTTTCAGAAATGCTACGCGATCACAGGCTTGAAACAGAGAAAGCTTAGCGCTTGTCGGGAGAAGAAATCCTGTCTACTACAGTTCTTTTGTTATAGTTCCTTGTTTACATGATATCGGTGGGATAAAGAACATAAACTTGCCCTTTGAAAAGGATATCAGGCAGATAGAAATGAAGATGAAAAATGAAGAAATCCCTATTGTATAAACAAACGACTCTTCACTGAAGAGCTTCAACAACCCGAAGTTAGATAACACATTTCTCTTCCCCCGTGACAGTGGAGTGATAAACATCTCGGGACGTGAGATTAAGGTCCATTGTTCGCAAGAAACAGAGCAGAGATTTAACTAATCCAAATCCAACTGCATCATTCCGTACAGATGATGGCGGCCAGAATCTATAATCCGCCATCATCTACCGTACCCTCTTACTTAATTCAATTAGGTAATTGTGGCCTGAAGCTGGGAACTTTATAATTGTATGATATAAAGGGCCAATGGTAGAGATGGCAAGCATCTATCATTAAGAGGGCTTGGAAGTGTTACGAAGGAAGAGTTATCTATAGATTACTTACTGCCTGCGGCAAGAATGAAGAAGTGTTTGCAGCTTCCCCATTGACGTCAGAGAAGACGAGCACCAAGAATACAAAAACAACAGTGGATGGGGCAGATTGAAGTAGCCTGCAGCTCGCTCTTCTCACAATCATTCATTACTCCAATTGCTTACTTTCAGGCAGAGAGCAAAAGCGACAGGAAAATGACACAAATAGTATCAGAGCCCATTTCTTATTGCCAATTTATTTCTATTCAGGAGATTTGAAATGGAGGACGTTGTCGAATACAGACAAGGCTAATTACGCGTATAAGATAGCAGCATTCATCCGGCATGGCCAACTAATGCGAGACACTCACTGTCAGCAAGAAGAGATTCACAACATTCCTATTCTCAGCCAATTCTAAATTAGCGTACTAGTTACAAAATGACAAGCTTAACCTTTGTTTATGTGTGCTTCTTTTTTAATTCACGTGAAACACTGCAATTTTTGTCGCCTTCTGTTTGCAGGGAATTGTCATTTGTACCCATAATATAAACAAGGAAGTCATCTGGACAATCCAATCCATCGTCGTTGATCTAGACAATCATTGTCATTCTAGTGGGAACAAAGTGAACATAAACGAATTTTTACATTCAACCAATGGAAAAACGGGAAGGATAACCGCTGATAAGAAGGTCAAGCAAATGCAATACTAATGGGGGGGGGGTCAAAACTTCCCGAGCTAAAAAAATTTTTGTACGGCGAGATAAGGTGCTAGGCGCCAAAAAAAGGTGTTTTTAGAATAATTTCCTCAATAAACCCATGACTCAGCCTGAAAAGGTCATATTGGATGATGAATGTCTCAAGGATAAGAATGAGAAGTGGAATGAGCCCGTTATGGGGAGGGCGGTCCACTCTCCTGAAGGATGCTGGGGAAGGCGCTGTTCGTGGATGGCATGGCAACAAATTGGCACGCAGCCAGGAAAAGCAAGCGGCCGTTGCCAATGAGAAAATGAAGTTGTCTGGTTACTTTTCCTTCATTCTCACTTCTCCTCTTTTTACTCATGCTCCGTTCGAATCTCTCTCTCTCTCTCTCCCATTATATAGAGCTCTGGGCAGCATACAATATTAATGATAGACAATAATGAGGCAGATCAGATGATAGAGTGCAGTGAGTGATCATAAGCTGATCAAGAAAAGAATGAATTTGAAACGGGGGCATGCAAAATAATTCATTCATCGAAGACTACTACTAAAAATTTTTACAAGTAAAGGTTTGACAAACCTGGAAGGCGTGATGAGCCTGTTGGAAAGCAGGGGCAGCTGGAGAAACGTGATAGGGTGGTGGTTGGCCAGGCGCGCCCATTGAAGGAGTCATATTACCCTTCAAATTAGGAAATGAAAACCTCCACAAGACGAGAACACCAAAATGATAAATTAAATCAATTAATAATTTTGTTTAAAGGAGCTGAGACCGAGCAATTGAAACCTGGTGATAAGGCGACTGTTGAGAAGAACCATATGGAGACGTGCCGTAATGAGAGCCAACCGAAATTCCGGAGCCCTGACAAATGTTTCCATTACATGATAAAGGAATGCTTAGAACAGATTTACGGGCACGCCGCAATGATACACGTAAATGATAAAACTTCTAACCGAAATTGAAGGATCAACAAGTCGCTTATGCCGATTAAGTCGGAGACCGCCAGTCGATAAGGTCGCCGCACCAGCTAAAGCTAACTAACTCATTGTTCAACACAAGTTCAATGAAATCGCATTAAACGGAGAAAATCACTATAGCCAGTGACATTGTCAGTTCACGTACTGAGCTGAGTGTGTTTTAAATTCAAATAAAATGGTACCCCCAAGAGATGTCGGCGGGTCGTTCCATCCAGGACTGACCGTGGATGGCAGGGACGCTTGGTAGGAAGACTGCATCTGAGTCGACCCTGCAGGGCAGCTTTGCAGAGAAAGGAATTAAAGTTAATTCGTAATGAAACGATTTTCCGCGGGCGTTGTAACACCAAAGTGGATAAGATTACCAAAACGAAAAATTTTCTTCTACGTTTGCATAGTCTGAACACGCGAACGTGTCCAAAACTTTATCTAGCTACGACGGCAACCTCAATAACACCTGTTCCGTTATATTCAGCGTATCGGAATTAGAGAACTATAGGTGGGTGAGGCTTACAAAAAAAAGGAAATATCAGTGAAAGATTAGTCAAATAGTAGCGGCCATTTAGTCTAATGCTAGACAGGCTTCAATTGCCATAAGCAATTAAGTGATTTCGTTTTGCACGCTAAGGATTTCTTTGAATAGTTGACTTCTTTCTCGAGATGAATGTGGTTTCCATCGGTAGATGGTATATATTGGAGGAAGCGAAGGAAGAAGGTGGGAGACGCCTTGTAGTGGTGACACGCGTTCATTCGTTCTGCATGTCAATGAAATGAGCAGATTAGAAATAAGAACAATATGAAGACAAAGATAGAGGAAAAAGGAGCGAGTTAGAGAGACTGAAGTGAGTGAGGGCGAGGAGAGAGTGTGAGAGAGTGCTAGAGAGATGGCTAGAGAGAGTGCTAGAGAGAGAGAGAGAGAGAGAGAGATAGATAGAGAGAGAGAGCGATAGAGAGAGATAGAGAGAGAGAGAGCGATATAGAGAGAGAGAGATAGAGAGAGAGAGCAAGATAGAGAGAGAGAAATTGAGAGAGAGAGAGAAATTGAGAGAGAGAGAGAGAAATTGAGAGAGAGAGAGAGAGAGAGAGAGAGAGAGAGATGAATGGCTGACAGGAAACTCTCCGTGCTAGTCATCTTGAACACAGTCGCGATTAGCATGCACATCATAGCCTGGCAGCACGCAATGAATCTTAGAATTTTTGTTTATTCAATATTTAAAGTTGAGTGTAAAAAGTAGTCGAACCACATGGAAGCGCCTAATAGCAAGCGTCTCAGCCGACTGACTGTTCATTTTATTTGTGTTATAATCTTTGTATTTCTTATGTTATTGCTAACAAATTGACTGTTAGTGATATATGAAAAAAATTTCATTTATCAATTTTTCAAAACTCTTTAGAGCTTCTTTCATACTTTACTTTAGATTGAAGCTGTTCTTTATTCCTTTCAACTGAATAATTCATATATCAAGGGTAAGTGTGACTCGTGATGAAAACAGTTCTTAAAAAGGAGTAATCGCCCCGTGGAACTGAGTCTCCTCAGCGAGGCAGATGATATCCGCCATAAACGAACAGAAGCGACGACTCTCAAAGAGAAGGGAAGATGAGAAGAGCAGCGGAGACTAACAACACAAACAAATTAAATAGAATGTTCTCATCTCCCTTCATCCCCTTAATTATTGATGTCTATCTTTTTTTTTTCTTCTTTATCTCACCAAACAATATCGTGTTTCCAGTGAAGTTCGTTCTCGTATTACAACCTGTGCTTGAATCTCCTCGGGCAAGCTGGAGATGATACCGTTGAGAATGGTTGAGAGAGCATTTCCATCTCCCCTGATAATGGAGCTTCACTTCAGAGTGTAGCTGAAGATGAATCTCTCACCTGATCTCCAACTCTTCGATGTGTCCTTTTTGCACGGGAGTCAGTGCATTGAGAGCATCGATAAAGGAGTCCGGTGGCAGGTAGGAAAAGAGGGGACGCAGCGGAATTATTCCAGACTTAATTGCTAATTGAAACTGGTATAAGATGAATGTAATGCATTATAATGTGTACTGATGTGGTTGTGATGCAAACCTCACGACTACGACAATACCATTAGCATTCTCTATCTACATTTCTATGTACCCTGTCATTCCCTCACCAGATTCATGACTCGTTCTGTTACGAAACCGGCAACATCCTCGTAGCACCACTCTGCTGCAGCAGTCTAAATTATGGATGAATTTTAGTTTTGTGAGGTTCTTCCTTTTGAAGTACTACCTGCAATTGCTGTGCATCCCTGCCATAGATCTGCAAAAGTGAGAGAGCTTCTGACTGGGCACACTTGGAACTAGGACGGAAGAGATCTCCTCAATGGGCATCTTTGTTATACTTTTAGGATTTTCTGAAAGAGTAAAAAGGAACAACTGAACCTACAAAGTACGCCAGTGGGTCAGAGACTCCAAGAATATTTCTTAAAGGAAATGATTACAATGCAACCGATATACATACTGGGTTCTGAGATTACATATTATATTTTAGACCTGAATTGTCTAGAGAAGTCAAACGGAAGAGGCGAAAAAGGTGGAAGTGACGGAAGAGCGGAGGGATTCAGTAAATGACCTTAACATATTTTCTCCATGCATGGCACGTTAATTTGTGCTCACATATTCATAAAACGCAAATAGTGTACCTGATGAAGTTGAAGCTAGAGATATAAAGCTGATTAGTGAAACGGAGTGACACATTATGTTAAAACATTGTTTCCATCACGAGTTAAAGCATCTGCTATATCTGCAAGAATTCATATGTATGAACCCTAGAAAAATTGGATGGGTAAAGAATGAGGGGACAGTAACAGTGACAGGAAAGCAGTAGAAAAGCGAAACGAAAACGGGGATTTTACAGCGAAAGAGAGCGAGCGAGAGAGAGAGAGAGAGAGAGAGAGAGAGAGAGAGAGAGAGAGAGTCAGAGAAGATTATGGCTGGGAAAGAGCAACTCTCGAGAGCAGTTATATATTGAGGAGGGGTATTATATCTCGATGCTAAATCGATTTCTCTTAATCCTCAATTTGCAACAGTCGGATTTCGTACTGACTAAGGGATCATCTCTCTCTCTCTCGGCATCTCTCGCTATCTCTCTCTCTCTCTCTCTCTCTCTCTCTCTCGGTATCTCTCGCTATATCTCTCTCTTTCTCTTTCTCTCAATTTCGCTCTCTCACACTCTCTCTCTCTCGCTATCTCTCTTTCTCTCAATTTCGTTCTCTCTCTCGCTATCTCTCTTTCTCTCAATTTCAGTCGCTCTCTCATCTCTCCCTCTTCGTGTGAGAAATTGCCATGCGGAGTGGTGAAGAATCAGAAGTGCGTAGTGCGCAGAACGAATAGTTGGCTTCGGTTGAATACGATTTCAGTGTAATTTGAATTTTCCTTCATTCCCATGTTTCAATGCTGTTTGGCAATTGATATTGCAGAGAAAGCCGAGATGTTTCTGTACCTTTTTCTTTCGTTGAGTAGGCTGCTGTGCGATGTCGCAGAACGGAGAAACCTCGGGGAATTCGCCGCCAGCGGCTGATTCGATCACTCCGCCGGAGGGTGCGACCCCCGCGAACTCGCTCGCCGAAGGGACGCCTGGCGCCGACCAAGAGCCCGGCTCCTCCAAGGGACTTGACATCCAAAAGGTTTGCTACTCTTTCCCATTCCGAAGTGTAGCCTCCTTCTCGCTATCCCAATGTGTTCTTACAGGCACTTGAGTTGGCGGCGACTCTCCAGAAGCTGAACATTGACCCCAGCAACACGGCCATCCGTGACTTGGAGACGGCTCGTCATAAGCACTACGCCTTCTGGAGCACCCAACCAGTGCCCAAGCTATGTCAGTCTTCAGAATGTTCGAGGGCAGCGGCTTCCCTTTTGCAGCCATCATTGTTCGACACTGAAATGTCGTGTGTTATTAGTTTATTTGAAAGGACTAACTGCTTGCTGAGTTCTCTGTTTCTAGATGAAGACGTTAGCGACAACACTTTCATTGAACCCGACGTACCAATTGATCAGGTTCAATTTCTTTCTTAAATTAGTTAACATCTTAATTCTGGAGTATTCTTGAACGCGAATTATTATTTATTAGCTTTAATCGAAAACAATATCCAGTTTGGTCGGCAGGTTACCGAGTTTCTGTTCATATGCAACAGGTGCGATCGGAGCCGTACTCTCTGCCGGATCAATTCATTTGGTCTGACGTGGACATCAAAGATGCCGCGCAGCTGACAGAGTTGTACACTCTTCTCACTGAGAACTACGTGGAAGACGACGACAACATGTTCCGTTTCGATTACAGTCCGCAGTTCCTGCAGTGGTTAGAAAGGAGCAAGAACAGTTGTGGAGAGTGAAAGGTTGATGATGCAGGGCTCTCCTGGTGCCTGGATGGCTCCCTCAGTGGCACTGCGGAGTTCGCGCCACGACCTCTGGTTCGTTTCCGTTTATTTCAATTTAAAATATTTCATAATTAATAATTGTAAGCTTGCAGGCCGACTTGTCGCCTTCATCTCTGCCATTCCTCAAACCATGCGCATTATTGATGTTGAGAAGAAAATGGTCGAGATCAATTTCCTGTGCGTCCATAAGCGACTGAGGTTAGTGAACTCCTTTTTCTCAAACTGATGCTTCATTAATGAGCAGTTGGGATTGTTTTTCAACTTCATTTTGGCTTTTGAATGCATCTCTCGTTCTCTCTCACAATCTCCATAATCGCTCTCAAGATCAAAACGCGTGGCTCCCGTCCTGATTCGTGAGATAACTCGTCGAGTGAACCAGCAAGGAATCTTCCAGGCTGCCTACACAACGGGCATTGTCATCCCGAAGCCGGTCGCTGTGTGCAGGTCTCTTTGTACACTGACACTCTTCCAAGTCCGTTCAATGACCGTGTCAGGTACTACCACCGCTCTCTGAACCCTCGCAAGCTGATCGAGTGTCGCTTCTCGCATCTCTCCAGTAAGATGACACTTGCTCGCACCATAAAACTCTACAAGCTCCCAGATGTCAGCGTTCTTATAATACCTTGTATCACACTCCACTACCTCTACTTCCATTTCAGACAACGCGCACCGAAGGTTTCCGCCCTCTTCAAAAGAAGGCTTGTATCTTTCCCTTTCTCCAGTAGGACAATCTCAGGTCAAGGCTTCTGTTAAATTCAATGGAGTATAATGCTTACCCGGTAGTTGCCTGTGTGAACCTTTTGCTCCAAAAATGAATACATCCATCTTCCTTGAATATGGTAATGTTGAATGCACCGTTTATCAGGATCTAACGGCGGCGTGGCAGTTGTTGGTTGAGCACTTGAAGTCGTACAAACTGGCTCCGGTCTTCACGAAGAAAGAATTCGAGCACATCTTCCTGCCCAGGGAAGATGTTGTCTACTCTTTTGTTGTCGAGGTCCGTGTTTAGCTATCGGCATTCGACGTGTACAACAGTGATGTTTGAATTTGCATACGGAACATTTCTTGCTTATCTCCCGTTGCAATGGGAGTGGTAGTTCTGTATTTCGTTACCCCTTTTGCATTGCACCTCTCTCTTGCTTCTTCAATTCTGCTACCTTCTTTACCTTTGATGTTTGTGATAGCGGGTTACATTTCTACAAAGACCTATTAACAATTTTTTCTTGTAAGAAAAAGACTTAATGCTTCACTGACAGTGTGATGTTTGAGAATGGCGGAAAGATCACGGACATGGTCTCTTTCTACTCGCTGCCCTCTTCTGTCATGCATCATCCCATGCACAAGGTTTGTAATAAAGACGGAGAGAAATATGCGTTTTTTTTTGCTTTGTTTTTAAATACCTTTCTTATTGTAGAGAGTGATGAGTGAGTTGTAAACATTACAGACGATTCGCGCAGCGTACGGTTATTACATCGTCCCGGCAACGACTCCTCTCAAGCAACTCATGAATGATGCTCTCATTGTTGCCAACCAGGTCATTCGTATCGTCTATCATATATTGCGTAGTGAAACATGGCATGCAGATATCTGAAGATGAAATCCGATAATAATGTAAAGAAATGAGTTTCAGATTGGCTTTGACGTCTTCAATGCTCTGGATCTCATGAACAATAAGCAGGTCACCAATCTTTTTCGTATTTACCTTGTTTGAATTAGGTGTAAGTTTACTGTACTTTCATTGAAGACTGCTCCCTTACAGTTCCTGGAGGAGCTAAAGTTCGGCATCGGCGATGGGAACCTGCAGTACTACCTGTATAACTGGAGATGCCCGGATATGCAGCCGGCTGATGTTGGTCTCATCTTACAGTAAGAATTGCTAACAGTTATCGTATCTAACTTCTTGTGTTGAGTATTGTAATCCAGAACAGCTCAATTGTTTTATAAAGTACTCTTAGTTAGTTAAATAAAAACTATTACTATATATTTTTTGATACTCGTGACCGATGGTTCTATTCCGAGTATTCTTCTGGTTGTTTTCATCGCCTGCCATTGTCGCAATTTTCGTTCTTTTAATTGTTTGATGTATGAATCTACGCCTGAATTGCCGTTGAACACAAAAAGTGAAGTGTTGTCCCCGGTATTTCGGTATTGTAGGTTTTTATCAGTCAAGCAGCTCTCAGAAGTATTTTTAATTGATTAATCAATCTCGATTGTCATTTATGGATCGTTTATTTATGGCGTCAACTCTGCCGATCTGTTTTATATTTCAGCAAAGAATGAAACATTAAGAGATTCTTCCTCTTATGTGAAAAAAAAACAAATCAAGTACGTATCATCGCGCTCTCGAATATTCTATCATAAAATTAATCTGATCACAAACACTCATAACAATCCTATATGGGCTATCTTTTTAACTAATAAATTGAACAGAGGGAAACCGGTATAGCAATGGCGTGGAATAAGATGGCAGCAGAAGGCACATCAAGGACTTATAAGGGGCATGTCGTTTATGATACTTTCAGTGGGGAGGCGAGTCTAAGCAGACGCCTCTTTCTTGTTCGGATCTTCAATCTTCGCGAATAGCTTGTCCAATACCTGCACAGATTTGATTTCGGTTGTGTGCGGCACGAAAAGCTTCACTTTCTGGTCATCTTGACTTTATATTTTAAAAAATACCAGGTTAGCGCAGGTGGGAAGACGTGTACCGGGACCGAAGATCTGAGCGACTCCAGCAGAGTAGAGAGTGTCGTAGTCTTGGGGAGGGATTACTCCCCCGGCAACTACCAAGATGTCACTGGAAATGGTCTATAATTAGGAGAGCGAATAAAGAGAGAAGAAAGAGAGACGACCTTCTGCCGAGCTTGGCCAGTTCATGAATGAGTTGAGGGACGAGAGTCAGATGGCCAGCGGCGAGACTCGACGCACCGATCACGTGCACATCTGCATCCACCGCCTGCTGGGCTGCCTCGGCTGGCGTTTGGAACAGGGGACCCACGTCCACGTCGAAGCCTGCGAGCAGACAGGGACATAGAATGGAGGAGAAGACAGAGGGGAGAGAGAGAGAGTGAAGGAGAGAAAGAGAGAGAGAGAGTGAAGGAGAGAAAGAGAGAGAAAGAAAGAGAGAGAGAGAGAGAGAGGAAAGAGAAGAAGAGAGAAGGAACCCATGTCAGCGAATCCAGTGGCGATGACCTTCGCACCCCTGTCGTGTCCGTCTTGACCCATCTTGGCCACCATGAGACGGGGCTGGCGACCATCCAGTTTGGCGAACTCTTTTACTCGGCTCATCACCTACGAGAAACATTGGAAAAACCAAAGAAATAAGGAAAGGGAAAGAGATGAGCACAATTCAAGAAAAAGAAGGCAGAAACCGTTGCAATCTCGTCTGTCTCGCCGAATTCGTTGCGGTACGCGCCAGAAACCATGCGGTTCACGGCAGAATATCTGCAGAAATTATGGGTTCGAGGGAAAAGTACGAATTTTCCTTAAGAAAAAAGAAAAGACACTAAGTAAGGAATGTGTTAATTGAGTAAAATAGATTGAGCAGTTGGCCGTGTGGAGAAACGCGAAGTGGTGCCTAACCTGAAGAAGACCTTCTCCATGGCATCCGAGATCTCACCGACCGTGCAGCGTGCTCTGGCTGCATCCACTGCTGCTTCCAGTAGATTCCCGCTTCCTTCCGCATACTGCAAGTGCAATTGCAAAGCCAAGAGCAAGAAGCAAACAGTACCTGAGTGATCTTGTCGAGGGCAGCCTTGGCTGCGGAGTCGTCTCTTGTCTTCTTCATGCGATCCAGCTTCGCGATCTGAGACTCGCGCACCCTGGCGTTGTCGATCTGAAGAACTTCCACGCGTTGCTCCTGTAGAAGGGAAAGCGGAGCTTGGATTCCTCATTTTGAGTAGAAGAGAAAGCTCAACCTTCTCAAGGCGATACTTGTTCACTCCGACGATCACGTCCTTCCCAGCATCGATGCGGGCCTTCAATTCTTTTCCTGATTACTCATCATAATCGTTCTTACACTTCCCCTCATCTCCATTCTCTCTCTCATTCTCTCTCTTTCATTCTGCCTCTCTCTGTCTCATTCTCTCTGTCTCATTCTCTCTTCTATCCTCATTTCCATGAATTCCCCTACCGACCTGCTTCTTAGCCGCAGCCTCTTCAATACGCAACTTTGGCATACCAGAAGCAACAGCCTTGGCCATTCCACCAAGCTCGTCCACTTCACGAATGATCTTAACCAAGACAGTGTTAGAACAAAACTATGAAAATAAAACGGGCAGAGAAAAGGATAGAGAGAGAGAGAGAGGGAGAATGTGAGAGATGAAGATGAGAATAGAGAATGATAACAGAGGTTGGGAGGAAGAAAAGATGAAAGTACTCGCTTCTAACGCCTTCTCGTAAATCTCATCCGTCAGCGATTCCATCATGTAAGAGCCGCCCCAAGGATCAGCAACCTGAAGCAACCTCAAATTGGCGATTACGCATACAAATAAATGCAAACAAGTTTAAATTATTTGAAAAGGGCATGTCTCAAGCAATGGCTGACGTTGCAGATTCCGCTCTCTTCTTGAATGATGATTTGTGTGTTACGGGCAATTCTTGCGGAGAAAGGGGTTGGCAGTCCTAAGAACGATTTTGGATAGCCAATCAACTAAAAAGAAACTATGAGATGAGAGTGACTACCGAGTGCCTCGTCGAATGAATTGGTGTGCAGCGACTGAGTTCCACCAAAGACACTCGCCATTGCCTCGATCACGGTCCGGATGATGTTGTTGTAGGGGTCCTGCAGAGACGGAGATTGAACGAGAGAGAGAGAGAAAGAGAGATGGAGATAGATAGAGTGACTCCTGCGTGACGGACACCAGACTGACCTGTTCAGTCAACGACCACCCTGATGTCTGGGAGTGAGTGCGTAACATGAGAGACTTGTCGCTCTTCGGCTGGAATCGTTCCTTGATCAGATTCGCCCAGAGACGGCGGGCAGCGCGCATCTTTGCAATTTCCTGAAGTCTCCAGAAGCAATTAGTAATGTAACAATAAAGATTCATTGCAGATAAAAAAATGCATTGTTTAAATGCCTCATTTAGTAAAAAGTCTCAAACCATGTAAAAGTTCATGGAGATGCCCCAGAAGAAGGAGAGCCTGGGTGCGAATTGGTCGATGGTGAGGCCAGCAGCCAAGCCAGTCCTCGCATATTCGATGCCGTCTGCGATGGTGAAGGCCATCTCCAGCACGGCATCCGCTCCTGCTTCCTTGCAAAGGAAAGCCTTCTCTTAGCTGCCACTCTCCCACTCACTTGCATGTGATAGCCAGAGATCGAGATCGAGTTGAACTTCGGCATTTCCTTGGAAGTGTAGTAGAAGATGTCGCCGATGAGACGCATGGATGGCTCTGGCGGGTAGATGTACGTGTTGCGTACCTCAAGAGAGAATAAGTGGAAGGAGCATGGCAGAATGGCCACCAACCATGAACTCCTTCAGGATGTCATTCTGAATTGTGCCGGAGAGTAGTTTCCGGCTCACTCCCTGGAATAAGAAAGCCTTCATTTTGTAGATTGTTGAACATAAGCTAGGAACTGACCTGCTCCTCTCCCGCAACGATGAACATGGCGAGAACGGGGATGACTGCGCCATTCATAGTCATGGACACGCTCATCTGAATGGCCTTGTTCCAACTTCCCGTCCCTCTCTCCTCTCCTTACCTTGTCAAGTGGGATGCCATCGAAGAGCTGCTTCATGTCTTCCACTGAATCCACTGCAACTCCAGCCATGCCAACGTCTCCGTAAACACGCGGGTTATCCGAGTCATAACTGCAATGATAAGGGAAGTTGTTGCTAGTTGTCAGAGTAAAAAGGAACCCCCGATGAGTTGCTAGATCGAAGGCAACGGAGAGGCCCTGCTGTCCGGCTTTGATGTTGTCCTTGTAGAACTTGTTTGATTCCTCGACTGTCGAGAAGCCGGCGTATTGTCTGAAGTGAAAATATTGTACCGACAGCATTTTATGGTATATAAAATGCAAAACGATTGCTGCTGGATGTTAACCCGATTATCTAAAGAAATAATAAAGAGGAACCTGATTGTCCACGGCCTCTGAGTGTACATTGTCGGGTAGGGACCTCGCGTGAATGGAAACTCGCCGGGTAACTTAAATAACATTAAAATATACCATATGTAATTCAGCAAATGCACTTTCACTGACCTAGCATCACAGCTGATTACAATATCCGGAGTAAACTTTAGGTGGCAGGAAGGCAAACCTCGGGCTGCTTTCCAATGTCACACTCGCGATCTTCTGGGAGATACAATGGTTTCATGTCGATTCCCTCCGGTGTCTTTCGAATCAATGTAACAGCTTCTTTACCCTGAATGTTAAAATTCAACAACTACAGTTTTGGGGTCCGAATACAATATTTCGGAACTAGATCTATAGAAGGAAGAGAGTAACCAGCCTTCATGGCCTTCTTAGCCATCTCTGCCCACACGGCATTGATGGGCAGCTTTCTATAGTCAGAAGCGCATCGCGCGAGACTCTAAACTGCTGATCTGACAAATTCGTCTTCAGGAAAGATGAAATGAGTCTTCTCTTCGTTTTCATAAAAGAAAAAAAAACAAATACTTAATGCGAAGCCTCACCGGAATTAGAGACTGTCGTGTGCGTAGCATTTGTGGTAAACTGGCCAAGGTCACCCCAGCAAGGCCGGCCTGTCAATCCTACACTTTCAGGTTGCTCATTCACGTAAATAAACGGCCGATTTTTGGAATAACACATGTTAGACTCGTAAATCAAAAACAAGAGTGATAGTGATTGTGTAAATGACAGATGATCAAGAGTTAAGAAACAAGAGAGAAAGGAAAAAGAGAATGAGAGAGGGGAATAAGGGAGAAAAGGGGAGAGTGCCCACGTGGGTTCGTTGGTTGAAATATCATGAAACGCAAATAAATTGAGATTGTTCATAGCACGCACGAGTGTTCGAACTTTACTTGACGTCATCAAGAGCAGACAAATACCGTGGAGGAAAAAGAGAGAGAAAGGAGAGATCGCAGAATGCAAAGAAATAGAGAAAGGGACAAGTGACGGGAAGAGAAGCACGCAGTTGCTCTTTTCCTAGTAGTTCAATCTTACACTTCCCCCTTCCCAACGTATCCATAAATACTATCTAATTACGAACAGCCGAATAGTAACAAGTCAACAACCTACAAGCGTAAATGACGGAAGGGATGGACGAAATTCCCTTAATATCCCAAGATATTCCTAATGAACAGCGTATCATATGCAATGAGTTGTTCTTAGCTTCTTCGCGATAAAACGGCTTTATTATAATATTATGCCGACGCAACCTTACATTTCGCATTCAATACATATTATACTTTTTTCATTCTGGCTTCGGAACATGATTATTATATCATGAATACAATAACAACTGCACAGGGAATAAGATCGCGACTAGACCAGTTCACAAGAAGACCATAATTTCAAATAAACATATTGCATAATACAGAGTATCAGTAGTAGTCCTTTCTCACAGTTAAAGAGAATGCGCCTTATCACTCCCGCTCTCCCCTCACAATCAGAATCTGGAACTCGTAACAAGATGAACAATAGATCACACAGCAAGAAATCCGTAGAAAGAGACCGAATAAAAATAAAAAATCCCAAAGCAAATCCTCCTTCAATATTACAGAATCTTCCATTAACGATACTACGAAATGACTACGCAGTGTATACACTAGAATTGCTAGGACAACAAGCTACAGTATGCCTCTCCACGTTACCAGAACGTGCTGCTTAAACCAAGTTGGCCACGACGGCCGTAGTCAACATGGATTCGAAGGTTCATCCGTTCCACACGAACCTGCAGAATTTCGAAGGTGGTAATTTGAAACACAAGCAAACTCGATTCATTCAGACCGTGCACATTTTGCTCAACACAGAAAGTTCCGTTCGTAGCCACGAGCAATATAAGTGGCATCTCCTACCCGAAAATCCCAATGCATAAGAATCTTCACCTCCAGACTGTAGTTGAGTGTCGGAGTTGTCCACAGCTTGCACTGATCTCGCATCTCCTCCGGGACCACAACTCAATTCATTTCCCATTTTCTTCCAGCAGCTAAAGGGAGCTTAATGCTTTGCTCTAACCTTGTTCCCTTGCAATAAGTGGAGAAGCCGGAAGTGTAATGATGAGTTCCCAGAGAGGAGAGCTGTCGGGATACTCCGAAGCCAGCCAGATACACCGTGTGTGGAAGGCCTGAATAGACAACATGTCAAAGTGCATATTATAACTCATTAATAGTTCGCAAGCACTTAAGGATTTTATATACATTATATAGTCAGGAAGATGAATATGCTATACAAGCAGACCTTTATTGCCCGAATAAGACCTTCGTGGGTGATGACGCAGAGAGGCAGACGAATGCAACTGTAAGTCAGATGCTTTTAACAACACAAGGCGAGAGAGAGAGAGAGAGAGAGAGAGAGAGGGAGAGAGAGAGAGAGAAAGAGAGAGAGAGAGAGAAGTTAGCCCACCGTCGAATAACGCTCTCATTCAGTACGATGTGACACAGTGAATCGTCGTCAAAAGCGGGGTGCACCTTCAGTGAGAATCTTCTTTATTCGTTTAGCTATATTTACTATATTACCATAACCAAAAAGTTTTTTTTACACAGGTCATATTTATAAACACAGTGACACCTAATGAGTAATAAAAGAAAAATATTATAAGAAAATTTTAAGTCGATGGCTTGTAAAAACAGAATAATTTACATGGTTTGGGCAATAGAACCCAGATTGGGGAGGACCAATATTGATAGAAGAGTCATATACATACCAAGCCGATTTCAGCCGCTTCGATGGCAACTTCGATAGCGGGAGAAGCGATGAAAAGAGAAGGGCGAAGAGCTTCTGCAGCCTGGAGATCGGTGTGGTTGAAGACGTAGAGAGAGCGGGCAGGACACACCTCAAAGAATCACAAATACAAACCAGGGGAAAAAAGGGGGTTCGAATTGGACTACCCACGCAAGCTTTGAGACCCGAAAATTTAAATTTTGGAGTTACCAACCCTATTTTATTCGAAAAAATTACGGTCTTGGCTTAACCACTCTATTTTTCGAGGCATCAGGGGTCATACCCATCCAATTTTGTCGGATTCTTGGACCACCATTTTTCTCCCTGATACAAACAAATTTGGCGATGGCTGGGGTCAAGAAAACGTACAGAGAAAAGGGGAATATAAAGCAAGATACCTTCTCGAGTAATTGGTGCAGGGAGTGTGGAGAAGTGGTTGTGATTCTGTCGAGTATGAGATCACGAATGGCACGGAAATCAGCAGCCAGAAGACGGGCCGCCATATCCTCGTCTATGGCCAGGCCACGCACGTGCAGAGCGTGGCACACGCAGAGACGGCTGCAGGATCAGTCAGGATATAATTTATACTATTTTAAACAATTATCTATCTTTTCGCCTTTGGATCCAATGCATGTCAGAACAGAAGAATTCGCAGTCAACACTGGTTATCGCGATCTTTCAACCGGCATAAGCTCTTCAGGAGGAGGAAAACATCAGAATTTAACAAAGGGAGATTGTTGCAAAAAGCGCAGGTTCACAGAGTTGCGCTCTGAACATGATTTAAAAAAAAGTGACTAACCGCATGACAGCATGAAGTCGGTCGAGAGGCAGAACCAGCAGAGCTTGGCCCTGGCTGATGATCCGACGAAGAGAGACGTGTTGCTGCCCCGCCGACCACTCTTCTGCCCCCGCCAATGATGGCATGGGACGGAGCCGGCCTTCTGATTGGTGACCGAGTAGCTGGCCAGAGAATGAAGCTGTCTGTATTCCATTACATTTTCAACAGGATAATAGCAGAGATCTCCATGCAAATATATAACAATAACAACAAAAAACGAACACGCGGTAAAAGATGTCGTTGGGAGAGGAAATGATCGGTCTGTCGCCATTCCCGCTCAATCAAGCAGAGACCGGTAGTTGATGAGGAAGTGATTGCGAGAGTGACCGCAGAGGAGGATTGAGACAAGTCCGCCAGAGAGGGAACTATTCTCCCCAGTTCAAGGCCACCAACGACCTGCAGAGAGAATATGACAAGAAGAAGTTCTTTTCCGTCTTCCATCCTCACCTGTCTCCTCGCTTTTCCTGCGTATTCCACCAGAGCAAACATCCGACGGCTTGTCTGCGAATCATCAAGCATAGTATTCCCTTTGGAAGATAAGAAGAAAACGAACAGCTCGAAGGTTGAGTTGAGTGCCAAAGTCGCATGATTCGACAATGCGGAAGAGCACCTCAGCGGGAAACTCATCTATCCTTTAAAAAGATCAATTTGTGCTTCATTGCTTTGCAAACTAATCGACACATAGACAGAAAAAAAGAACTATGCAATAGAAGCTAACGATATTTGTGGAAGAGAAGACGCCTTCAGCTTCTTCAATGAGCAGAAATTGAAAAATGAGAACAAGGCGCATGTTACAGAATTCAGGATCTAAATATATTAATAATAGTGGTTAACATTAACGTTAAGCATTTCAACAAACCTTCTTAGTCTGTTGGCCAATGAGAAACGATGTCTTCTTTTTCTTCTTTTGAATGGGAGATCGGATAGTGTTCAACTAAAGAATGAAGAGTCCTTATGTGAAGTGCTAGCATTCCGTCAACTGACATGTGACCGAAGTATAGAGACTGGCTCAGCGTGAGGAGCGCCCATGCCTCTGCACTGGAAATCGGGGCACCTGGACAATTCCAGAAATGAAGATGCCTCAGTGGCTTCAGCCACACTGACACGGGCCACTACACCACGCTCCTCCGCTTTCCTCCCCCGTTTTTACTTTCTGGAATACAATGTGATGAAGAACGAAGACAGCTGGCACATCATAACCAAAGCTATACCACCAGAGAACCTCAAATAGCTTAAGAGCTCAGGTAGGGGTAGGAATTGAAAGCAGGTTGTATGCACTAGGTTACTACTAGAAGTAGCACATGCAAGTTCAGTTCCGTCTTGTCAGGGATAACAGAAGTACAGGAATGGCTTGATGTTCCGGGGTTTGAACTAGAACATAGGACAGGAAGAAGAGACAGAGGGACGAGATAGTGTTGCACCAGACAGTCGTGGTGCAACTTGCTATCCAGCCCTCTTTGATCTACATCCCCTAGATCACACTATAAACTGGTTGTCCCACCACCATCATGGCGTATTATAAAAGCTATTATCATAGATCATTACAAATCAAGAATATACGCTCTCCGGTTGAAGGTAGCTTACAAACACGAGGCAAACGGCATTTCGCAGCACACAATGAAACCTTGCATATTTTTATCCGAAGCAACAACAAAATGAATAATAACGACCTCAACAGAAACAAAGAAACGCTCATGACCTCGCACTATTCTAATTATTTCATTGTAAGCTGATGAGACAAGTGAGATCCGCCATTTTGAGCTTCGAATCACAGAATGCGCTCTGCGTGATCTAGCCCCAGAGAAGGCTAAAGAGCGAGAATGGTACAACCTGAAATAGTTAGATATAATAATTATAGATATAGATGTTTTCATATAATGTTTAACATTTTAAAGAGGAAACTGAGAAACCTCGCCATTTGGCAACGGCTCAGGTCCCTTGCGGAAGCCGAGGTATACAACAAAAGGGACGAAGCCCCACTGCACAGTGAAGCGAGTCACCTAAATATACAAGACACGATTACAATTCTAGAGAAACAAAGGACGAAATTCCAGAACCGGAAAACTTCACTCACCTCAACAGCACTGCAGATCGCGTTCTTCGTGGCTGGAGAGAGCTGCATGGCTGCAATGCTAGTCTACGATAAAGAACATCAGAGTGTTATAAGAGATATTAGAGTTTGGTCAAGAACCAACAGAACGCAAAGAGCTCAAGAAAACAATATTAGACTTTATTCACCATGCCATTACCATGGGAAAACAAATGTACTAAGCAAGGAATTGTTCAAACTCAACCCAAAAATCAAAGTGAAAAAAAAACCTATTGTACACCGAAATAGAATAAATAAACTCTATTTTTAAGTCACGAACAAATACGAAAAAGTATACTCATCTTTAGTCATAATTATAAATAAGTAAAATCTGCATATCCATACGAGCATAAACTATTGCGTGAAAAGATAGTTAAGCAAAAACCATAGGCTTTGCGGCGCATTCTAGAATCTCACGGATATATCCATCACATTTGTTATAAATAAAATAGCTCTGAAGACTCTTCTCTCAGCAACACCCCACTCTATCACGAGGAATCAGCCGCAATTCGGAGCCATGCTTCAGGAAGATGTTCCCTGCCGATTGGGAGGGATTGATACCCACTCCGTCGTTCGTGATGATGGTAGAGGTGGCAGCGGGAACCTGAATTCAGCATGAATGAAGGAAATAGCTAGATTAAACTGAAAAAAGAATGGCTGACTGATGTAGAGAACATTACCGGCAATTTCAAACGTATTTTGATAAGACAAACCTTAAATTCCTCGGCTGCGAACTTGAGGACAGCGGTGAAGGGAGTTTGTTCAGGTACACTCAGACTAAAGAGGATTAATCTCAATATGAGATAGAAAGGGCAATTGCGAATCAAACATTTGATAAAGTAATGATGAATATTAAAACGAACACTTTGAATGGCAACTTGGGGTCGCTGGTCAGCGTGATCTTAAAGGTGACCTTGCTAGAGCCACTGGTGGCCGGAGCAGTCGACATCCTTAAATAATCAAAGAGATAAATAAGTTCTTTAATACCACCTAAAAATGTTTTAAACCGAGTTTCGTGACACTGCGAAACTGCCAATTTGTACAGTAATATGATTAACCAAAATTCGGACCTGAAAATAGAAATAGGAAATCACGCTCGTCTATACCAAGGTTGGATTAGCGGATCAGTAGCTTGGTCTCCATTAGATCCTTTGGGCGCGAGTTTTTTTTCTTCATGAAGTCTTATGAGTGTTTAGATATATAAAAATATAGTTCTGAATTGCTTTATTTCGTAAATGTCACATTCATGTTCATGTTAGTATAACTCATAAAGGTAATCCTCTGTAGCCCAGACTGCCATTCATCCTTGTGACTGAAAATGCTGCGAACTTTAGTGCTACGGTCACTTTCCAGTTCCGAATAAACTTTCCCCATGTGATATCGGCAAGGTGAAGTGGCATTGTGTCACTCTCACGCTCCCTACAAGGATTGAATGATACATCTTTCTTTTGAGCATTTCTTATCACTCGCAAGGCTGTGCTTTGTGCTCCTCATTCCTTCCCTGCTTATTTTCTATTATTATTCTTTTCCTTGCCATTCGTTTGTTTATCCGTGATTCATCGTCAGATTGGGCGCATTAGAATACCTGCACTGTTATAAGAACTGTTGCTATGAGCTTTATGATGTTATTTGCGCCCAATCTGATGTTAGCTCTCAGTATAACCTCTCAACCCGTGTGCTTTCGCGGACTCTTCAGTGTTTACATAAACGTCGTTAGTCATACGCCGGTCAAGGGGATGAGTGAAATTGCATCGTAGTCTTTCGGAGTGACTGCTCTTCCTTTGTGACGCATTGATCAACTGAAGCAAAAACCACCTTTCTCCGCCTTTAATTCAGGTGTCGTTTCGCAATCGAAAAGGCAATTGACTGAATAGAAGGATTGCAAGAGTAATCTTCCGTCGTGCCTATGAGACCCCTGCAGCAACTTCAGTGACGGTGAAAAGAAGTTAGCTTTCCTGGTACTCATTCTTACGGCAGTTTTGTGCGATTTGTTAATGGTTCCCTATACGTTTACCAATTTTTAGTACCCTTTTAAACTCGGAAGTTGGCTAACTGTTGTATTTCATGCGTTGTCTTGTTTAATTTTTTTTTTCATTTTTGAGAATGCCGCAAGTCGTGGCATCGACGCGGCATCTCATTATAAACAGCACACATCAGCCTCAGAGGTTCTGCTCAAATGTTATCAGGTTAGTTAAAGATTATTGCAAGTTGTTAACAACGAGAATTTCAAGTAATTAACTGGCATAAATTGCAGTACTTGTAAATATTCGCCCTTGACGTTCTTCCCCCGCTTTTTGGTCGAACAGTTTCGACGGTATAACAACATCTTCTTCCTCGCTATCGTTCTGCTCCAAGTGAGTCATGTGTATCTGGATAGGATATTGAAGAGCTAAATAAACATGTACTGCTTGTTTTTCGATGAAATAGAACGTGCATCGTGCAATGTGAATCCTGCTTCCAGCAAATTCCGGATGTCAGCCCAACAGGTCGATTCACAACTCTCGTGCCCTTCGTGCTCATTCTCTCAATCTCTGCGCTTAAAGAGATCTTTGAGGATATTGTATGTTTTGACACCTTTTCACCTTTCGTTTCAGAAGGAAAAAGCTTAGAAGATGCGGCAAATTAACGAAAAAATTAGTACTGCGCTATTTCAGAAACGTCGGGCTTCCGATAACCAAGTGAATAACTTCCCTGCAAAGATTCTCCGGAATGGATCCTTCGTTGATGCTAAATGGAAAAATGTTAGCCACATTTAACTAACTTTAAAATCTTTATTCGAGATTTCTGTTAGCTGAAAACAAACTGTCCCTTGTTTAGCTTGAAGTGGGTCAAATTATACGCGTTGAGAACGACCATCTCTTCCCAGCCGATCTCTTGTTGTTAGCTTCCAGCGAACAACAGGTTACAATATATTCCTGGCTAAATTTCTATTTCTGGTCGTGGATAAGTGCTGGTTATGAATTCTGTCGGATCGCATAGCCAAGAACATGTCTAGGGAATGGCATATATCGAGACGAGTAACTTGGATGGCGAGACGAATCTCAAGATTAAGCAGTCACTGGACGTGACTGCTGAACTGACATCTTCTGAGCTGCTCACCCAATGGCAAGCTGAGATTGAGTGCGAGCCTCCGAGCAGGTCAGTGTTATTTAGTGGCTCTTGCCATGGCATCTCTGCTCTTGAGACTCGTTGGCCAATCAATTATGCCTTTCTTAGCATATTTGAATCTGGACTTTCTTCAGACATGTCAATGAATTCGCGGGCAACCTCTTAACCAGTGTCCAGCAGCAACATTTCGGTATCTTTTATTCCATTTATCCTCATTCATAACAGTCTTCCACTCTCTCTCTCTCTCTCTCTCTCTCTCTCTCTCTCTCTCTTTCTCTCTTTCTCGCTTTATCTCTCTCTGTGTCTATCTCTCTCTCTCTCTCTCTCTCTCTCTCTCTCTTTCTTCTCTCCTCTTTTCCTCCCCATTTGCAGGCATCGACCAGTTGCTGCTGCGTGGTGCTCGTCTGAAGAACACAGCGTGGTGCTTCGGCGCTGTGATTTACACTGGCCACGACGCCAAGTTGCTCATGAACTCCAAGATGGCCCCCTTGAAACAGTCAGCTTACACATTCCAGTTTTCGTTTTTCTGTAATCTTTTCCCATGCCATATAAAGTTTTAACGTTGAAGACTCTTAATGTTGTAATAATATTGTAGGTCGAAGGTGGACGTGATGACCAACCGTCGAATCATCTTCCTCTTCGCTGTCTTGGTCACTCTCGCCGTCATCTCTGCCATGGGAGCTGAGTTGTGGAATGTGCATAATTTGGATGACTCGTGGTACATCAACTTCATTGGTACGCCAAGTGCCAGAAATCATTTTATTCTACCTTTCTTTTTCTATTCTTCTGTTCACTTTGTTCAGGAACCTCTACCTTTGGCTGGAACGTATTGACTTTTTTCATTCTTTACAACAATCTCATCCCCATTTCTCTGCAAGTTACACTTGAGCTCGTTCGCTTCTTCCAGGTTATTCTGAAGATTTCCACATTCTCAGCATAAAGTATGAAATGGTGAGTGGAGAGAGGAATACTTGGCAGGCGTCTTATATCAACAACGACCTGGCCATGTACGACCCCATCTCCGATTCTTGTGCTGTCGCGCGCACTTCAAATCTCAACGAGGAGCTCGGACATGTTCGATTTACATTCTTTCCCATTTTATTCACGTGAATGCTATCTATAGTTATCGTTATAAAAAAACAATGTGAAAAATAATTACCTTAATTTGTTAAATTTCCAGGTCAAATTCGTTATGTCGGATAAGACGGGAACTCTAACTCAAAACATAATGAAGTGGAAGAGATGCTCAGTGGCCGGAGACTCTTACGGAGACCACGAGGCCGATGAGTTTGCTGATCAACGACTTACTGAAGATTACAAGCAGGAACCGGTAGGAGTCATGAAGAACCAATAGTGGAAGTTGTAAAGAGTAAGAGGCATTACTAATACGAGGAATGTTTCAGACTTCGGAGAAAGCTCGTTTGATTCGGGAGTTGCTCACAATGATGGCGTGTTGTCACACCGTAGTGCCAGAAAAGAAAGAGGGCGAGGTCTGTTTTTGCTGAAACGGTTGATGGGAGATTTTGAGTAGTTTCTTGTGAACACATTTCCCAATCTCCAGTGTAAACTAATTGTTTCTTGATTGTTACTTGCAATTTGTATTGGGTATAGAGTCCATAATAAAAAGGTAAATGTTTCAGTTGCTGTACCAAGGGTCCTCCCCAGACGAAGGTGCCCTTGTTCGAGGAGCTGCCTCGCAGGGAGTCATCTTCCACACACGACAGCCAAAGAAGGTTGTCCTCAACACGGTCGGTTTCGTTGGATTTCTTATACGAATGAAACCGTGTATTCTGCAACACCAACTCCCTTGTCTAGTTCGGCGCGGATGAGACTATCGAAATGCTGGATGTCATTGACTTCTCGAGTGATCGCAAGAGAATGAGCGTCGTGGTGAGAGCAGCAGACGGGCAGATCAAACTCTACACCAAAGGAGCTGTCAGTTTTGTCCTCTGCGGCTGCTCTGAATTTCCTGCCAGTCCCATCATTCTTCTCAGGACACAGTAATCTTCGAGAGGTTGTCCTCCTCATCCAGGCCTGCTCTTGCCAAGTGCCGAGAGCATCTCGAGGAGTACGCGAGCTTCGGCTACCGTACTCTTTGCTTTGCCATGGCTCACATTGATGAGGTAGTAAAACTCCCTTGTTTAGTTCAATTTCATTTCATTCTCGTTATTATATGGTCATCAGTGCATGTTTTTCTTGTATTGCAGGAGACATATGGCCGCTGGTCCATCGAGTACCACAAAGCTACACTCCAAATAGAGAATCGTCAAAAGGTATGCTCTCATTCTCTGACTAGCTGATATGTGTTAGGGATTGAGCACTCGGAAATGTATAGTAAAGATGTGCGAAAAATTGGAGGGAATCGAAGCAGTCGCCGAAGAGATCGAACGAGAATTGGAACTGGTTGGAGCGACTGCCATCGAGGACAAACTTCAGCAGGTTTATGAAGTCTTTTGAAGAAGGGTCATTTTTGCAAGTCATCCCCGATTGAATGACAATGCTTGAGGGAATGAAATGTTTCCATTTTAGTTTGTTCCGGAGACGATTCAATCTCTGATGGCTGCTGACATGCGAGTGTGGATGCTCACGGGGGATAAAAGGGAGACGGCTATCAATATTGGTAGCTTTTTGAGTGTTACTTCTAGTCACAATTCTGGATTTTATTGGGCAAATGGACAAAGAGAACGAGCTCTGTTTTTTCAGCCCACTCTTGTTCGCTGTGCACACACAATACGGAGTTGCTGATCGTGGACAAGAACACGTACGACGAGACTTATGCCAAGCTGGCTCATCTGGCAGAGAAGGCCAGGCATCTCGAGCAGCAGCAACGGTTCATCACATCCTTGTTATTTTTCACTCTTTGCTTGTAAGATAGCCCGGAATATTATGTCAATGAACCAATCATCTCTGCCTTTATAATAAAATAAGGTTTCAGTGAATTTGCCATGGTGATTGATGGGAAGTCTCTTCGCCACGCTCTGACTGGAGAGTCCCGAGCTCATTTCGGGGACCTGGCAATGAGATGCAGGGCGGTCGTCTGCTGCAGAATGAGTCCCATGCAGAAGGTAAGAGGAAGGGAAGGAACATTCTCCACTCTTTGCCTTGTGCAGGCTGAGGTCGTCGAAATGGTCCGCAGTCTTGGCGATCAAGTTGTGATGGCTGTTGGTGACGGAGCTAATGATGTCGCCATGATTCAGGTTGGAGGAAGAGAGAGAGAGAGAGAGAGATAATGAGAAAGAAGTGAGTTGTGTGCAGGCTGCGAACGTGGGAGTGGGAATCAGCGGTGAGGAGGGTCTCCAGGCTGCCTCGGCTTCTGACTACGCCATCGCTCAGTTTCATTTCCTCCGAAGACTTCTTCTCGTTCACGGGGCCTGGAACTATGATCGATCTGTCAAGGTATTTCATTCATTCCTTACTTGTGAATATTCGAGTCCTTGTTTCAGGTGATTCTCTACTCTTTCTACAAGAACATCTGCCTCTACATCATTGAGTTGTGGTCAGAGTCTCTCTCTCTTCTTCGTTCTTGCTTGGAACTCCTTTGTGATGTGACGAAGTAACTCTCTTTCCATTCCAGGTTTGCCGTCTTCTCCGCTTATTCCGGCCAAACGATTTTCGAACGGTGGACAATTGGAATGTTCAACGTAATCTTCACTGCGTGGCCTCCCGTTTGCCTTGGTTTGCATCTCTTGTGATTGTTATCTAGCAGTGCCTTGATTGCTCATCAGTTTGTCTCTCTGCAGGTCTCTTCGACCGGCCCGTGGCTGAGCACCAGATGACTCGCTTCCCCGCTCTCTACTGTTCATTCCAGAAACGCGCCTTCTCTGTTGGGGTCAGAATAAAAATAACTGTTCTCATTCAAATTTATTTGCTGTCTCTGTAGGCGAGTGCCTCACAAGAGTGCCTTAAATGTGAAAAAAAGGATGTTTAATTTGTAGCAATTCTGCTTGTGGATTGGCCTGGCGATCGTGCACTCTCTGCTGCTCTTCTTCTTCGCGTACTTCATCGTGGGAGAAGATGTTGTGTGGTCGAGCGGAAGAGCGGGCGGCTGGCTCATGCTTGGCAACTGCGCCTACACTGTGCGACTCTTTTCTCTCTTTAGCCGTACTCTTAGAGTTGCATTGGATTAATCATCAATCTATCTCAGTTCGTGGTGGCTACAGTATGTCTGAAGTCTCTGCTGGAATGCGACAGCTGGAGCTGGCCCGTGGTTGCGAGTTCAATTGGCAGCATTCTTCTCTGGCTTCTTTTCATCGTGATCTACTCCGCTGTCGGTTTTTCTTTGTTCTTGAGTGATTGTTCATTAAGCTAGACCATGCTTGTATAGTCTGGATATTCATTCATCGTCAAAAATTCCTATTTATGGAATTTCAAAATTCCAGATCTTCCCAACTGTTCCTTTCGGCGCGGACATGGCGGGAATGGCTGGGGTCATGATGAGTTCCTGGACTTTCTGGCTCTCACTCATCTTTGTTCCCGTAACCACACTCCTCCCCGACTTGGTCATCAAGAGGTACTGAACTTCTCTCTCTCTCTCTCTCTCTCTCTCTCTCTCTTCTCTATCTCTCTCTCTCTCTTCTCTATCTATCACTCCCTCTCTCTCTCTCTCTTCTCTATCTCTCTCCCATCTTTCTCTAATGTGTCTCTATTTCTCTCTCTCATCTTCTCTCTCTTTCTCTCTCGTCTTGTCAAGTCTTAAAAGTATGTGAAAGTTTTTTCCCTGCCATTTTTGTAGTAACCGTATATAAAATAGTGATTGTATCTCAGCGTCTTTACAATCACGAACCCTACCCCTCGTGAGATGGCCGTGATGTTTCGTAAGAAGGACGACGGGTTCGAACGACTAGCGAGGTACCTTTCTTCTGCCATTTTTGAGGGTTTTCCCCGCATATTAAATTCCATTTTCCTCACAACCATTCAAGTAAATAGAGCCAATATGTGTTATCTTGGAACGATTTTGCGTGGCAGCAGAGATGCTTAGAGTAGATTGCAAAGTTGTTTTTATTCAATGATAGTGAGAAGAAGTGAGTGGTAATTTCTATTGTGCGATTGCTTTGCAAAATCGTTTCCTGTGTTTGCCCGGTAACTGCTAAAAAGGGTGAAAAGGGGAAGTCGCACCTGTCTGATTGTTTCCTGAGCTAGGCTTCTCTCTCGCTGAAGCTCACCCCTTCTCGTGGTTAGTGCAAGCCGTGCTTGTCCTGCTTCTGTTTCCCTTTCTTTCTCCTCCCGAATCATCGCTCCCTCTATCCCCCCATGTCTATCACATATTTATTTTTATCACTTACGAGTCCACTGTGTTTTGTCTTTATATGTTGTGGCTTTTATCTCGTGTTCTCGTTATATCTGCACTTCTTCTTTCTCTTATAACGGAATATATTCCTGGGTTTTCTCTGCAAATCTATGCTCTCTCTGATACGGTCTGCTTTCTCTTCGCTCTCCCCTTTTTCTCTCTTTCTCTCTCTCTCTCTCTCCGGTTCGTTTTCCAGCAAGCCGGCTTCTGCTTCTACGGAGAAGACGCAATTACGCAGCGAGCAAGCAGCGCATGATAACTTAGCGTATGGTGCCACTGAAATGAATGAAGCCGGCACGTCCCATGGGAGGCAGGCGAAGGCCGCCCCTGCTACAGTATCCCTCCGCTCTAATAAAGTGGGCGACAATAAACCGAGCGACATCTCAAGCGCAGCGTCTAGAAATGGAAATGAGTTGGCCGGGACAGAAGCCTCGAATGTTACGGTAATCACGGTTGGAGGAGAGAACGGCTTCGTGGAGCAACCGAATCCAGCCTTTCGACGGCCTCCCTACACTGTCCATCAGAGGTAGCTTGTGCTTTCTCTTCTCAGAGGAATTCTAAGCCTGTGCTCGTTGGCTTTTCATATTGCAAGTTATTGTTGTGCAAGAATTGAGAAGAGGAAGAGAATGGCACTTTGCAGTGGCCTGATCTGAGTGGAGTCTCCCTTCTTGTCTGCAACTCATCTTCGTCTCTCCACCAATCCTCTTCCCTTGTTCCCCTTCGTCTCCGTCCATACCTCCTTCCTATCAAACTGCAAGATATCTCACGGCAACTTTACCATTCCACATTCCTTGCAAATTTAGTCAGTCTTTATGTTGTGACAGAGGTGTTCTTATTTAAGAATTCTAAAAATAATTTTTACACTCGTAAATCATTCATGAAAAATGTTCCTGTGGTTTCTGGATATTTTCGGCCAATAAACTAGAACTCTTCCGGTCGTGGTTGTCCAGTTTAAGTCTGTCGGTATTTATCATTTGCAAGAGTATCCTTATCTAGAATTGCACGGCTTGCCGCTTCATCCTCGCGAGTCCAAGAGGAGCATTCTTTAAATGTCATTCCTTGCTCTCTCGCTTTTTGCTTTCTCGTGTGATTTTTGAATCTTTCACAGGTCTTTTAAAACTTGATTACTTACTTATTTAATATGGGTCAACATCTTAGCATGATCTAGTTCCCCATCTCACATTAGCACATTACATTTTCCATTTCATGCCGAATTTTTTTCTGCGCTATTTTTATGCTCCTTTTGCTATATTTCTCTCGTAGAAATTTAAAAGCGAACTGTATAATACAGCCCTACAGAATACAGAAAGAAGTTGTGTTCCTTGATGATATCGCTTCCTATAAGGTTTCCTAAATTCCCATGAACGGTGCGGTGCGACCAAAGGTAATAATTGTGAGTTTTTCACTCTAATACAATGATCCCAAAGCACTTGCTCAGTTATTTTAATTGATTTTTTACTGAAAAAATATGATAGATCATTTATAGTAAATGTGGACTTTGTAATTTGTAGAAAGAACCGTGTATTCAGCGAGCAGGGCCAGCCTTGCAATGTGTCCTTTTGCTAGTGCTCTTTCGCTTTTTTTAATTGATTCACACATTTTACTCCATTACCCTAAAAAAGATAGCGATGATTAAGATACTGGGCTTTGATTCCGTTTAATGGCAAACAATTTACAGAGAACAAACGGTTATGCAGCAGGAAGAATAATGTCATTGTGATTTTTTTTTAGGAGAATTAGTTTATAATTTTCTACCTCCAGCTACTCGTCAACAGTCTTGGAGAGAGTTCGCTCGTGGAGAGGAACGAGAAGAGAAGAAAGCGGACATGAGGTCGGGGAGCCCATCCCCATCGATAGGTTACAGAGAAGATCTTCCTCTTCCATGCAACTTGCACAGGAAGCACGATGTCAGTTTGTTGAGTCATCATGGATTTAGAATGGAGTACGAATAGAAAGGTGCTGAGAGCAATGTTATGTATATAATCATTGCAGATGGCTTTGCCTTCTCCCAAGAAGAAGAAGGGCCTCTCGCTCAAACCGATCTCATCCGAAATGTTGACTCAACACTGCCAAAGCCACCCGGAAGATGAATTGATCTACTTCTCTCTATCTTTTTTGTATAGTCTTCTAAGCTTTTCATGGAACATTCTTCTTCTAGCAAATATATTTGATTCCATTCTTCCACAGAAATTGAATACGTAGTCATCCTTGACCTAACATTAAATTAATTTCATTTATATGCAAATGTAGCTACAGGGTCAAGGATGTGTGGAAAATGTATAGATAATAACATTTAATAAATTATTAGCCGATTCGTTCATGTAAGTAATGTTGAGTTGCCATGAAACATCGAGATGCGTGATCGAGCGTATTGTTTTCGGGTTCCCTCAAACTGGAGATTTCCAGCCATGCTCACTTCTCCTGTTCTAATAAATGTGATTTCACGTACTTGTTTTAATCGTTAATAAATATTTACAGTTTCTTTCTCCTCTCCTCGCTTTCTTTCTCTCTCTCTCTCTCTCTCTCTCTCTCTCTCTCTCTCTCTCTCTCTTTCTCTCTCCAAGGCATCCGACAATATTTCCAAATTGAAAGTTCGGTTCTAATGATAAGATGCAACCGGACGAAAGTCTCAGATGTCAATATTCCGGGAGCGCTGTAAGAAGGAGGAAAGGGTAACTTTGTTTTCCGTAGACGAGTTACAGATTTGATCATATTGTCATCAGTATGTTGACCTCCCGGCAAATAGCAATATTCACCCATTCAACCATTCACCCAAATCGTAAAATATACCACGAATTAAGAACATACACCACTCTTATAATAACATTCACCCAGCACCCAAATGTTTAGAATTAGTAAAGGAATGTCTGTTGCACATATCAGCACAGGGGTCACACCTGTCCAAAAGTTGCCATATATAGTGTGAATCAGGTGAACGGATGAATATCACTAACGGTATATTCTAGTCCAAATTTAACAATTTACAACCGTTCGAAAACTACACTTTCAAAGCACATCACGTAGCACACAGCGTTCTGCCTAGTAGCATCTAAAAAAAACCGCGCTCCGTCAGTGCATTTCTCTCCCTTCTCTCTCTCTCTCTCTCTCTCTCTCTCTCTCTCTCTCTTTCGTTCTCTTCCAAGCAGGCCCTTATGATTGACAGGCCGCCTTCCTGATGATAAGTGTGTTCTGTACGAACTGATGAACTCGAGTCAGGCCTGCTTCACTCTTCTCTACCTCAAGAACTTTCTCATGAAGCTCTATGCTCTGACCGATGTGTTCGTTCTCTTTATCCCTTTTTCGAACGAGTCTTGAGGAAACTGAGGTCAGGGAAAAGGCGTGGTCCGAGGGTCTCTCCAAAATTAGATGGGTAGGGGTATTTTGAGCGCCGAAAAGAATCTAGTTGACGTAGAAACGAATGTTTTGATCAAAAACTGTTTGGGGTAGTGCCTGATTAGGGCTTAAAAACTGGGTGGGTGTCTCGTTTCAGACCTGCCTTTTTCCCAGATTTGGGTTGATGTGAGGACAGAATAAAGGGTATATGTCTATGCCATTTACAGGAAAGCGCAAGAATAATCTCCGTCGGAAGCCGTTAAAGTGTACGAAAAGAGCGTGAGTAGACGCAACGTGGCCATGTTCTTCCCCGACACGGGAGTGCAGCAGCTGATGAGGGACAGCGACCCCTCCCAGCTACACTCTCCAGACAGGCAGTGGCTGCTCGTCCATCACATCTCACAGGTTCTCTCTCTCTCTCTCGCTCTCTCTCCATTGATGAGAGAATGTTTCAGTTCCGCCGCATGTTTTTGTCAATGGACGGTGTAGGAGAGGAAGAGGAAGAAGAGGGAGGAATGGAAGGCCAGGCGAAGGCGGAAGAGGGCAGCCGAGAGGGAGACGAGGAGGGAGGGGAGGATGCCCATTCCGATCTTCCTATTTCTATGCAACAGGACTGAGCCTCCTCTTCTTTTCTGTTGTTCATGTGCCCTGTTTGACCCCCGCGTGTCTCTCTCTATCTCTATCTCTTCTTCTTTCTCCTGCCGCCGTAGCAAAGTGTCGTTTTTTTGGGGGGAGAACTCCCGGGGCTTCCCTCACCTGGAAACGTCTGATTCTCTTACGAAAATGCCCTATTTCTCTGTCTCTAGCGCGTCTCCCGCCAAATCTGGCGGGGTTCCCCCACCCTCCACCCGGCAAAATGATGTCCGGCCACCGTCGCGGAAGGACAGAGACAGCGAGAGTGTGTTTAAAAGTGAGAGACACGACCTGCCGGGTGGAGGAGATTTGCTACGCTATAGTCATAGCGTCGCAAATCTCCCCCACCCGGCAACTTGCGTCTCTCACTTTTAAACGCACTCTCGATGTCTCTGTCCTCGAAGAATTCTCCGGAGATCGGTCTGTTCCGAAAATAATTCAATTGCAATCTTGCTTATTAGTAGGATATTCGTAACTGCGGAGCTCTGCGTCCTTGCAAATTTTGAAAAGCGTATTGCTATTTGTTTCTACAAATGAGATTTGCTTATTGTTGTGCTTTGTATTTTGCCATCATGTTGTAACAATTTGTTTAGCCTATGGAGGGTGGTCCCAAGTTCACCCCAGCGCAGTCCGACTTCATCGTCGAGAGTGCCTACGACAGCCGCGAGAGTCTCTTCTCTGGAAATGCCAAGCGAGGCAAAGATGATAACCAGAAAAGGAACGCAATCTGGAAGAAGATAGAAGATCGCTTCTTGGTCAAGTTCCGCGTCCACCGGCCTGCCGAGAAACTCAAGGATCATCTTAAGTATCGTAAGAAGACTTTGAAGGAGAAGACGGCAAAGTGGAACAAGTTTGCATTTTCTTTATAGGATTTCTGTTTGTTTGTCTTTTCATTCTTTCATATATTTTTTGGGATCGTTATTTATGGATGCCTATATCAGTGAGCAGGATGTTTTGTTACTTTAGGTATCTAACAGCTACTGGCGGCGGGCTGGATGAGGAAGCCGAGAAACTGAGGGCCGAGCTAACAGATGAGCTCGGATACACCGACTACCTGCTCTGCCGGATGTGCGCCTCTACCCCAACATTCACTGGCGTTGGGGAAAAAGAGTTAGAAACTGGGGTGAGACCTTTTTACCTGCCTCTTTTCACGTGGTTTGAATATGTGCATTTGCTTTTAAGTGGCTTCCGAATAACGAGGGCGCGGCGGCGAGCGATTCTACTCAACCGGGTCCTCGCGAGTCAGCTGGCTCGGTTCCTGCTATTATTAAGGTGATAATTGTGATAATAATGTGATAATAGTTGTGATAATTGCGATGCAATAGATGATTGTGATGGTGCTCAACATTTATAGGTCGAGCAGCAGGAGCATCCTCCAAGTGCTTTTGCCCGCACTCATGCGCATGGAGAAGGGTCGAATAAGAAACACGCGCGCCGTCTCCCCATGAAAAGAACTCGCAGTCGCGACCTGGAGGTAACTGAAGTTGTTTCTAAGATATTTTAAAAACGTTTACACTTGATGACTGTTACCGGTTTGTTTGTGGCTATTGTTGCTGTTGAGATTTGTTATTGCTACTCTTTTGTTGCTATTGAGAGCCCTCAGTCCGGTTTGACGTCCTCAGTGGACGAAGATAGCGAGGAGGAAGAAGCTGCTCCGCGCAAGCGAAGCAAAAGGTCTGGCCGCGTATCAGAACAGCACGTCCGCCAAGCAATGATCGACATGTTCAAGGTACTTTTTGCTTTTACTTTACTTGTTTTTTTTTGGAACCCAGGAAGAATGCTTGACTCTCCGTAAATAACTCTCCGTAAATAATGCTTGACTCTCCGTAAATAGCATTGCTCCCACTACTCAAAATTCCTATAATATTCAGAAAACTACTAACATGTCGTTTTGTTCATATCACACAGCATTGTTAAGAAAAAAAGAGCCGATGCTAAGTATGCTTGTGATTATATTTATTTCAGGCTCAAGAAAACGCAGCTTTGGCACAACAGGACGCGGCGACGAAGACTGCGATGCTTGTTAGCAAGATCCACGAGAAGCTGAGCAGTGACGACATCTGCATTCATCATAACCAGGTGCTTATGAATGTTAGGTATTAAAATACTTTTCTTTCTTTCGCTTTATTTTTTCTTTGATTTTCTTTTACGTTCTTTTTTCGTTATATGCATGCCGTTGAAAACATCAATGCTTCTTGTTCGTTGTTACAACTAAATTTATTATTATTTTTCTAAGCTACAGCCGTCAAGTCTCGAGGACGTGTTCACGGAGCCGATGTTCCAGACCCTCCATCATGCCAGCTCGGTCAACAACAACAACACGATCAATAACAGAGCGAACTCCGCGCCAAGTGCGGCCTCTGTTTTTTCATTTGAGTATTAGGTTGGACTATAGATTATTTATTCGCTCTTTTTTTACTTTTGTTGTTATTGCAATAGCTTGTTTTCTTGATAGCATATTTATAATATTGTTCGAACATAAATAGAACATAACATATTACGGTAGCTTATACTGTAGTCGATGGAGACATGATATTTTATATTAGCATAAGTTATTGTTTTTTTAAAGGCATATCCTTTTTCAGTTCGAATATTACGGAAGATACTACGGTTCTTAGAGAAGTTATTTAATTGCATTTAAGTACAGATTGTTCCATTTCAGAGTGTTATGTTGGCGTGTCTTTTTTTTAAAAATAAAATGTTTTCAAAGAATGATTCTTATCAAAAGTTTCAACAATCATTTATCGTGCCACTTCATTTTACTTACAGCATGGCAGAGACTTGATCACGGGGGTTTCGGGAATAGGGCGGGAGAGGCAGTCTGCGGTTAGGTGGGCCAAGTGACATACGGCAGTAGCCTCTCGCGATCCCGTACTTGTAGAGTACGCAGCAGGCAAGTGCCACCCTTGCTGCCTTCTCGGGAGAGAGGCGGATACGCGTTGAGAGGATCGTGAAGCGCCTTTTCAACATTCCGAAGGCTTGTTCAACAATGACGCGTGTCTTGGCGTGCTTCTTGTTAAACCTTGTCTGCTGCCGTGTCAAGGCCCCTCTGCTTGGATATGGTGTCATCATTCTCGGGCCATTCTTGAATCCGCTATCTCCTGCCAGCGCGTATCCGGGATGTTTTCCCAATGCGTCCAGATTCGACTTCGCCGTGGACTGCGAATATATGAACGAATCGTGACCGGAGCCGGGGTAGCGTGGGTTCACGTAGAGGAATCTTCCTCTATAGTCCACTATGGCCAGCATATTAAGTGCGCAGAAGCCTTTGCGACATCTGTATCCGCCAGCATGTGCTTCCGGGGTTAAGATGGGAATTAGGCTGCCGTCTACAGCTCCAATAACGTTGGGAAGGCCAGCAAAGCGTGAGAATCCCCTCGCCGTATGCTCGCGCCCGGCTGCGTCGTTGACAGGGAAGGAGATGAACTGGGACACCATCGCCGGTTCAGTCAGCGCGTTTACCACGCGAGTTATGATGTCGGACACGACTCTCTGGCTACAGCCGAACCGATCAGCTATCACAGTTTGGTGGCTGTTTGTAGCAAGATATGAAATGGCCACGGCAATCTGCAAAACATCGTTTCTCTCACTCATGCTTTTTTTTGCTGAATTATCTTTATCTCCCTCTCTCTCTCTCTCTCTCTCTCTCTCTCCCTCTACCTTCCTCTCTCTCTACTTCTCTCTCTCTCTCTCTCTCTCTCTCTCTCTCTCTCTTTCAATCTATCACTGCCTATACATCTAATAGTCCTATTCCCTTTTGAATCCTTACCTGATTCCTCTTCGAGATGGCCCAGTTGTAGTCGTCGTCCGGTACGAGGTGTGCGTCGCACATCGTGGCCAGTTCATCCAACTCTCTCTTTCGAAAGCGATATTTCATGCGGAAAATCGCCGGATTCGTGATGCTGCGATGGGGATGCAGCCGGGTATATTCCATGTTCGCGGTCCTTCGCCGACGTCGATAGAGAAAAAGTGCAGCCATCTGTTGACTCTTGCTGAGAGAGACTAAGAAGGACCGCCGCTTCTGCTCGAGGATAGGAAACGAAATAAATCTTGCCACCCGCCAGATAGTGATAGGTGGAGGAAGAAAGTAAAAGGTGGAGGAAGAAGGTGCCGGGGCGACTTGGAGGGTGGCGGTAGCTCCCCCGAGTTCTCCCCCAAAAAAGCGACACTTTGCTACGGCGGCTGTGGTGACTGTGAAGGCTTTCAGAAGGGAAAAAAAGCGACACTTTGCTACGGCGGCTGTGGTGACTGTGAATATATTCTAGCTGAAACCTCATCTGATCTCTGCTGCTCTTACTGGTTCTTGGCTGATGACCTCGTGTGGATAGACTCCCCATAAGTCTTTTTCATGTAAATTTTCATTGGACAAGATTTTCACTTGCAAATGTTCAGCATTGCCGAAAGTGCATAAAATTCTTGTTCATTCTTCTCTTTATTAGCTTATTTCTAGCTGCTCTTAACGCTGATCTTGAATCAGCGGGCCTCTCCAAAATGGCTACGCTGAACCCTGAACAAGATGATGAAAGTGAAGAGCATGGTGGGAAATCAACATCTACCCGGGAATGCCAGAAAATGCTGCAACAAGTAAAGACAGAACTATCAGTGAACAAAGCCGAGTTGAGGGAAACTGAGAGGGAGAGAAGGGATGGCCCGCTAATCATAGAATGTTTGAAAGCTTTCGATGAGAACAGAACAATCGTTCCCAGACGCAGCCAAGTTGTACAATGCCGAGCCCTTGTTTGCCTGAGCCAGCACAAAGGTTGCTCTGGGTTCAGCAAAACGATTGGCTTTCAGAAGGGAAAAAAAGCGACACTTTGCTACGGCGGCTGTGGTGACTGTGAATATATTCTAGCTGAAACCTCATCTGATCTCTGCTGCTCTTACTGGTTCTTGGCTGATGACCTCGTGTGGATAGACTCCCCATAAGTCTTTTTCATGTAAATTTTCATTGGACAAGATTTTCACTTGCAAATGTTCAGCATTGCCGAAAGTGCATAAAATTCTTGTTCATTCTTCTCTTTATTAGCTTATTTAGATAACTTAAAATACGATTTTAGGTATGCTTCTTTTGTTGTTCTAGGTGCACTTTGTAAGTCTAAAAGTAGATTTCTCTTTTTCTCTGCTGTCCCAGTTCTTCTTTCTTCTCTGTATCTTTTCCTCTATAGATAAGATTTACCGCTTCGATTACCCTCCGTGTTTTGTAGGTGGTTGCTACGAGAAGTTTCTGTTGCCTTTTCTAGTCCAACTTCTCTTTTTCATTGCATTTTCCTCACTTTAAAGGATGCCTATAACCTCTTTCTTAAAAGTCCCATTGTCAATTCTCTGTAATAACATTGTGAAATAGTATTGATAAATATGCTAGAAGAAGTAAAAAAAAAGATTCTCACGTGGAGAAGAAACTGAGAGAACTACTTGAACGAGTTCGTGGGTGATCGGTAGATGGCAACTATCAAGGTGAGACTGATTAGGTAGCAGGCACTTCCCTTTCTTCTTCCCTCTCCTGTTTCAAGATGCCAGGACGCAAAGGAGAGAAGGTGCACGACTGAAAACAGAAGGGACACAAGACTCAACAGGCTCTCACTCTCTTCCAGAGGTGGGAATGGGCCGGCCCGGCCCTCAGGGACGGCCGGCCCAATTTCCCAAGGCCCCGGGCCGGGCCGGGCCCAAGAAAAGGTGGGCCGGCCCGCAGGCCCGATTGGGCCCTCAAGTCAGAAATTCCTGGCAAATTGAAGGTAAAAACGTAAACTTGAAATTTTCGGAAGTATTTGAAAATGGTTTATATAGTGGAATGTTACTTAGGGGTGGGGGAAACATATTTTTTACTTTGGTAAACTCATGCAAACCCAAAAGAAACCCCAATTAACATAGAAAAAAAATTTGGAAAATTTTTTTAAATTTATTTTGAAAATCGGGCTCAAACGGGCCCACGGGCCGGGCCGGGCCCAAAATTACAAGGCCCGGAAATTTCCGGCCGGGCCGGGCCGAGGCTTTGGGCCCCCAGGGCCGGGCTGGCCCAAAAATTTTGGGCCCATTCCCACCTCTGCTCTCTTCCCCTTGCTCTCTCTCTCTCTGTCTCTCTCTCTCTTTTGCTCTCTCTGTCTCTGTCTGTCTGTCTGTCTCTCTCTCTCTCTCTCTCTCATTTGCTCCAGTTGAACTAGGCGCATGCGACCCGACACGCAAACGCGTTGGGCTAGAGTGCAAGGGTGATGAGAGATACGCGTCTGTGAGCGGAGACGCAGAGGAAGTTGAGAGAATGCCAACATCGCATTCTTCCATTAATTATTTTTTTTATTAAATTTATGTTTATTGAACTAGTTAACTAAGTTGACTAAAGTTGACTAAACTAAACTTTGTTAGACTTTTCCTGATTATTAAAAACACTTGACTTTTGCCTTAAAAAAAATTCTTTTGAAAATTTTTTATGGCTTTCTGTTGAGTAGATATGTAAATATCTACTCATGTTAATATGTACTATGTACATTTGTGTATGGACTCTATGAGTCCTGTTACATTATACTCGTCTACGTGAGGATGCCAGCTCGAATAGTATTTAAACCCTCGGCTGGTCTTTTCATTGTCACTTCATTCCTCGTTCCCTCTCTCAAGCGGTCGACCCTCCTTTCTCTCTCTCATTCAATCTGCTCTCAATAAACCCTTTCCCGCTCTCGCCTCGTCTTCTGCATTCTATTCCCTGTCCCTCTGTGTGAAGGACACCACGTCCCCTACGTGAGGACACAACACTTTCAAAACACGAAATTCTTAAGAGTTGACTTAGTCAACTAAGTTGACATATTGTTAGTCAACTAAGGACTTAGTCAACTAAATTAAGTTGAATTAGTCAACTAAGTTAAGTTGACTTAGTCAACTAAGTTAAGTTGACTTAGTCAATCAACTAAGTTGAAATTTACGGCTTTTGTAGCATATTGACCCAGCGGACCTCAGATGACCCTTTTGAACGATATACTGTAGATTTCATGTAAATGTAAACGAAAAGAAACATGCCGGTCAAGTTTGGAGGCTTTTGGAGCATTTTGACCCAGCTGACCTCGATTGACCCTTTTGAACGATATACTGTAGTTATTATGTAATGTAAACGAAAAGAAACATGCCGGTCAAGTTTGGAGGCTTTTGTAGCATTTCGACTTCCTCTGCGTCTCTTGCCTTTTCTGCTGTTGTCTGCGTTACGCAGGCGCAACGAATCTCGTAAATTTTCGCGCTCTACACTTCACCACTTGACTCAAAGGTAAGACTAAATCCGTGTATTTATTTCCATATTATTATATTCTCTAAGTTATTTGATTAATGAAAAGTTTTTAGGAGAAATGCCCCTCTTTACAATCATACCAATCGAGAACATCCTTCTGCCACAGATGCATACGGTATCGGGTGTTGCGATCTCAACTGCGATCAACGTCCTTCGTCTAGCTGCTCTTAACGCTGATCTTGAATCAGCGGGCCTCTCCAAAATGGCTACGCTGAACCCTGAACAAGATGATGAAAGTGAAGAGCATGGTGGGAAATCAACATCTACCCGGGAATGCCAGAAAATGCTGCAACAAGTAAAGACAGAACTATCAGTGAACAAAGCCGAGTTGAGGGAAACTGAGAGGGAGAGAAGGGATGGCCCGCTAATCATAGAATGTTTGAAAGCTTTCGATGAGAACAGAACAATCGTTCCCAGACGCAGCCAAGTTGTACAATGCCGAGCCCTTGTTTGCCTGAGCCAGCACAAAGGTTGCTCTGGGTTCAGCAAAATGATTGGCTTTCAGAAGGGATTCGCCTGTGCAATCTGCCAAAAGTATCATCACTATGTCTGCGACGGCATGTTCACAATGCAGCAGTTGCACAAGGCCGATTCGGAAGACAATGATGTCTGTTCTACTTGTGCGGCAGGGCGACCCATCACAATCAAAGAAAGAATGAAAGAGGCGGCAAAATGCGTTGAGCAAAGTGGGAGAGAAGAAACCCAGTTGTATGCGAAGAGAGCAGAACTGGAAGAGAAGAAGAAGGCACTTGAGAGAATTTCAGAAACGAAGACAGGGGAGGCGCAGCAGGCACTTGATGCCAGCTTCCGCAGCATCGGAGCTGACCTCCAAGCATTCGGCCAATGTCTCGTTGGCAATCACGTCCAGAGATGCCTAGAGCAACCAGAAGCTCTCTGGTCACTCTTCCCCGAGGAGGAGAACATTTCTGAGAAAATTGCAATCATGAACGAACTGAAGAGCATTAGCAGATTATCAACCCCCTATGACCTGGATGATGATGAGAAGAGTGAACTTTTGGACCACATCAGAAAGTTCGAAGACCTTGCTAAAATTGCCATACCTCATCAGAACAGGACTCCAAAAATTCACGGCCTCATTGCTCATGTGCCCCAGATGGTTGAAAGTTATGGCAGCTGGGCCTTCTTCTCCGATCAGCCAATTGAAGCGCTACACCAGGAAGAAAAGAGACGAGCAAAGCAGTATGCACCAATCCGAAATGAAGAGATAAGATGGCGAGCGGAACTGGCAGACTTCGCCGTCATGAATGCTCTCCATCATTTTGTTAGGATCGAACCTTTGAAAAATCAATACTCGGAGATTTGGGACCGGAGCGGGATAGGACATTCAGAGTATTGTTCAGTTTCACGAGGGCTTTCATATGAGCCTACTCACGTTTGGCTGGGATTCCGGGAAAGTACCCTGAGGGGGCCGTGAAATCTCAAAATTTTGGGACGACATTTCCGCGGCTGTTTCTTCTCGGGGATTGGGATTATGGTTACATGGTATATATCATTCTGTAGCTCTCAACAAGGCGAACAATCTCATACAAAACGTTTTCATATTTTGGCATTTTTGATCTACTTTTGGTCCGAGAATGTTTAGGCCACTTTTTCGACCATAGCTATCACTGACACTTTTTGGGGCATATTTTTATTCAGATAGAGCCAAAAATTAGCTATCGAATGGTGGGTAATACTTCTCATTTAATCAAGGCATATTCGAGATATGAATTATTTTGTGGCTTTTTGGTGCATTTTCATCGCAACGCAGATTTTGTTAACGACCCAGGTTCGGAGTCGCAAGCGGGCAAACCCTTTTGCGCGCTTTTATATGAGCTAAAACTAAACAAATTCAATGCTAGGACATAGCTCCAAGGGAGATAATGGGCAAAGATACTGAAACCAGGTCCCCCCATAGCTCCGCTAGTCTAGAGTTATATAAAAGTCGACTGTAATTTATCGGCTGGTATAGCGCGGAGCGGTGTAGCGGGCGCGGGGGTTGAGATACGGGGAAGCGGTTTTTTGCGGAACATGTAAAAGTTTCCGGACTACAAGAATATATGGGTTTCAAAAAATTGGGTTCGATATTGGCGCCGGCGCCGGCGGCCAAACTTTGGTCCGCGGCGACTTCGATTTGTGCACTTTGGCGACTTTGAGGGGTTGTATCTTTTTTTCGGGTAGAGATATGGCGATGAAAAAAATACTGTGAGATAGACCTTGAGATGAGAGTTGTTGAGCTACTTGTAGATCAGTACGAGGCCGGCGCGCAAACCATACGTTTTTGCTGTTTTAATTTTTAGTAATTGTTGATGTACTAGGTTTTAACTGATTTTGACAAGATTTTATTAGTTTAGGGTTCTTGCGGCTGGCATCTTCACGAATGGCCGACCAGCAGAAGACTCCTCTCAGGTAGCTTTTTTCCTTACTGTTGACCACATTCCAACTTGCTGTTGGAATGTGGTGATTTTAACGTTAGTTTCTTTTCAGCATTACGATTGCGAATGGCCGCCGTGTCGAGATCGGGGCGCCGAGGGCACCACCGTCAACTCAAGAGTCTGATGGGTGAGCAAAATGTTTTTGTCATGTTTCAATTATTGCAATTCATTCACGAGATGATGGATAACAGTGAATTGTTTTTTTTAGAATGACAGATACGAGAGAAGAGCACGAGAACCAGCGAGAGGAGAGAGGAGCTGCCACGAGGAGACGCTACCCTGCAGAGAGGTTTTTGCTTTTTCATATAGTTTTCGGATTTGCTAGGCTTTTTTTCCTAGCTTGTTTGCCTAGTATGCCACTTGTGTTTTGCAGTTCATTTTATCAGCGGCCGCCTCCTCCTCGGCCGTCTTCGCAGAATCGTCAAAGGTTATTAGTTAAATACTTCTATCGTTTTCGGATTGCATTTGTAAGGCTTGTCTGCGTCGTATGATGACAATTGTGTTTTGTAGTTCGTTTGACCAGCGCCCGCCACCTCGTGGACCTCGTCCATCTTGGCAGAATCGGCCGAGGTTATTAGTTAAATACTTTCAAAAGATCTACATCTATGGTATTGTTTAGACTTTTTGATTAGTTTCTATCATATTTGAATACGAATTACATTTTCAAGAGTCCCGTCCAACCCGCTGCACGTGCAGCTGAATGGAAGCTTCGCCGGGAACGTCGTCGTCAACGTGACCACCAACCAAGGACCGCGAGGTGGTGCAATGCACAAGAAGACCCATCGAGGAACGCGCGGTGGACAGTGGCGTCCTCCGAGGGGAGGCCAGTCACGCCACCCTCGCGGTGGCCACGCATACCGTCCACGCGGTGGACACGGATTCAACCCACGCGGTGGCCATGCCCGTGACTCTTCTCCCCCGCAATCCCAGCAGACCCAGGACCCCACTAACCCATGAATGTGAGTGAAAACTCCAAATTTTTTTTACCGTGCCAATCCTCCCTCTTTCACCTTCGTGTGCTCAGACGCTGAAGTTCTCAATGCTTCTTCTGGTTGTGTCCGTGATGCTCACTCCGATGTACCTCATCTACTGTGACCACGATCCTCTCGTCGGAGCGGAAGTCCATTATCCGGGGAGGTCAGGAAGAATACAAAGAACACTAGGAAAACATGCAGTTGGAGTGACACTTAATTGAATGCAGAATAACGAATGCTTTTTAGCGTGGACGAAGCGTGGTCCTTGAACGACTCTTCTCATCTGCCGACTCTTCTCTCCGAGTGCAACTCCGGATGCGAACATCAGAAGAAGGTTAGCCGCGTCTCTCGTATGCTTAGTTTTCTATATCTTCTCTTGCAGTTCTACAGCAACTGTTCTTGTGCACCTACGAATACAAAACGAGGCTACCGAATCTTAAAACGAGGATTCTGCGAGAGCAAATGCACGGGTGCGTTTGGTCATCCCATTTATGCTATCTCTTTCTTCTGCAAAGAATGCAGTTGTTTTCCTCGCAGGCCTCTTCGCCTTCCTCCCACTCTTCGCTCCTCTTTCTTTCTGCACGTTCGCCATTGGCGTCCCTCTCATTATTGTCATTCTAAGGTCGGTTTACAGCTTATTTTTACTTTATTATTTTCCACAGATTATCAATTTGTATTTTCTATACTTTAACTGGACCAAGCTGCACTTGACTGCAGAACAGTTGACTACGCGGGGCGCTCCTTCGCACTGGGCATCCAATGAATTCTCGTGAGGGTCATCGGAACGATCCCAGCTCCGGTTCTCTTTGGATGGATGTTCGATGTCTCTTGCACTCAACAACAAAAGGACGCGTGCTCCGGAGAGGTTCCACTTTACTAGACTCTTCCTTGCTCGTAAATGGATCATTCAGGATGGAAGTTGCATGCTGTACAAGAACAAGCGACTCGCTGAGCTATTCCTTACCTTCTCTGTCGTCGGCCAGGTTGGACCATTTCATGGTCACTCGAAGTAGCCTCTTCTTCCTTTCAGATGATCGCCCTCGTTCTCTTGCTCTGCGTCCTTCTCTTCTTTGCCAGTCCCATGAGAGATGACTCATGTAAATTTATGTAAATTACTTTGCTTGATCTTCATTTATTTTGTGTTTTGTCTATTTTTTCGTTGCTAAAAGCTCAACATTTCCAGTGAGCTTATTATTTACATATGCATTGCGTTGTTCGATTCCACTCTTACAATTTGACTTAATAAACATCGGAACGCCAACATGCATTGAATGTGAACGTTGAACATTGTTGTCGCAGCTCAAAGCTGCAAAATTTAGTGCGAAAATCATGAAGTGTGGTTTAATTAAAAAAGAAGTTTGGTGAACCTTTATTGTGACTAGTGTGATTTCTGAAAATTATTTCGAAATGAAGGTCGTCAAATTTGGTGCGAAATTTTGAAAGAACAGGTACATAAAACAATCTGAAACGATTTTGGTGCAACTTGTGTAATCATGCCAGGTGTGAATTCTTAAATGCTTCTGGAAAATTATTTGAAAATCCCGGACAAAAATTCTACAACAATGCTTCCTACTATCGCTCTGGTTACACTGTGATGATACACGGTGGATTAAGGCAGTGCAAACGTGAACTTTGAAAAGTGCTGGCATTTTGCCCAAAAAAGTGCTGGCATTTTGCCAAAACTACCGTAGGATTCATTTTCCAATGGGGACCATTTGAATATTTTCGCGGGAAGTGTTTTCCAGTGAGGCCCATTTGAATATTTTCGCGTGAATCGATAGATGCGGATATTCGGTGCGCATACCGCGTGCCTTTTCTGTGAAACCGTTTTGGCACTGACCTTCGCACTAAATATTATTGAAAGTCCGCCTTGACACGCCGTGGATAAACTAATGGGGGATGTAACGATAACAACAAGACCGTCTACAAAAGGACGATGCGTTAAATAGTCACATAGTGCTCCTAGAAGGTATAAGCAAACGAAATACAACAAATGAGAATAACAGTGATCAAGCGAATTGTTGCGAAAGTGTGCAAGAAAATCAGTATGTATGGGAAAATAAGAAATTAAAAAGGAGCAGGCAGAAGTTTTGTTTATGGAGAGGAGGACAAAACAAGTACCGAGCAAAGTTGAATGATGCCGACACTCACAGTACTAAACCTGACCATATTCAGCGCCCCTGCGTGATTTCTGCGGATTTTCTGATCCAAATCCCTCAGTATCGGCCTGCCGTTTCCTCTTCGCTTTCAGACGGTCTCCACAGCTTTCGTCAACCAAAGTCGTGTCCTTAGAACATTATTCTGTTAAAGCAATAATGAAGTGTATGAACATGATAACTTAAAGAGGCTTTTATTAATAGCCGAAGGATGATTTTCCATTCAAAAACAAAATTTTGTTTCACAAACCCGTTGAGCCTTCTTCTGAAATTTGGAAGCAATCGTACGATTTAGCGAGGATCCCCAAGGATGGGCAAAAACCGGCCCGGGCCGGGCCCGCCACTCTCCAGGCCGGGCCCGGGCCGGCCCGGTAACGTCCAGGCCGGGCCCGGGACGGGCCTACAATCAAAGGCCCGGCCCTACTTCTAAAATTTCTGGCGGGCCGGGCCGGCCCGGGCCGGACTTTCAACCAAAAAATTTCAAAAACACGGGCCATTCAACTATAATTAATCAAAAATGCATGCATTCCTTTGCAGACTTTGCACAAATATATCAAAACTGGTCAAAAACGCGAAAACAAACGGTTTTTTAAAGTTTGTACCGCCATAAATCCGAACTAATTCTTGGATTCCGGAGTATTTTTAGGTTTGAAAGGCTAGAAATTAGGCCCGGGCTTGTAATTCAAATGCGGGCCGGGCCAGGGCCGGCCCGCAGTATAAAGGGCCGGGCCTTATGTCATTAGGGCCGGGCCCGTGCCGGCCCGCTAATTTATATTAGTTCCGGGCCCTAAAAATCACAAGCGGCCCGGCGCCGCCCATCCTTGGGCTGAACACCCGTGCAAAGCGAATTTACTCGGGAAAAAAGCGAGTAGTTGATACGCAGTTAAAAAGGCGTAAAGTTGTCCGTTAGCAGTGAGAAAATGCATTAGCAGTTACAGAGTGTAAGGGTTCAACTGCTAAATTCTGCTGCTTCTGGACTGCGAAGCTGTTGCATAGCATTGCATACTGAACTGCTAATATTTTGAATTTTGAAAAGCCCTGCCACGATTAGCCTTAAAGAACATTGTAAGGAACAATAGCTTCTAGTGCTCCGTCCGCCCTATGTTCCGACTGTGCACTGAGCTATGAAGAAATGCATTGTCCGAAAAATCCGTCGAATCTCGGCTGCTGCAATGCGTAGGCATCCAAGAGCCGGTTTAATCTGCAAGTTTGTAAGCCCCTCTTCGGCCGATGCATGTAAAGTGGGAAACAGTAAAGTCTTTTGGTACAATATGAACAGTACATATTCTCAGTGTGTTGACAATCCGCAGTACAGTATTTAATTTAGCAGTATAGAAGTTGCTGATTAGCAAACAAATTTCCGGTGTTACGCGCCAACAGTACTCAATTTAGCAGTTCAAAAGTACTGCTAAGCAACTGCTTAGAACCGGCCTAGCCTTCGATTTGCACCCATTTAGCAGCAGCTATGCATCCAATGAGCAGCGTAGAAGTTGAGAATGCACGCAGGAGCAGTTACAGAGTGTAAGGGTTCAACTGCTAAACAACCTGCTAAGTCGTTGCTCTTGTAGTGCGTAGCAACTGCTCGCTTTTCCCGAGATACTGTAGTATTTGAAAATTGGTTGGCGGTCAAATTTTGAAGCCCTTGAGTGTTGTGCTTGATTTTCGCTGAATCTCGTGAAATAGGGAATTGCCCGAGTATGGCGGAAGCGTCTGAACGGAGGCGCCCTCCCCGTGTCCATCGCACTCGCTCCACCGCCCCTTCTGATCGCGCCAATGACGATCAATTCGCTGCTACCAACTATGTTTGCACTTTTTTATCATCTGAATTTTCTTATGATGTCCTTCTCGTTGATATTATGGAATATGGTTGCAGTACAACAACATCGTGGAGAGATTTCGCAATGAGATGCCTCTCAGTCGTCATCGCAGACAGCTTTCCACCGTTGACAACAGGTTCCATTTGAACGGTTCTTCTCTTCATGTTCTTTTAATCTAACTGTTTGAAGTAGTTCAAACGTCTTTTTCAGTTTCACCGGCAAGGAAGCTGTCGATTTTCTCTATAGAACATTACCATTAATCTCGCAACGGGATGTAACTAGGTTTGTAACGAATTTAGAATTATTTCGTGAAACCCGATTTAAAAAATATATATGTCTCGTAATCACTTTTACACACTGTTCCTGCAAGGTTTGCTGATGATCTTCGGAAGCATAATGCAGCCAACTCTTTTATCTTTGAACCCTCCCAGTTTGGATAGCTCCGCAGTTCTTCCTTTAATGTAGTCAACCATTTGGTCAGGGAGGGTTGCATCAAGCTGCTCCAATTCTTCGCCGACCAAAAGGTCTTCAAACGTCCTCCGCGCTATAAAAATGATGAACCGATCGAATTTCACGACAACGCAGCTCTTTACGTGTTCGGATTTCACTATCTTTCCACTAAAAGTCCTTAACAGTTTTTCTCAAGAGAAGCTGCATCGCTTGATACATCTTTTTTTTTAATAATTATTTTCCAGTAAATTGAATTTAGATTCCTGTTCATGCTGAAGTATTTTTCAGGTTGGGGGAAGCTAACTCGCCTGTTCTTCGTAGACGTAGCTCATTCAGTGGTGAGACTCTTTCTCGACCAAAGATCTTCATTCGTTCACCTCGGCCGTCTGCGTTTGTTTACTTTTCACGATTAAAAGATACAACCGATCAAGAGGCAGTTCAGAATGTTCTTGTTGGCTGTGTTTTTTAGCGGCATTCAACAGAAGAAATATGGGCGTCGATTTTAAAGGGGGGGGGGGGGTAATGGTTTTCTTCTTCTTGAAACTAGCTTTTCAGCTCTGATGAGTTTGACTCACCCGAATTCAAGAGCTTCACTATTCCGATGTCACCTCCCAAATTCAAGTCAGCGAAGAATCGACGTCTATCCTCTTCTACAGGAGACCTCTCTCGCATCGCAGCTGCAGTTAGCATTCCATTCGCTTATATGCTTCAATAGGCACTTCTTCCACTGTCGTTTTGTGCTCGATCAGAGCCTTCCCAGGTGAATCCACATCCTCGACCTGCCGAGTACTCGCGGACTATTTATGAAGAGGACATTTCTATCAAGAAGGCTGGAAAGAGATCGGGAGAATCGAAGAACGGGTTTGAAGAATTTCGATATTCTAGTTAATATATGACGTGACAGTAAGATTCCTCGATCCCTTTGAAGCTTCATTAGATGGAATGAGTGTTGAGCCGGCAGCCCGTGCGAGTTGGCCGACCGACTGCCCCTGCCCCGCCTCCTCCTTCTCTTATTCGAGCTGCGATCTGTGATGAGGAAGAGACGCGCACTGCCAAGAAAGAGAACGACTACTCGCTTCTTTCCTTTGTTCGGCCAAGACACCAAACACCTGGAAGGGTCAGAATTTTTTTTTTTTTTAAACCAGTTAATGATTCCTTCTCATTCTCAGCCAAAGAGTCGCACAGGCAGCAGCAAGGAGGAGAGCAGTGGCCACGGCGGGGTGAGGCAAGCCTTGTCCCGTCTCACTCCGAGCCGCTTTCAATGGGGAAGAGGACATTCTAGTGATCAGGAGGTCTCGTCTCTAAATACATTCTCAGCGTCAAATTAAATGATTCAGTCGATATACAAGAGTTGATGGTTCTTTCTTCTGTAGAAGTCTTCCCCTGAATCGCTGTCAAACACCTTCTCTAGCATGGCCCCACCTCCGTTGCCTCCTCCAACTCCCCGTCTCACTTCTCAGCGACCTCAATCACCACTCTCCGAAGAGGAGGATAGACTAGTCTACACAGAAACACTACTCAGCCAGTTAGATGCCATTTCTTGCTCAATTTCACACATCAGCCTAATATTTTCTAAAACCAATTTCATGTTGAATGAAGTGGTTGGACCCGGAGTTGCTGTGACTTGGGACATTAATGGAGTTGATGTCCGCTGGAATTCTCTTCAGGTATTCATTTCATTTCGTCTCTTTTTTTCCCTCCTCCTCATAAGTGCACAATAACAAAGTCTTGCAATTCAGGTGAACGCAGCGTCTGGTGTTGTGAAGAAGAAGTTGGAAACAGGTTATCGTTTGGAATCTTGTGCGAATCACTAATGGGGGGTGGGGTGTAATGTATTTAAATGAAGTTGCTGATTGGAAAGACTTAGATGAATGGCCACCGAAGGTGTGCGAGGCCATGCGATTCCTGCAGAAGTTTCCGTTCACATCTGGCGATGAAGTGAGCGTTGCGAAGCGTGCTCCAGGAGAAGAAGTCATCTCTTTTATGCTCTCTTCACAATCTAATACTGGGTAATCTTTGAGGTTGCCGTGTTCAAAGCTCTCGTATCCGAACTACGCGGGCTCGGACGCCCTCTTCTCTCAGCTGACCAGGTATATATTGTTCTTTTAAATCCTGTTTATTTATGTTTCAGTGTGGTTACAAAAGTTTTTTTACCCGAAAAGTATGTGAATATGTAGACTGTCGTGTTCCTTTGCAGGCGGCCTGCCTTCTTCGTTGCTTCCCTTACATCCGCCGCTCTGCCATTGTTGCCTTCCCCAGTGCCGCCTACTGTCGGCGCTCCAAAAGTTGACACTTTGTCTACGTTTACTGTTATTGAATTGTCAAATGTCAAAGTACAGTTCATGAATTGTCCTTATTTTTCCAAGATGTTTCTTGCAGCGGACTACAAGATGGTGACGGACTTCACGAATGGTGAGCCCCGCACTCGACTGATCTGTCGCTCTACCCAGAAGAACGCGCAGGTTTTATCCTTATTCCTTCCTCTTTCATCTCTCTCTCATCTCTCTCTCTTTCATCTCTCTCCTACCGCAGACCTTCTCTGAGACGTCCTCGCTAACATCTAATCCAGAGTCGGAGTCTTCCTATGATGACCGTTCTTATTCTCCTCCTCCAACTCCAATTCGGATCGCTCCGAGCTCTGCCTTCAAAACGACAGATTTTCTCCGTAGGACACTCACTGAACATATCATTTACTAAAGGAGTTGTGTCCGTTGGTTAAAATGGGGTGCCGAAAACCCCGAGGAAGGATGAGTGAGGGGACAGTGGAGACAGTTAAGTAATGTTAAATAATCCTAATATGTTCGATTTTATGTCGCTTACGCTCGAACTATCGATTTTTTTTTACCATGAACGATGACTGAAAATTTATCTATGCAGTTGGCTTTTAAGCTGTGGTTGTGCCATTTCTCCTCTGTCGTGATTTCCTAGTGTTCCTTATGTGATCACTTTCCTTTATTTAATGGTAGTAACCTTAGTCAGTCTCCCTTTTTTCTCCTCACTATCCCGAGTGTTTTTCAGTGCGAAGCGAGCAGGCAGAGAATCTTCTGCGGATGCCGGGATTCATTCCGTGTCCTGAAGTGCGTAGTCAACTGCAGTCACTAGGTTCAGTCGTTCATTCCCTGCTAGGCTTCTCCTGTTCACCGTTCTTCGCTTGACGTCCTTACAACGTTCTTCTTGATTGCTCCTCTATTGTTTGGCCTGTGCTTTCCTATTATCTTTCACTTGAGAAAGAAGGAACATTAAAGAAGACTTTGAATCATTGATGATTCTTTATTCGGACTGTCATACGTTCTCCTGGAAGGTGTTCTCGTACCGTAATCCCTTCCTTCGTTTCAGAACTCGCTTCCTCTTTCTTGTCCAATCGTGACACTCCCAGTGCTTCTCGTCGTCCGTCTGAATACTCCTTCGCCTCGGGTAGCGTAATTGTTTGCTACTATGCTTTATTAATTTCTGTCATAGAAAACTCGTGTTATTGCGGCTGGGAATCACATATTGGAATGGGTTTTGAAAATTTATTTTCCTTGTTTAGTACCGATCCGTATGGACTCGGGCAGCTACGGCGAGTGTCTTCCAAGTGGCCCTCCACCTCCCAAGCCTCGTCGTGGACTGCCTGAACCGGACTCCGGCCCAAGTGATTGGATCCAAGGTCTCCATTTGTTTACTCTTTTTTCCCAATGGTGTATTCATATTGAAAATGATCTTTTCCTCCTTGCAGAGCTTTCTGCGTCTGAGCAAGCCCAAGTGTGGAATTCCATCCAACTCATTCTCCTTTCACTCCCCACTGCCACGAGAAGGAGATTGCATCACTTGGTTAGTTTCATTTTCTTGCAGAATTCTCTTTATTGTAATCAAACGGGAAATACATAACAATCCAATTCAATTATTCTAAAGGTCCGGTTTATCGACAAAATCTCTCACAACTACTGCGTTCAACTCGAGAACGGCAAAGAGAACCGATACGTGGTATGCAACGTATTTCATCGGTGTTTCAATTGTTATTTTATACTAACTACGTCTCTGCTCTTTGAAGACTATCTGAGAAAGAGAATGTCGCACTGTTTGAGCTAATCGAGCATCTGTGCGGAGTAGTGGTTCCATCCTTGACCACGGCCACTCCTCACTCGCCTGTCCTCGTGCAGTCCTTGCGTGTCGCTGTCCTCACTCTTCTTATTGACAACGAAGCAACGGTCTTCCAGGTGAATGCTTTCATTCAACGTTGTAATTAAGAATCCCTTTTCTCTACTGCACGTCACACTTTTCTCTCTTTCAGGTTCCGCCTACTTTCCTGTCGTCCGTTAACCAGACCTTGGAATTCAAGCTCAAACAGAAGGTTTCGAACAAATTCAGAAATATTATCTGAGGATGCATCTTGTATTGTTTTGTCTTCTAAAGACTACTCGCACTTTCCTTTGTCTTCAGCAGGTGGGTCCTTGCACTGTTTCCCCGGAGCCTCCGCAGTTCTGTGAGAGACTGGATGTTAGCAGTCTCTCCTTTACATAACTTTACGTTAATGTCTAACTGACTTTGCCCTCATTCAGCAGCGGGAATCGGTGTTTTCGTTCTCTCTTGATTGAAATTTCAAACTGTACTTTAAAATTCAGAAATGTTTGAAATGTTTTTTCGCTTTACTGAGCGGGCTTGCTTGATCCCCGCTTTAAATATTATGAACTATTTCAGCGGAATGCATTCGTCCGAATGAGCACAACCGAGCAGGAGCTGGCCAAGCTGATCGAGAGCATCAAGATGAACACGAAGATGAGCGACAGAGAGAAGGCTGCCATGTTCGACAAGGTTGGAGAGAGAGAATGTGGTTGGAGAAAGAGAGAAGTAGAGAGCGAGTGAATTGGCAGAGTGTTATTAGGACATTTGAGTATTAATTTCTACGCTGTGAGAAAAAAGGACATTTCGGTGGCTTCGTTAAAAGAGTAATGTGCGTAATGTATTCTTAACAGTTCCGTGCGGCGCATCCTAATTGTGAGTTAGCGTTGTCATCTGCCGATCTGCCTGAGAAGGGAGTTGGAGGTCTGTTCTACTCATTCATATCAAGTCCTTCTACCATTCATCTAGCTTGCCACACCATTCTTACTTTTTTCCCTTCTCAGCATTCACACGGACTCAGCGAACCGCCGGCCCCAGCGCAACCCTTCTGCAGAAGCTGTTCAGGGTCCGAAATGAATGAGTGACATAGAAAGGTCACACGCCCCTAATCACCCAAACCTTTTTCTATGTTTTCTTTAGACACTTTCAATTCTTCTGTGGCTTGTTTTACAGTTTTTTCCCTCGAATATTAAGCACGTATTCCTGATTTTATTTTCCTCTCCTCTGGTTTCTACTCAGCGATTCCTGACTATCACTTTAATTAATTGTAGTGTTTAGTTGAATAAGAGGCGGTCAGTTATCCGATTGGGATTGAAGTACATCACACGACGTCATCATTCAGTTATCTTCAATTGTATAATCCTCTAACCCGAGAATTGGTCAGCATTTATTTTATGCAGGGCTTTCACTCAACGTGCTCTTGAAATTCACTGTGCGCATATCCTGATCTTGTTCCTCGGTATGTTTTCTTACTGTGAAGATTAACTGGAGATATATTGGTAAATACAGTCAGAATGTTCACATATTAAACCGGAGTCATTTCCGAGAACTTGAGTGAAGGATAGACAAGGCCTTGTAAGTCCAAGGAATCCCTTCTAGGCGGCAGCTTTTGCGGCCACGTCTTCCATGCAAACTTCTTTCGTAATTGCCAATTGAAATCATTCCGTGGAAGTTAACGAAATTAATCGTATTACGATAAGGACAAACCTGACCATATTCAGCGCCCCTGCGTGATTTCTGCGGATTTTCTGATCCAAATCCCTCAGTATCGGCCTGCCGTTTCCTCTTCGCTTTCAGACGGTCTCCACAGCTTTCGTCAACCAAAGTCGTGTCCTTAGAACATTATTCTGTTAAAGCAATAATGAAGTGTATGAACATGATAACTTAAAGAGGCTTTTATTAATAGCCGAAGGATGATTTTCCATTCAAAAACAAAATTTTGTTTCACAAACCCGTTGAGCCTTCTTCTGAAATTTGGAAGCAATCGTACGATTTAGCGAGGATCCCCAAGGATGGGCAAAAACCGGCCCGGGCCGGGCCCGCCACTCTCCAGGCCGGGCCCGGGCCGGCCCGGTAACGTCCAGGCCGGGCCCGGGACGGGCCTACAATCAAAGGCCCGGCCCTACTTCTAAAATTTCTGGCGGGCCGGGCCGGCCCGGGCCGGACTTTCAACCAAAAAATTTCAAAAACACGGGCCATTCAACTATAATTAATCAAAAATGCATGCATTCCTTTGCAGACTTTGCACAAATATATCAAAACTGGTCAAAAACGCGAAAACAAACGGTTTTTTAAAGTTTGTACCGCCATAAATCCGAACTAATTCTTGGATTCCGGAGTATTTTTAGGTTTGAAAGGCTAGAAATTAGGCCCGGGCTTGTAATTCAAATGCGGGCCGGGCCAGGGCCGGCCCGCAGTATAAAGGGCCGGGCCTTATGTCATTAGGGCCGGGCCCGTGCCGGCCCGCTAATTTATATTAGTTCCGGGCCCTAAAAATCACAAGCGGCCCGGCGCCGCCCATCCTTGGGCTGAACACCCGTGCAAAGCGAATTTACTCGGGAAAAAAGCGAGTAGTTGATACGCAGTTAAAAAGGCGTAAAGTTGTCCGTTAGCAGTGAGAAAATGCATTAGCAGTTACAGAGTGTAAGGGTTCAACTGCTAAATTCTGCTGCTTCTGGACTGCGAAGCTGTTGCATAGCATTGCATACTGAACTGCTAATATTTTGAATTTTGAAAAGCCCTGCCACGATTAGCCTTAAAGAACATTGTAAGGAACAATAGCTTCTAGTGCTCCGTCCGCCCTATGTTCCGACTGTGCACTGAGCTATGAAGAAATGCATTGTCCGAAAAATCCGTCGAATCTCGGCTGCTGCAATGCGTAGGCATCCAAGAGCCGGTTTAATCTGCAAGTTTGTAAGCCCCTCTTCGGCCGATGCATGTAAAGTGGGAAACAGTAAAGTCTTTTGGTACAATATGAACAGTACATATTCTCAGTGTGTTGACAATCCGCAGTACAGTATTTAATTTAGCAGTATAGAAGTTGCTGATTAGCAAACAAATTTCCGGTGTTACGCGCCAACAGTACTCAATTTAGCAGTTCAAAAGTACTGCTAAGCAACTGCTTAGAACCGGCCTAGCCTTCGATTTGCACCCATTTAGCAGCAGCTATGCATCCAATGAGCAGCGTAGAAGTTGAGAATGCACGCAGGAGCAGTTACAGAGTGTAAGGGTTCAACTGCTAAACAACCTGCTAAGTCGTTGCTCTTGTAGTGCGTAGCAACTGCTCGCTTTTTCCCGAGATACTGTAGTATTTGAAAATTGGTTGGCGGTCAAATTTTGAAGCCCTTGAGTGTTGTGCTTGATTTTCGCTGAATCTCGTGAAATAGGGAATTGCCCGAGTATGGCGGAAGCGTCTGAACGGAGGCGCCCTCCCCGTGTCCATCGCACTCGCTCCACCGCCCCTTCTGATCGCGCCAATGACGATCAATTCGCTGCTACCAACTATGTTTGCACTTTTTTATCATCTGAATTTTCTTATGATGTCCTTCTCGTTGATATTATGGAATATGGTTGCAGTACAACAACATCGTGGAGAGATTTCGCAATGAGATGCCTCTCAGTCGTCATCGCAGACAGCTTTCCACCGTTGACAACAGGTTCCATTTGAACGGTTCTTCTCTTCATGTTCTTTTAATCTAACTGTTTGAAGTAGTTCAAACGTCTTTTTCAGTTTCACCGGCAAGGAAGCTGTCGATTTTCTCTATAGAACATTACCATTAATCTCGCAACGGGATGTAACTAGGTTTGTAACGAATTTAGAATTATTTCGTGAAACCCGATTTAAAAAATATATATGTCTCGTAATCACTTTTACACACTGTTCCTGCAAGGTTTGCTGATGATCTTCGGAAGCATAATGCAGCCAACTCTTTTATCTTTGAACCCTCCCAGTTTGGATAGCTCCGCAGTTCTTCCTTTAATGTAGTCAACCATTTGGTCAGGGAGGGTTGCATCAAGCTGCTCCAATTCTTCGCCGACCAAAAGGTCTTCAAACGTCCTCCGCGCTATAAAAATGATGAACCGATCGAATTTCACGACAACGCAGCTCTTTACGTGTTCGGATTTCACTATCTTTCCACTAAAAGTCCTTAACAGTTTTTCTCAAGAGAAGCTGCATCGCTTGATACATCTTTTTTTTTTAATAATTATTTTCCAGTAAATTGAATTTAGATTCCTGTTCATGCTGAAGTATTTTTCAGGTTGGGGGAAGCTAACTCGCCTGTTCTTCGTAGACGTAGCTCATTCAGTGGTGAGACTCTTTCTCGACCAAAGATCTTCATTCGTTCACCTCGGCCGTCTGCGTTTGTTTACTTTTCACGATTAAAAGATACATCCGATCAAGAGGCAGTTCAGAATGTTCTTGTTGGCTGTGTTTTTTAGCGGCATTCAACAGAAGAAATATGGGCGTCGATTTTAAAGGGGGGGGGGGGGGGTAATGGTTTTCTTCTTCTTGAAACTAGCTTTTCAGCTCTGATGAGTTTGACTCACCCGAATTCAAGAGCTTCACTATTCCGATGTCACCTCCCAAATTCAAGTCAGCGAAGAATCGACGTCTATCCTCTTCTACAGGAGACCTCTCTCGCATCGCAGCTGCAGTTAGCATTCCATTCGCTTATATGCTTCAATAGGCACTTCTTCCACTGTCGTTTTGTGCTCGATCAGAGCCTTCCCAGGTGAATCCACATCCTCGACCTGCCGAGTACTCGCGGACTATTTATGAAGAGGACATTTCTATCAAGAAGGCTGGAAAGAGATCGGGAGAATCGAAGAACGGGTTTGAAGAATTTCGATATTCTAGTTAATATATGACGTGACAGTAAGATTCCTCGATCCCTTTGAAGCTTCATTAGATGGAATGAGTGTTGAGCCGGCAGCCCGTGCGAGTTGGCCGACCGACTGCCCCTGCCCCGCCTCCTCCTTCTCTTATTCGAGCTGCGATCTGTGATGAGGAAGAGACGCGCACTGCCAAGAAAGAGAACGACTACTCGCTTCTTTCCTTTGTTCGGCCAAGACACCAAACACCTGGAAGGGTCAGAATTTTTCTTTTTTTTTAAACCAGTTAATGATTCCTTCTCATTCTCAGCCAAAGAGTCGCACAGGCAGCAGCAAGGAGGAGAGCAGTGGCCACGGCGGGGTGAGGCAAGCCTTGTCCCGTCTCACTCCGAGCCGCTTTCAATGGGGAAGAGGACATTCTAGTGATCAGGAGGTCTCGTCTCTAAATACATTCTCAGCGTCAAATTAAATGATTCAGTCGATATACAAGAGTTGATGGTTCTTTCTTCTGTAGAAGTCTTCCCCTGAATCGCTGTCAAACACCTTCTCTAGCATGGCCCCACCTCCGTTGCCTCCTCCAACTCCCCGTCTCACTTCTCAGCGACCTCAATCACCACTCTCCGAAGAGGAGGATAGACTAGTCTACACAGAAACACTACTCAGCCAGTTAGATGCCATTTCTTGCTCAATTTCACACATCAGCCTAATATTTTCTAAAACCAATTTCATGTTGAATGAAGTGGTTGGACCCGGAGTTGCTGTGACTTGGGACATTAATGGAGTTGATGTCCGCTGGAATTCTCTTCAGGTATTCATTTCATTTCGTCTCTTTTTTCCCTCCTCCTCATAAGTGCACAATAACAAAGTCTTGCAATTCAGGTGAACGCAGCGTCTGGTGTTGTGAAGAAGAAGTTGGAAACAGGTTATCGTTTGGAATCTTGTGCGAATCACTAATGGGGGGTGGGGTGTAATGTATTTAAATGAAGTTGCTGATTGGAAAGACTTAGATGAATGGCCACCGAAGGTGTGCGAGGCCATGCGATTCCTGCAGAAGTTTCCGTTCACATCTGGCGATGAAGTGAGCGTTGCGAAGCGTGCTCCAGGAGAAGAAGTCATCTCTTTTATGCTCTCTTCACAATCTAATACTGGGTAATCTTTGAGGTTGCCGTGTTCAAAGCTCTCGTATCCGAACTACGCGGGCTCGGACGCCCTCTTCTCTCAGCTGACCAGGTATATATTGTTCTTTTAAATCCTGTTTATTTATGTTTCAGTGTGGTTACAAAAGTTTTTTTACCCGAAAAGTATGTGAATATGTAGACTGTCGTGTTCCTTTGCAGGCGGCCTGCCTTCTTCGTTGCTTCCCTTACATCCGCCGCTCTGCCATTGTTGCCTTCCCCAGTGCCGCCTACTGTCGGCGCTCCAAAAGTTGACACTTTGTCTACGTTTACTGTTATTGAATTGTCAAATGTCAAAGTACAGTTCATGAATTGTCCTTATTTTTCCAAGATGTTTCTTGCAGCGGACTACAAGATGGTGACGGACTTCACGAATGGTGAGCCCCGCACTCGACTGGTCTGTCGCTCTACCCAGAAGAACGCGCAGGTTTTATCCTTATTCCTTCCTCTTTCATCTCTCTCTCATCTCTCTCTCTTTCATCTCTCTCCTACCGCAGACCTTCTCTGAGACGTCCTCGCTAACATCTAATCCAGAGTCGGAGTCTTCCTATGATGACCGTTCTTATTCTCCTCCTCCAACTCCAATTCGGATCGCTCCGAGCTCTGCCTTCAAAACGACAGATTTTCTCCGTAGGACACTCACTGAACATATCATTTACTAAAGGAGTTGTGTCCGTTGGTTAAAATGGGGTGCCGAAAACCCCGAGGAAGGATGAGTGAGGGGACAGTGGAGACAGTTAAGTAATGTTAAATAATCCTAATATGTTCGATTTTATGTCGCTTACGCTCGAACTATCGATTTTTTTTAACCATGAACGATGACTGAAAATTTATCTATGCAGTTGGCTTTTAAGCTGTGGTTGTGCCATTTCTCCTCTGTCGTGATTTCCTAGTGTTCCTTATGTGATCACTTTCCTTTATTTAATGGTAGTAACCTTAGTCAGTCTCCCTTTTTTCTCCTCACTATCCCGAGTGTTTTTCAGTGCGAAGCGAGCAGGCAGAGAATCTTCTGCGGATGCCGGGATTCATTCCGTGTCCTGAAGTGCGTAGTCAACTGCAGTCACTAGGTTCAGTCGTTCATTCCCTGCTAGGCTTCTCCTGTTCACCGTTCTTCGCTTGACGTCCTTACAACGTTCTTCTTGATTGCTCCTCTATTGTTTGGCCTGTGCTTTCCTATTATCTTTCACTTGAGAAAGAAGGAACATTAAAGAAGACTTTGAATCATTGATGATTCTTTATTCGGACTGTCATACGTTCTCCTGGAAGGTGTTCTCGTACCGTAATCCCTTCCTTCGTTTCAGAACTCGCTTCCTCTTTCTTGTCCAATCGTGACACTCCCAGTGCTTCTCGTCGTCCGTCTGAATACTCCTTCGCCTCGGGTAGCGTAATTGTTTGCTACTATGCTTTATTAATTTCTGTCATAGAAAACTCGTGTTATTGCGGCTGGGAATCACATATTGGAATGGGTTTTGAAAATTTATTTTCCTTGTTTAGTACCGATCCGTATGGACTCGGGCAGCTACGGCGAGTGTCTTCCAAGTGGCCCTCCACCTCCCAAGCCTCGTCGTGGACTGCCTGAACCGGACTCCGGCCCAAGTGATTGGATCCAAGGTCTCCATTTGTTTACTCTTTTTTCCCAATGGTGTATTCATATTGAAAATGATCTTTTCCTCCTTGCAGAGCTTTCTGCGTCTGAGCAAGCCCAAGTGTGGAATTCCATCCAACTCATTCTCCTTTCACTCCCCACTGCCACGAGAAGGAGATTGCATCACTTGGTTAGTTTCATTTTCTTGCAGAATTCTCTTTATTGTAATCAAACGGGAAATACATAACAATCCAATTCAATTATTCTAAAGGTCCGGTTTATCGACAAAATCTCTCACAACTACTGCGTTCAACTCGAGAACGGCAAAGAGAACCGATACGTGGTATGCAACGTATTTCATCGGTGTTTCAATTGTTATTTTATACTAACTACGTCTCTGCTCTTTGAAGACTATCTGAGAAAGAGAATGTCGCACTGTTTGAGCTAATCGAGCATCTGTGCGGAGTAGTGGTTCCATCCTTGACCACGGCCACTCCTCACTCGCCTGTCCTCGTGCAGTCCTTGCGTGTCGCTGTCCTCACTCTTCTTATTGACAACGAAGCAACGGTCTTCCAGGTGAATGCTTTCATTCAACGTTGTAATTAAGAATCCCTTTTCTCTACTGCACGTCACACTTTTCTCTCTTTCAGGTTCCGCCTACTTTCCTGTCGTCCGTTAACCAGACCTTGGAATTCAAGCTCAAACAGAAGGTTTCGAACAAATTCAGAAATATTATCTGAGGATGCATCTTGTATTGTTTTGTCTTCTAAAGACTACTCGCACTTTCCTTTGTCTTCAGCAGGTGGGTCCTTGCACTGTTTCCCCGGAGCCTCCGCAGTTCTGTGAGAGACTGGATGTTAGCAGTCTCTCCTTTACATAACTTTACGTTAATGTCTAACTGACTTTGCCCTCATTCAGCAGCGGGAATCGGTGTTTTCGTTCTCTCTTGATTGAAATTTCAAACTGTACTTTAAAATTCAGAAATGTTTGAAATGTTTTTTCGCTTTACTGAGCGGGCTTGCTTGATCCCCGCTTTAAATATTATGAACTATTTCAGCGGAATGCATTCGTCCGAATGAGCACAACCGAGCAGGAGCTGGCCAAGCTGATCGAGAGCATCAAGATGAACACGAAGATGAGCGACAGAGAGAAGGCTGCCATGTTCGACAAGGTTGGAGAGAGAGAATGTGGTTGGAGAAAGAGAGAAGTAGAGAGCGAGTGAATTGGCAGAGTGTTATTAGGACATTTGAGTATTAATTTCTACGCTGTGAGAAAAAAGGACATTTCGGTGGCTTCGTTAAAAGAGTAATGTGCGTAATGTATTCTTAACAGTTCCGTGCGGCGCATCCTAATTGTGAGTTAGCGTTGTCATCTGCCGATCTGCCTGAGAAGGGAGTTGGAGGTCTGTTCTACTCATTCATATCAAGTCCTTCTACCATTCATCTAGCTTGCCACACCATTCTTACTTTTTTCCCTTCTCAGCATTCACACGGACTCAGCGAACCGCCGGCCCCAGCGCAACCCTTCTGCAGAAGCTGTTCAGGGTCCGAAATGAATGAGTGACATAGAAAGGTCACACGCCCCTAATCACCCAAACCTTTTTCTATGTTTTCTTTAGACACTTTCAATTCTTCTGTGGCTTGTTTTACAGTTTTTTCCCTCGAATATTAAGCACGTATTCCTGATTTTATTTTCCTCTCCTCTGGTTTCTACTCAGCGATTCCTGACTATCACTTTAATTAATTGTAGTGTTTAGTTGAATAAGAGGCGGTCAGTTATCCGATTGGGATTGAAGTACATCACACGACGTCATCATTCAGTTATCTTCAATTGTATAATCCTCTAACCCGAGAATTGGTCAGCATTTATTTTATGCAGGGCTTTCACTCAACGTGCTCTTGAAATTCACTGTGCGCATATCCTGATCTTGTTCCTCGGTATGTTTTCTTACTGTGAAGATTAACTGGAGATATATTGGTAAATACAGTCAGAATGTTCACATATTAAACCGGAGTCATTTCCGAGAACTTGAGTGAAGGATAGACAAGGCCTTGTAAGTCCAAGGAATCCCTTCTAGGCGGCAGCTTTTGCGGCCACGTCTTCCATGCAAACTTCTTTCGTAATTGCCAATTGAAATCATTCCGTGGAAGTTAACGAAATTAATCGTATTACGATAAGGACATCAATGATGGTGGAGCGTAGAATTGGGGGGGGGGGTAGTTGGGACAATGGAATCGTCGTTTTTCTGTCACTCTGTCTCACACTATTGGATTGAATGCACGCGGTACGCGTGCCAGAATAGTGTGCAGTTATGCATGAATTTATGATATACACGTTCATAAAAAGAGAACAAAAGCGCCCTATTGGCTTACTGCTACGACTGGGGTGATTCAGCAATCTTCGGGGCAACAAAGAATCGGGAGAAATGGAATGTGTATGTAATGAGTGAATAGGCATGAGGAGTTAAGAAAGGTGGAAATTCGAGATCGGTGATTCAGAGCGAATGCGTCGACGATTCATTCATTGATGCCGTGGGTCTGATTAAATCAAGCAACACTTAAATGTGAGTCTTGACTTCTCTTTAGAACGCTTCACGCTCTTTGTTTTCTGAAGATTTGGTTCCATGCTACCAATATAATTATTATTATTTTACAATTAAACTTTTTTAAAGGTGAAAATCAGATCGACCAAGGGCGAAAAGAATCTCGGGTTGTTGACCTTGTCAAACATGCAGATAAAATGGCAGGTCATTACTCTCTTCCTGGTTCTCTTTTCTCCGGAACTTCATGCTCGTCCTCTAGGTTTGTATGTGTACGCATCTTTATACTCTGCAAGTCACATTCAGTACTATAAAATTACTTCTTTGCTCTTCACTGGATAGCAGTAAATTTAAATCCAAGTACGCTAATAGTTAACGTTAAAAAACCTCAATATGCTGTTAATTCAGATACCGACGAGTTTGAATCAAGCGAGGAAGGCCATAGGTCTCCACAAAAGACTCGCCACCCTCCTCCGCAATTCCGGCAAGTCCAAGGGTATCCGCTTCGTCCAATTCAACACCAACAAGAAGCAAAGCTAAAGCCGGAAATGACAACCAGGCAGCCCATTTTCGTTCCAAAGCCAGCACCATCATCTGGCACGGCGAGTGCAGTAGAAAAAGAGCAGCTGAAGGTCCCTGGCTACCCTCTGCAAAGCAGGAACGATACAACGAAGACACCTTCAGCACCGTCATCTCCGCCGCCGAGAATTAAAAGACCGGATGAAAGCGAACCCCAGAAGATCGCCGGCTACCCACTGGGTACTACTAGTAAGACAAAAAAGGCTACATTTATAACCACAACCGAATCAGTTATGTTTCCATGGACGACAACAGAAAAACCACTCCGTATAAACTATGGAGAAGCAACAACAACTTCTTTCGCCATCGTAACTACAGATGGTTCTGAAAAGGCAGCCACGACAGAGTCTCCCGAAGGAGAAACTACTGAAGACCCAGAGGCGGAGACGACTGAGGAATCAGCTCGAGTTCTGAAAGAGGAGGCAACGACAGAGTCTCCCGAAGGAGAAACTACTGAAACCCCTGACGCGGAGACGACTGAGGAAACAGCTCGAGTTCTCAAAGAGGAGGCAACGACAGAGTCTCCCGAAGGAGAAACTACTGAAACCCCAGACGCGGAGACGACTGAGGAAACAGCTCGAGTTCTGAAAGAGGAGGCAACGACAGAGTCTCCCGAAGGAGAAACTACTGAAGCCCCAGACGCGGAGACGACTGAGGAAACAGCTCGAGTTCTCAAAGAGGAGGCAACGACAGAGTCTCCCGAAGGAGAAATTACTGAAGACCCAGAGGCGGAGACGACTGAGGAATCAGCTCGAGTTCTGAAAGAGGAGGCAACGACAGAGTCTCCCGAAGGAGAAACTACTGAAACCCCTGACGCGGAGACGACTGAGGAAACAGCTCGAGTTCTCAAAGAGGAGGCAACGACAGAGTCTCCCGAAGGAGAAACTACTGAAACCCCAGACGCGGAGACGACTGAGGAAACAGCTCGAGTTCTTAAAGAGGAATCAACGACAGAGTCTCCCGAAGGTGAAACTAGTGAAGCCCCAGACGCGGAGACGACTGAGGAAACAGCTCGAGTTCTCAAAGAGGAGGCAACGACAGAGTCTCCCGAAGGAGAAACTACTGAAGACTCAGAGGCGGAGACGACTGAGGAATCAGCTCGAGTTCTGAAAGAGGTGGCAACGACAGAGTCTCCCGAAGGAGAAACTACTGAAAACCCTGACGCGGAGACGACTGAGGAAACAGCTCGAGTTCTCAAAGAGGAGACAACGACAGAGTCTCCCGAAGGAGAAACTACTGAAACGCCAGACGCGGAGACGACTGAGGAAACAGCTCGAGTTCTGAAAGAGGAGGCAACGACAGAGTCTCCCGAAGGAGAAACTACTGAAGCCCCAGACGCGGAGACGACTGAGGAAACAGCTCGAGTTCTCAAAGAGGAGGCAACGACAGAGTCTTCCGAAGGAGAAATTACTGAAGACCCAGAGGCGGAGACGACTGAGGAATCAGCTCGAGTTCTGAAAGAGGAGGCAACGACAGAGTCTCCCGAAGGAGAAACTACTGAAGCCCCAGACGCGGAGACGACTGAGGAAACAGCTCGAGTTCTCAAAGAGGAGGCAACGACAGAGTCTCCCGAAGGAGAAATTACTGAAGACCCAGAGGCGGAGACGACTGAGGAATCAGCTCGAGTTCTGAAAGAGGAGGCAACGACAGAGTCTCCCGAAGGAGAAACTACTGAAACCCCTGACGCGGAGACGACTGAGGAAACAGCTCGAGTTCTTAAAGAGGAGGCAACGACAGAGTCTCCCGAAGGAGAAACTACTGAAACCCCTGACGCGGAGACGACTGAGGAAACAGCTCGAGTTCTTAAAGAGGAGGCAACGACAGAGTCTCCCGAAGGTGAAACTAGTGAAGCCCCAGACGCCGAGACGACTGAGAAACCAGCTCGAGTTCTGAAAGAGGAGGCAACGACAGAGTCTCCCGAAGGTGAAACTACTGAAACCCCAGACGCGGAGACGACTGAGAAACCAGCTCGAGTTCTGAGAGAGGAGGCAACGACAGAGTCTCCCGAAGGAGAAACTACTGAAGCCCCAGACGCGGAGACGACTGAGGAAGCAGCTCGAGTTCTCAAAGAGGAGGCAACGACAGAGTCTCCCGAAGGAAAAACTACTGGAGACCCAGAGGCGGAGACGACTGAGGAATCAGCTCGAGTTCTGAAAGAGGAGGCAACGACAGAGTCTCCCGAAGGAGAAACTACTGAAACCCCTGACGCGGAGACGACTGAGGAAACAGCTCGAGTTCTCAAAGAGGAGGCAACGACAGAGTCTCCCGAAGGTGAAACTAGTGAAGCCCCAGACGCGGAGACGACTGAGAAACCAGCTCGAGTTCTGAAAGAGGAGGCAGCGACAGAGTCTCCCGAAGGAGAAACTACTGAAACCCCGGACGCGGAGACGACTGAGGAAACAGCTCGAGTTCTGAAAGAGGAGACAACGACAGAGTTTCCTGAAGGAGAAACTACTGAAGCCCCAGAGGCGGAGACGACTGAGGAACCAGCTCGAGCTCTGAAAGAGGAGGAAACGACAGAATTTCCTCAAGGAGAAACAACTGAAGCCCCAGAGGCGGAGACAACAGAGGAACCAGCTCGAGTTCTGAAAGAGGAGGCAACGACAGAGTCTCCCGAAGGAGAAACTACTGAAGCACCAGAAGCGGAGATGACTGAGGAAACAGCTCGAGTTCTGAAAGAGGAGACAACGACAGAGTTTCCTGAAGGAGAAACTACTGAAGCCCCAGAGGCGGAGACGACTGAGAAACCAGCTCCAGTTCTGAAAGAGGAGGCAACGACAGAGTTTCCCGATGGAGAAACTACTGAAGCCCCAGAGGCGGAGACGACTGAGGAACCAGCTCGAGTTCTGAAAGAGGAGACAACGACAGAGTTTCCTGAAGGAGAAACTACTGAAGCCCCAGAGGCGGAGACGACTGAGGAACCAGCTCGAGCTCTGAAAGAGGAGGAAACGACAGAATTTCCTCAAGGAGAAACAACTGAAGCCCCAGAGGCGGAGACAACAGAGGAACCAGCTCGAGTTCTGAAAGAGGAGGCAACGACAGAGTCTGCAGAAGAAGAAACCACTGAAGCCCCAGATGTGGAGGCGACGGAACAACCAGTTCAAGTTCAGAAAGAGGAGACGACGGAGTCTCCGGAAGGAGAAGCCACTGAAGCCACAGAATTGGAGAAGACGGATGAGCCAGCTCGAGTTAAGAACACGGAGGCAACGACGGAGTCTCCAGGAGAAACTACTGCAAAGCCAGAGGCGGAGCCGACTGAGGAACTAGCTCGAGTTCAGAACGAGGAGACAACGACAGAGTTTCCTGAAGGAGAAACTACTGAAGCCCCAGACGCGGAGACGACTGAGAAACCTGCTCGAGTTCTGAAAGAATATACAACGACAGAGTCTCCCGAAGGAGAAACTACTGAAGCACCAAAAGCGGAGACGACTGAGGAAACAGCTCGAGTTCTGAAAGAGGAGACAATGACAGAGTTTCCTAAAGGAGAAACTACTGAAACCCGAGACGCGGAGACGACTGAGAAACCAGCTCGAGTTCTGAAAGAGGAGGCAACGACAGAGTCTCCCGAAGGAGAAACTACTGAAGCCCCAGACGCGGAGACGACTGAGGAAACAGCTCGAGTTCTCAAAGAGGAGGCAACGACAGAGTCTCCCGAAGGAGAAATTACTGAAGACCCAGAGGCGGAGACGACTGAGGAATCAGCTCGAGTTCTGAAAGAGGAGGCAACGACAGAGTCTCCCGAAGGAGAAACTACTGAAACCCCTGACGCGGAGACGACTGAGGAAACAGCTCGAGTTCTTAAAGAGGAGGCAACGACAGAGTCTCCCGAAGGTGAAACTAGTGAAGCCCCAGACGCCGAGACGACTGAGAAACCAGCTCGAGTTCTGAAAGAGGAGGCAACGACAGAGTCTCCCGAAGGTGAAACTACTGAAACCCCAGACGCGGAGACGACTGAGAAACCAGCTCGAGTTCTGAGAGAGGAGGCAACGACAGAGTCTCCCGAAGGAGAAACTACTGAAGCCCCAGACGCGGAGACGACTGAGGAAGCAGCTCGAGTTCTCAAAGAGGAGGCAACGACAGAGTCTCCCGAAGGAAAAACTACTGGAGACCCAGAGGCGGAGACGACTGAGGAATCAGCTCGAGTTCTGAAAGAGGAGGCAACGACAGAGTCTCCCGAAGGAGAAACTACTGAAACCCCTGACGCGGAGACGACTGAGGAAACAGCTCGAGTTCTCAAAGAGGAGGCAACGACAGAGTCTCCCGAAGGTGAAACTACTGAAGCACCAGAAGCGGAGACGACTGAGGAAACAGCTCGAGTTCTGAAAGAGGAGACAACGACAGAGTTTCCTGAAGGAGAAACTACTGAAGCCCCAGAGGCGAAGACGACTGAGAAACCAGCTCCAGTTCTGAAAGAGGAGGCAACGACAGAGTTTCCCGATGGAGAAACTACTGAAGCCCCAGAGGCGGAGACGACTGAGGAACCAGCTCGAGTTCTGAAAGAGGAGACAACGACAGAGTTTCCTGAAGGAGAAACTACTGAAGCCCCAGAGGCGGAGACGACTGAGAAACCAGCTCGAGTTCTGAAAGAGGAGGCAGCGACAGAGTCTCCCGAAGGAGAAACTACTGAAACCCCGGACGCGGAGACGACTGAGGAAACAGCTCGAGCTCTGAAAGAGGAGGCAACGACAGAGTCTCCCGAAGGAGAAACTACTGAAGCACCAGAAGCGGAGACGACTGAGGAAACAACTCGAGTTCTGAAAGAGGAGACAACGACAGAGTTTCCTGAAGGAGAAACTACTGAAGCCCCAGAGGCGGAGACGACTGAGAAACCAGCTCCAGTTCTGAAAGAGGAGGCAACGACAGAGTTTCCCGATGGAGAAACTACTGAAGCCCCAGAGGCGGAGACGACTGAGGAACCAGCTCGAGTTCTGAAAGAGGAGGCAACGACAGAGTCTCCCGATGGAGAAATTACTGAAGCCCCAGAGGCGGAGACGACTGAGGAACCAGCTCGAGTTCTGAAAGAGGAGACAACGACAGAGTTTCCTGAAGGAGAAACTACTGAAGCCCCAGAGGCGGAGACGACTGAGGAAACAGCTCGAGTTCTCAAAGAGGAGGCAACGACAGAGTCTCCCGAAGGTGAAACTAGTGAAGCCCCAGACGCGGAGACGACTGAGAAACCAGCTCGAGTTCTGAAAGAGGAGGCAGCGACAGAGTCTCCCGAAGGAGAAACTACTGAAACCCCGGACGCGGAGACGACTGAGGAAACAGCTCGAGCTCTGAAAGAGGAGGCAACGGCAGAATTCCCCCAAGGAGAAACAACTGAAGCCCCAGAGGCGGAGACGACTGAGGAACCAGCTCGAATTCTTAAAGATGAGACAACGACAGAGTTTCCTGAAGGAGTAACTACTGAAGCCCCAGAGGCGGAGACAACAGACGAACCAGCTCGAGTTCTGAAAGAGGAGGCAACGACAGAGTCTGCAGAAGAAGAAACCACAAAATTGTAGAAGACGGATGAGCCAGCTCGAGTTAAGAACACGGAGGCAACGACGGAGTCTCCAGGAGAAACTACTGCAAAGCCAGAAGCGGAGCCGACTGAGGAACTAGCTCGAGTTCAGAACGAGGAGACAACGACAGAGTTTCCTGAAGGAGAAACTACTGAAGCACCAAAAGCGGAGACGACTGAGGAAACAGCTCGAGTTCTGAAAGAGGAGACAATGACAGAGGTTCCTGAAATAGAAACTACTGAAGCCCCAGAGGCGGAGACGACAGAGGAACCAGCTCGAGTTCTGAAAGAGGAGGCAACGGCAGAATTCCCCCAAGGAGAAACAACTGAAGCCCCAGACGCGGAGTCGACTGAGAAACCAGCTCGAGTTCTGAAAGAGGATACAACGACAGAGTCTCCCGAAGGAGAAACTACTGAAGCACCAGAAGCGGATCCTGAACGAGAAACTACTGAAGCCCCAGAGGCGGAGACGACTGAGGAACCAGCTCGAGTTCTGAAAGAGGAGGAAACGACAGAATTTCCTCAAGGAGAAACAACTGAAGCCCCAGAGGCGGAGACAACAGAGGAACCAGCTCGAGTTCTGAAAGAGGAGGCAACGACAGAGTCTGCAGAAGAAGAAACCACAGAATTGGAGAAGACGGATGAGCCAGCTCGAGTTAAGAACACGGAGGCAACGACGGAGTCTCCAGGAGAAACTACTGCAAAGCCAGAGGCGGAGCCGACTGAGGAACTAGCTCGAGTTCAGAACGAGGAGACAACGACAGAGTTTCCTGAAGGAGAAACTACTGAAGCACCAAAAGCGGAGACGACTGAGGAAACAGCTCGAGTTCTGAAAGAGGAGACAATGACAGAGTTGTCTGAAGGAGAAACTACTGAAGCCCCAGAGGCGGAGACGACAGAGGAACCAGCTCGAGTTCTGAAAGAGGAGGCAACGGCAGAATTCCCCCAAGGAGAAACAACTGAAGCCCCAGAGGCGGAGACGACTGAGAAACCAGCTCGAGTTCTGAAAGAGGATACAACGACAGAGTCTCCCGAAGGAGAAACTACTGAAGCACCAGAAGCGGATCCTGAAGGAGAAACTACTGAAGCCCCAGAGGCGGAGACGACTGAGAAACCAGCTCCAGTTCTGAAAGAGGAGGCAACGACAGAGTCTCCCGATGGAGAAACTACTGAAGCCCCAGAGGCGGAGACGACTGAGGAACCAGCTCGAGTTCTGAAAGAGGAGACAACGACAGAGTTTCCTGAAGGAGAAACTACTGAAGCCCCAGAGGCGGAGACAACAGAGGAACCAGCTCGAGTTCTGAAAGAGGAGGCAACGACAGAGTCTGCAGAAGAAGAAACCACTGAAGCCCCAGATGTGGAGGCGACGGAACAACCAGTTCAAGTTCAGAAAGAGGAGACGACGGAGTCTCCGGAAGGAGAAGCCACTGAAGCCACAGAATTGGAGAAGACGGATGAGCCAGCTCGAGTTAAGAACACGGAGGCAACGACGGAGTCTCCAGGAGAAACTACTGCAAAGCCAGAGGCGGAGCCGACTGAGGAACTAGCTCGAGTTCAGAACGAGGAGACAACGACAGAGTTTCCTGAAGGAGAAACTACTGAAGCCCCAGACGCGGAGACGACTGAGAAACCTGCTCGAGTTCTGAAAGAATATACAACGACAGAGTCTCCCGAAGGAGAAACTACTGAAGCACCAAAAGCGGAGACGACTGAGGAAACAGCTCGAGTTCTGAAAGAGGAGACAATGTCAGAGTTTCCTGAAGGAGAAACTACTGAAGCCCCAGAGGCGGAGACGACAGAGGAATCAGCTCGAGTTCTGAAAGAGGAGGCAACGACAGAGTCTCCCGAAGGAGAAACTACTGAAACCCCTGACGCGGAGACGACTGAGGAAACAGCTCGAGTTCTCAAAGAGGAGGCAACGACAGAGTCTTCCGAAGGTGAAACTAGTGAAGCCCCAGACGCGGAGACGACTGAGAAACCAGCTCGAGTTCTGAAAGAGGAGGCAGCGACAGAGTCTCCCGAAGGAGAAACTACTGAAACCCCGGACGCGGAGACGACTGAGGAAACAGCTCGAGCTCTGAAAGAGGAGGCAACGACAGAGTCTCCCGAAGGAGAAACTACTGAAGCACCAGAAGCGGAGACGACTGAGGAAACAGCTCGAGTTCTGAAAGAGGAGACAACGACAGAGTTTCCTGAAGGAGAAACTACTGAAGCCCCAGAGGCGGAGACGACTGAGAAACCAGCTCCAGTTCTGAAAGAGGAGGCAACGACAGAGTCTCCCGATGGAGAAACTACTGAAGCCCCAGAGGCGGAGACGACTGAGGAACCAGCTCGAGTTCTGAAAGAGGAGACAACGACAGAGTTTCCTGAAGGAGAAACTACTGAAGCCCCGGACGCGGAGACGACTGAGGAAACAGCTCGAGCTCTGAAAGAGGAGGCAACGACAGAGTCTCCCGAAGGAGAAACTACTGAAGCACCAGAAGCGGAGACGACTGAGGAAACAGCTCGAGTTCTGAAAGAGGAGACAACGACAGAGTTTCCTGAAGGAGAAACTACTGAAGCCCCAGAGGCGGAGACGACTGAGAAACCTGCTCGAGTTCTGAAAGAATATACAACGACAGAGTCTCCCGAAGGAGAAACTACTGAAGCACCAAAAGCGGAGACGACTGAGGAAACAGCTCGAGTTCTGAAAGAGGAGACAATGTCAGAGTTTCCTGAAGGAGAAACTACTGAAGCCCCAGAGGCGGAGACGACAGAGGAATCAGCTCGAGTTCTGAAAGAGGAGGCAACGACAGAGTCTCCCGAAGGAGAAACTACTGAAACCCCTGACGCGGAGACGACTGAGGAAACAGCTCGAGTTCTCAAAGAGGAGGCAACGACAGAGTCTCCCGAAGGTGAAACTAGTGAAGCCCCAGACGCGGAGACGACTGAGAAACCAGCTCGAGTTCTGAAAGAGGAGGCAGCGACAGAGTCTCCCGAAGGAGAAACTACTGAAACCCCGGACGCGGAGACGACTGAGGAAACAGCTCGAGCTCTGAAAGAGGAGGCAACGACAGAGTCTCCCGAAGGTGAAACTAGTGAAGCCCCAGACGCGGAGACGACTGAGAAACCAGCTCGAGTTCTGAAAGAGGAGGCAGCGACAGAGTCTCCCGAAGGAGAAACTACTGAAACCCCGGACGCGGAGACGACTGAGGAAACAGCTCGAGCTCTGAAAGAGGAGGCAACGACAGAGTCTCCCGAAGGAGAAACTACTGAAGCACCAGAAGCGGAGACGACTGAGGAAACAGCTCGAGTTCTGAAAGAGGAGACAACGACAGAGTTTCCTGAAGGAGAAACTACTGAAGCCCCAGAGGCGGAGACGACTGAGAAACCAGCTCCAGTTCTGAAAGAGGAGGCAACGACAGAGTCTCCCGATGGAGAAACTACTGAAGCCCCAGAGGCGGAGACGACTGAGGAACCAGCTCGAGTTCTGAAAGAGGAGACAACGACAGAGTTTCCTGAAGGAGAAACTACTGAAGCCCCGGACGCGGAGACGACTGAGGAAACAGCTCGAGCTCTGAAAGAGGAGGCAACGACAGAGTCTCCCGAAGGAGAAACTACTGAAGCACCAGAAGCGGAGACGACTGAGGAAACAGCTCGAGTTCTGAAAGAGGAGACAACGACAGAGTTTCCTGAAGGAGAAACTACTGAAGCCCCAGAGGCGGAGACGACTGAGAAACCTGCTCGAGTTCTGAAAGAATATACAACGACAGAGTCTCCCGAAGGAGAAACTACTGAAGCACCAAAAGCGGAGACGACTGAGGAAACAGCTCGAGTTCTGAAAGAGGAGACAATGTCAGAGTTTCCTGAAGGAGAAACTACTGAAGCCCCAGAGGCGGAGACGACAGAGGAATCAGCTCGAGTTCTGAAAGAGGAGGCAACGACAGAGTCTCCCGAAGGAGAAACTACTGAAACCCCTGACGCGGAGACGACTGAGGAAACAGCTCGAGTTCTCAAAGAGGAGGCAACGACAGAGTCTCCCGAAGGTGAAACTAGTGAAGCCCCAGACGCGGAGACGACTGAGAAACCAGCTCGAGTTCTGAAAGAGGAGGCAGCGACAGAGTCTCCCGAAGGAGAAACTACTGAAACCCCGGACGCGGAGACGACTGAGGAAACAGCTCGAGCTCTGAAAGAGGAGGCAACGACAGAGTCTCCCGAAGGAGAAACTACTGAAGCACCAGAAGCGGAGACGACTGAGGAAACAGCTCGAGTTCTGAAAGAGGAGACAACGACAGAGTTTCCTGAAGGAGAAACTACTGAAGCCCCAGAGGCGGAGACGACTGAGAAACCAGCTCCAGTTCTGAAAGAGGAGGCAACGACAGAGTCTCCCGATGGAGAAACTACTGAAGCCCCAGAGGCGGAGACGACTGAGGAACCAGCTCGAGTTCTGAAAGAGGAGACAACGACAGAGTTTCCTGAAGGAGAAACTACTGAAGCCCCGGACGCGGAGACGACTGAGGAAACAGCTCGAGCTCTGAAAGAGGAGGCAACGACAGAGTCTCCCGAAGGAGAAACTACTGAAGCACCAGAAGCGGAGACGACTGAGGAAACAGCTCGAGTTCTGAAAGAGGAGACAACGACAGAGTTTCCTGAAGGAGAAACTACTGAAGCCCCAGAGGCGGAGACGACTGAGAAACCAGCTCCAGTTCTGAAAGAGGAGGCAACGACAGAGTCTCCCGATGGAGAAACTACTGAAGCCCCAGAGGCGGAGACGACTGAGGAACCAGCTCGAGTTCTGAAAGAGGAGACAACGACAGAGTTTCCTGAAGGAGAAACTACTGAAGCCCCAGAGGCGGAGACGACTGAGGAAACAGCTCGAGTTCTCAAAGAGGAGGCAACGACAGAGTCTCCCGAAGGTGAAACTACTGAAACCCCGGACGCGGAGACGACTGAGGAAACAGCTCGAGCTCTGAAAGAGGAGGCAACGACAGAGTCTCCCGAAGGAGAAACTACTGAAGCACCAAAAGCGGAGACGACTGAGGAAACAGCTCGAGTTCTGAAAGAGGAGACAATGACAGAGTTTCCTGAAGGAGAAACTACTGAAGCCCCAGAGGCGGAGACGACAGAGGAATCAGCTCGAGTTCTGAAAGAGGAGGCAACGACAGAGTCTCCCGAAGGAGAAACTACTGAAACCCCTGACGCGGAGACGACTGAGGAAACAGCTCGAGTTCTCAAAGAGGAGGCAACGACAGAGTCTCCCGAAGGTGAAACTAGTGAAGCCCCAGACGCGGAGACGACTGAGAAACCAGCTCGAGTTCTGAAAGAGGAGGCAGCGACAGAGTCTCCCGAAGGAGAAACTACTGAAACCCCGGACGCGGAGACGACTGAGGAAACAGCTCGAGCTCTGAAAGAGGAGGCAACGACAGAGTCTCCCGAAGGAGAAACTACTGAAGCACCAGAAGCGGAGACGACTGAGGAAACAGCTCGAGTTCTGAAAGAGGAGACAACGACAGAGTTTCCTGAAGGAGAAACTACTGAAGCCCCAGAGGCGGAGACGACTGAGAAACCAGCTCCAGTTCTGAAAGAGGAGGCAACGACAGAGTCTCCCGATGGAGAAACTACTGAAGCCCCAGAGGCGGAGACGACTGAGGAACCAGCTCGAGTTCTGAAAGAGGAGACAACGACAGAATTTCCTGAAGGAGAAACTACTGAAGCCCCAGAGGCGGAGACAACAGAGGAACCAGCTCGAGTTCTGAAAGAGGAGGCAACGACAGAGTCTGCAGAAGAAGAAACCACAAAATTGGAGAAGACGGATGAGCCAGCTCGAGTTAAGAACACGGAGGCAACGACGGAGTCTCCAGGAGAAACTACTGCAAAGCCAGAGGCAGAGCCGACTGAGGAACTAGCTCGAGTTCAGAACGAGGAGACAACGACAGAGTTTCCTGAAGGAGAAACTACTGAAGCACCAAAAGCGGAGACGACTGAGGAAACAGCTCGAGTTCTGAAAGAGGAGACAATGACAGAGGTTCCTGAAATAGAAACTACTGAAGCCCCAGAGGCGGAGACGACAGAGGAACCAGCTCGAGTTCTGAAAGAGGAGGCAACGGCAGAATTCCCCCAAGGAGAAACAACTGAAGCCCCAGACGCGGAGTCGACTGAGAAACCAGCTCGAGTTCTGAAAGAGGATACAACGACAGAGTCTCCCGAAGGAGAAACTACTGAAGCACCAGAAGCGGATCCTGAAGGAGAAACTACTGAAGCCCCAGAGGCGGAGACGACTGAGGAACCAGCTCGAGTTCTGAAAGAGGAGGCAACGGCAGAATTCCCCAAGGAGAAACAACTGAAGCCCCAGAGGCGGAGACGACTGAGGAACCAGCTCGAATTCTTAAAGAGGAGACAACGACAGAGTTTCCTGAAGGAGAAACTACTGAAGCCCCAGACGCGGAGTCGACTGAGAAACCAGCTCGAGTTCTGAAAGAGGATACAACGACAGAGTCTCCCGAAGGAGAAACTACTGAAGCACCAGAAGCGGATCCTGAAGGAGAAACTACTGAAGCCCCAGAGGCGGAGACGACAGTGGAACCAGCTCGAGTTCTGAAAGAAGAAGCAACGGCAGAATTCCCCCAAGGAGAAACAACTGAAGCCCCAGAGGCGGAGACGACTGAGGAACCAGCTCGAATTCTGAAAGAGGAGACAACGACAGAGTTTCCTGAAGGAGAAACTGCTGAAGTCCCAGAGGCGGAGACGACTGAGGAACCAGCTCGAGTTCTGAAACAGGAGGCAACGACAGAATTTCCTCAAGGAGAAACAATTGAAGCCCTAGAGGCGGAGACGACAGAGGAACCAGCTCGAGTTCTGAAAGAGGAGGCAACGACAGAGTCTGCAGAAGAAGAAACCACTGAAGCCCCAGATGTGGAGGCGACGGAGCAACCAGTTCAAGTTCAGAAAGAGGAGACGACGGAGTCTCCAGAAGGAGAAGCCACTGAAGCTCCAGAATTGGAGAAGACGGATGAGCCAGCTCGAGTTAAGAACACGGAGGCAACGACGGAGTCTCCAGGAGAAACTACTGCAGAGCCAGAGGCGGAGCCGACTGAGGAACTAGCTCGAGTTCAGAACGAGGAGGCAAAGACAGAGTCTGCAGAAGAAGAAACCACTGAAACCCCAGATGGGGAGGCGACGGAGGAACCAGTTCAAGTTCAGAAAGAGGAGACGACGGAGTCTCCGGAAGGAGAAGCCACTGACGCTCCAGAAGTAGAGAAGACGGATGAGCCAGCTCGAGTTAAGAACACGGAGGCAACGACGGAGTCTCCAGGAGAAACTACTGAACCTCAAGAAGTGGATATGACTGAGGTACCAGCTCGAGTGCAGAACAAGGAGGCAACGACAGAGTCTGCAGAAGAAGAAACCACTGAAACCCCAGATGGGGAGGCGACGGAGGAACCGGTTCAAGTTCAGAAAGAGGAGACGACGGAGTCTCCGGAAGGAGAAGCCACTGAAGCTCCAGAATTGGAGAAGACGGATGAGCCAGCTCGAGTTAAGAATGAGGAGACAACGACGGAGTCTCCAAGAGAAACTACTGCAGAGCCAGCGACGGAGCCGACTGAGGTACCAGCTCGAGTGCAGAACAAGGAGGCAACGACAGAGTCTGCAGAAGAAGAAACTACTGAAACCCCAGATGGGGAGGCGACGGAGGAACCAGTTCAAGTTCAGAAAGAGGAGACGACGGAGTCTCCGGAAGGAGAAGCCACTGACGCTCCAGAATTGGAGAAGACGGATGAGCCAGCTCGAGTTAAGAATGAGGAGGCAACGACGGAGTCTCCAGGAGAAACTACTGAACCTCAAGAAGTGGATATGACTGAGGTACCAGCTCGAGTGCAGAACAAGGAGACAACGACAGAGTCTGCAGAAGAAGAAACCACTGAACCCCCAGATGGGGAGGCGACGGAGGAACCGGTTCAAGTTCAGAAAGAGGAGACGACGGAGTCTCCGGAAGGAGAAGCCACTGAAGCTCCAGAATTGGAGAAGACGGATGAGCCAGCTCGAGTTAAGAATGAGGAGGCAACGACGGAGTCTCCTGGAGAAACTACTGAACCTCAAGAAGTGGATATGACTGAGGTACCAGCTCGAGTGCAGAACAAGGAGGCAACGACAGAGTCTGCAGAAGAAGAAACCACTGAAGCCCCAGATGGGGAAGCGACGGATGAACCAGTTCAAGATCAGAAAGAGGAGGCGACGATGAGCACCCGGAAGGAGAAACCACTAAAGCTTCATACAACGAGACGAGATACCACGAGACGCAATGAAACTAAAAATGGATAGAGGAAAAACAAGATCAAACATGGATTTTACACCCGGGATCCCGTCAACAGGAAAGCCTGCTTTTTCCCCTTGCAACTTCACTTGCTATTTTTTTCAATAATCTACATTTACCATTAAAAACTAAACTGCATAAAATTAATGTATCCTTTATTTTCATTTGACAACATGAGATACAAACAGAAACCTCGAGGACAATGTACAAGCAAACAGAAACGAATTGGCCAAAGTGATCAGTTGTTTCCTCTTTTCTTCCCTGCGGATGGTCCGATCTCCCAAAGTCCTTCTTTTTGCATCTGAATAATTAGATAGATATACTGGAAATATTTGACGGCCCAAAAACAAAAATATGGAACGTCGTGTTAATAAACAGAATAAAATTCGATCTCATTTTTTACATTTATTCAAAAGAATGGATCAATCACCTGCTCCTCTTGTACGGAAGAAAACGTATTGAGGATTCCATATTCTGCCCGAATTGCAGAGGGATCAGTCGCTTTTTCGAGTTTTCTCTCCATAGCTTTCACGACTATTCGCGTAAAGTCAGTCATGTCGAAGTAGTCAGCCATCTAAATGTACTGGGAATTTTCTTTCATCGTTATCAAAGCTATTTTCAATTAAATACGCAGCGACATTTACAAATGAAATCGTACGACATCTTCTTTTCAGCAACACTCCAACAAAGTAACAAGTTTTGAAAAGATCACAAGGAACGAACTTGCAACAAAATCATGATGTCGCTGGTTGGACGAGAGTTCAGGCGTCTCTCCACTTTATCCGGTTCAGCAAGGCAGCCCAACATCTCAACGAAATAATTACAAGTCACATGCATGTTTAGTGTAAATGCATAGATCTCAAAAACACCAACGATTCTGCGATAAAGTTGCTTTCGACTACGAGAACATTCTATTTCTTTCAAATGGAAGACCAAGCCAATAAGCAATGTTCTCAAAATTAGATCTGCGGTTTTCTATACGAGGACGGTTGGCAACACGTGGAAAAGGCGACCAACTAATTAAAACATACACAATTCTAGCTGCGTAAATAATGAAACATTTTTATCTGACCAGCTCGAAGTGCGAAGCGAGAAATGGAACGTCGATTGGAATTTCGTTGATTGTCAGCTGAAGCGAATCGTCGGAAGCAATGTCAACATCTAAACAATCAAACAGCTATTTTTTTCAGCGCCAATGTTTTTTTTTAAATTCTAAATGTAGTGCCAACTAAAAACCTTGCAAGAGTACAATCAGAAAGCTATTTTTATTAGTGCCAACGTGTTTTTTTTTCTTCTTTAAATGAAGCACCAACTAACACACCTTGCAACAGACGAACCAGCACGGAAGATGCACAAAAAAGAGATTGGCTAGCATGGAAGCAAACAGGAGCAGAGATGTAATTCTCCTGAACATAAGGAAGGTAAAGGTTTAAGCAGTGGTTATTTGAGTACCTCAGACAACGAAAATAAAACCTCGTTAGCGTCGTCGGAAGTGATTCCTTTGGGCGTCGAATCCAAATCGATGCATTGGAATCGAAGGAAGGGGGCATGTGCAGCATCCCGCGCGGCCCGCGCTCTCGTCACCGTCGCTCCCAACGGGCAACTCGCCAAATCAGAAACACGATAGAAGCTCATAGCACAACCCAAGTTCAGTCTTTCTCAGGAAATGTAGCAGTAATTAATACAAAAAGAATGCTGTTTCATGCGTAAATTGGTCTTCAACGGAATGATAAACATAGAATAGACTTTTAATTAAAATAGATTAACAATAAAAGCTAATGGCGTTACTAAAAAGTATTCTTCTCTAGTAAAGTGTTATACTAGTAAAGTTCTGATAAAAATATCGATATTATTAATACCGAGACAAGGTGTGAGCTTTTGATCTCATGAGATATCTCATCTACTGTGGTTAGTAACTTTCCCGGCTTATGGTAACTGAAATCGATTCGTATGCGGAATTTACCGTGATAAATGGGTGTTTGTGCGGTAAGGGCATCTCGATCTTTTTTAACCTCGTTTCTTGTTCAGGCAGTTTCAGAATAACGCGACGATTGCAATGTCTGCGCCCAAGACTTCCGCTGTGAGAATTTTCTTATTTGTGTCCTTTTCTTGTTGTTATCCTATTTGGGGGGGGGGGGCTTAATTATTTTTCAAGTTTTTCGAACTAATTCGAAAATATCTTTATTTCCATAGCGCCTGAAGCAAAGCGATCTGGGATTTTTTACAAGTAGAATGCAAAGCAGCCATGAATTCGAGTATAAATTTTCATTTAAGCGAAATATTGCTTTAAAAAAAATGGTAATACTACGCGATATTGCCTAATCAGTGAAAAATGGATTGCTTATGTTTATTAGGAAAAATTTAACAAGATGCAATTGGTGAATTTTTTAGTGGGAGGCTACCTTCCCTGCGAAGCAAGATAATGACGGGGACTCGCTTCTGTTCGTCAAGCGTCTTCTTTACATTAGCTTCACACAGATACTGAAGAATCGTAATCTTCTTCCCGATGCGTGCTTCAAGAAACGCAAGTGTGAAGGTGCAACCCCTTCGCGCTAAATTGTGGTTGTGCATAGTGTCGGTCTTGTAGGGATTCGCCTCTGGGTGCTTGACGGAAGTAATCAGATGGGAGCATTTGTTGCCCGCAGCATTCGTGGCGCGTGCAATGCCATGGACGAGAAGTACCTGAAGGAGCTGCACCTTGTTGTTCACGAAAAAGTGGATAAGGAAGAAGAGGCGTCCGAGGTCTGCAAAAGTTGCTCGATCTATTCTCGAAGTGATATTCAAACAATTGTTCTAGGTGTACGTCATGCGAATTATCTACGATGGGCAGAAGTATTCTGCCGAAATTGCAAGGTTAATATATTAATTGTCTTCTGTTTGATTATGAAGCAGGAGAAAGGTTTTTTCTTATTTAGTGGCCGAAATCGCATGGAGATCCGCTACAAAGGTGGAGCGTTCGTTCGCCATCAGACGAGGAGTCTTCTCAGTCGAATTTGCAAAATCACCAGTCATTTGGAAGTGCTCCCTCCCAACTCCTACTTCACATTCCGCATCTACTACTACGATGAGAGTAAGAGAGTAGCTCACTTTCTTAATTGCTCGATATAAAAGTGCTTGCATAGATACTCCGAAGGGCTACCAAGCTGAGACTTTCGAAGCGGACCACGATTCCTACCATTTACCTCCAGAAGCTCAGGCCATGAACATTGGTGAAGTGGACAGCGGCAAACATGCGTCAGTTCTTGTATAGTCCTGGATGAAGGAGAGCTCATCAATTTTCAGTGGCTTCTTGACGATCAGAAGTGTGTACATCGATGATCATATGGAGTTTGAGGTACTTAGGCACCCATTCATGTTCTTATGATATACTACGTTTCTTTGTTTTCAGGAACGAATTTCATCGGATACTTCCCTGTTCGACACTCTTGGTAGTTCACTGAGTCTCTCAATGGATGCCTCGATGGACAACGATGACTTGGGCATGTCGCCTCAGAAAAACGCGGATCTCCAGCCGAATGCTCAACCCGATGCTGCCTTGGGCGATAATGCCACTGCTCCTGTGAGGAAACGATTTGCAATATGCAGGAAAATATTTGGCTCAAGATTTCCTTACTTCTGTTTCGTTTGAGCGTGCTAGAGGCAAATGAGCATTGAGATGCAAATTAAGGTACGTCGAACGGAAGAAATGGAAGATAAGCGTCGTCTTGGAGGTAGAAGGACTGCGGAGAAGAATAATGGTGCAACGAAGACCCGCGCTGTCCAGCAGAAGACAACTGCCCTCGTCAAAGAGGCCGTGCGACTGAACATCAACGGTGATTTGTCTCCCCTACATACTGCTTTTCGTTTGACCTCATCTTGCCTTGGCCAGAACACGATTCCACATCCTTGTCCGTTGTGGGGTAAGGACAGAGGATCAGGTGGAATGTGCGTTATCACACAATGGGCAAGGACGAGTCGACCACAAAAGACGTCGATCTGTTATCCATTCGTTGAACTCTTTGTCCGTTTTCCTTGCAAGTTCTGGCCAAGAGGAAATGAGGTCGATTTCTCGGAGCGAAAGTTGTTGAGCCCCTCGTGGAGCTTTTTTTTTTAAAGAATAATACAAAGAAATATACAGCAAGCGAACCCATATTCATGTTCCTCTTACTAAAACGCGTGGAGCGATTTTTGGGAAATTATAAGGTGTTGAAGAATATTTAGGACTGGAGCATGAGTGTAACTCAATAGTAACAATAATTGTTTATCACAGTCAAGTAAGTGTCCCTTAATTTAGCATCGACTCCACTTATTGCGACGCCTCCAACTGTTGAATCTGCAACGAAGGTGACTCCGGCCACTCCTGGCGGCAACCTCCGTTCCTCGACTCCTCCGAATCGCGTTCTCGATGGTCGCATCACCAAAAACAAGAAGAAGACTCCAGGTCGATCGCGATTCTCTGAGAGAGCCTTGGAGCGAACAACGGCTTGATTCCACTCGCGGTTTTAGAATTTTCATTGTTAGTTCCGATCTGCGAGATCGTGTTGAATTTCTGTAAATTGTATTTCATGTAACGTGGTATCCAACGCCCTTAATTGGTTCCTATTGTACGAAGTTGATATAATGTTTTCATGTACTAATAGTTTGCTAAGTGATTCCTGTCTGTGAATATCATTGTTTGTTTCTTCGTGTTTTTCAAGTCTTTGTTTTTTTTGCTTATGAAGCATTGAGTCTTTGAGTGTCAGAGCTTGTAATGGTTATGATAAACTTGTTTTGTTTTATTCGTCTTGCTCGCGAAATGGAAGATATGCGAGCGGGTAATGCACTCCGGTTTTTATTTTGGCGGTATTGAATGTGAAAGTTTCCTGGGGTCTGATGGTGCGGAAACGTTGGAATATTGTGAAGCCTTTTTTTAAAAGGATGAGGTTTGTAACGATCTGGGAACTGTTGATATTGATGGTGACATTCTTTTTCGATTCTTTGAGGCGAGGGTCGTGTACATTCCCAGCTGCATGTTTCGAAGAAGGCTGTTGTCATCAAACCGCTGCTGGTGCTTGCACTGACCTGAGAAGAAAGAGCGCTGCCTCCAACATGAAGGTTCCTTTCACAATAGTTAGCTGAAATGTTATCCCCACCGTTGAACTGCAAGTGATTAGTGTACCAGAGGTAGCCTGGCTTAATCTGAAAGGCAAAGGGAAACGGCAAGATCTTTTTTGCTTGAAAGACTGTCCTTGTTGAAATATGACAATTAGCAGATGGACCGCTAGGATTGGCAGCGTGGAGTTGATTGGAAGCTAACGAGTGGGGACTGATATTGGGCTAGTTATCGCAGAGCTGTGCACTAGTGCTATTCTAGCTTGTTCGCGCTGCTACAATTCTAGCTTGTTCTGCTACCTCCACATTCCTGTTTACAGTACGGCTGTTGCTTCTTCTTTTCGATCTCTCTTTCTCTCTTACACATCACCAGAGATGTCAACGGCCCGGGTCTGCGGAGTCTATGGCCGGTCCGTTGGCCCGTTTGGGCCCGATTGTTCGTGAAATTTGCTGCTCCCTGAATTAGATACAACTAAACAAACTATCAACAACAAAAAAATTCGGCCCGTTGACAACTTTCGCTAGTCAGATATTTCTCTTCTTTTACGTAATTTTCAGCCTTCTGACCTCTTTTTCAGTCCTCGTTCAATTTTTTTTTGCGAAACCTCGCTACCTTCGTTATTGATTCTTTATGTCATGCTCATATATGCTTTCTAAAACGAATGTTCAGAATTCCTTAACGGTCTGTGGAGATTTTCAATTTTCGTTGGTTCACTTCCCCATGTTCCCATGTTGATTAGGTGAGTGTAAAGAGCGAAAGGATATCCGCTATTGTTATCAGGAAACCAGGTAAGGAAGGAAGATTGCGTCGAGAGATCTTTCAGATTGAGCCAGGTCAGGGACCGAAGCTCTTTTTGCAAGTCTTACATTAAGAGGTAAACGAGAGGAAGAAGGGGTCTACGTAAGAGAGACAAGGAATGAAGTGAAAGTGTCCATGAGAATTAGGAGATCGGAAGAGAGCGCGAGATTCGCTTGTTGGATCTAATAAGGCCACGGATAATGGATAGCTGAGGGGTCACGAGAGAAGTGGTTGAACTGTACCGCGAGAGAGAGAAAGCGAGAGAGAGAGAGAGAGAAGCTATCTTGAAACAATATGTGGAAGTGAAGAGTGGAGTGGAAGCTAGATTGTGCAATCCACAATACGGTTGGGTGAGAAGAGAGGGAGGAACAGTGAAGAGAAGAGAGAGAGAAAAAAAAACTAAGAGGAGAAGAGGTGAGCGAAAGTTACGGGATGGGAATTGAAGTCCGAAAGTCTAGCCGAGTCATTCCAACTATTATCTGATTGCGACACGCCCCACCAAAGTGATGTGTAGGACTGTTCCCTCTGAATATTAGTTTCTCTCCACAGGTAATTTTCTCTCTCCTAACTCTCTCCCTTTCGTGTCAGTCTCTACTTCCTTCCAGCACTTTGTCTATAACTTTATCCGTAATCTGATTGTGTTTTATATTCCATACAGTTTCCAATATCTCTCTCTCTCTCTCTCTTACTCTTTTCTCTCCCCCCCCCCTCCTCTCTCCTCTCGCTCTCCTCTCGCTTTCTCCCCTCTCTCTCCTGTCTTCTGATCCTTCGTGGATGTATATGCCATGACTGCCGTTCTCACTTGCTTCCACAGCCGGCATTGATGTCTCTCATTGATTCGCTGTTCAATCAGAGAGCGGAATCGTGGAACAGCCAGTCTCCCCCTTCTCTGCCAAGAGGATGTACTCGTCCCTGGGAGATCTGGGCAAGACTAACATAGTGATTGGCGATGTGGAGACTGCGAGGGGTGAAGAGACAATCAGCTGCATCTTTGTGAGTGGCGAGGAGGACTCCTTCAGCAGGTTGGTGATGTGAGTGGAGGGGAGAGGATGGGAATGGATGACTGGGCAGGCAGCCCGCCGACCTCTCCTCGCCTGCCACGGCCTGCTCGGATGATGCTGCCTCGGATGACAGTGGCTGCGCCCCCTCCCGCAGCCGCTTGCCACTGCCGCTTCTCTCGCGCAACGCGTCTTCTACTGACTCTTCCTCCGCCTCGTCTGCCGCACACCCTCGCACTCCTTCCACCACCAGAACCCGCGATGCCATCGTGTCCCAAGTGGCCAACTCCCTCAGTCGCATGAATGCAGTTAGGAGCAAACTGGACTTATGCAGTCTATTGCAATTCCTTTTTGTCATCCTACTCCTTCAAGCTGATCTTTGGGTTTAAAATGAGAAAAAAGTGCATGTAAAAATAGTTCAGGCTGAAAAAAGGTGGAATACAGGAAAATCGCTGATTACTGGTGAATCGGAATGTGAATCATTCGCCATCTTCATGGTTTGATTGAGACGGTACACTGGATTCAATCAATTTAGTGACATATGTTTGCCGTTTGTTCAATTAGCGTTGTCACGAGTTTGTTCTTTACCACTTTCTGCCATCTGCATGCTTGGCTATGTTCACCAAAAGTCTGCAGAACATGGGCGGTTTCTTTCGTGATGTCAGTTATCTGCGTATTCAGAATTAGAGGTTAAATAAATCACCCCGATTGTATGCTTAGCTGTTCTAGACAATATCGATAAGCATTTGGGAAGAATGTTTGTTTTGGGTAGTGGACATGCGAATGTCTGACAGAAGGACGATATCATTTTAAGTGGTCAATTTTGACTACCTGCCGAGTAACTGTAAATTAGATTCGAAAGCGATCACATTCGTTGGTGTTTGCTGTATTCTCCAACTTTACAACAAGACATCTATAAATGGCAACTCCTGCAAGCGAGTACCGCTGATTTTAGGACTCTATCTCTTATTTTATGTAACAAGTGCTTTCATATGAGGATTTCACACATCTGCAAATATTAGTGGGCGAACACTGGTAATAGCAGGTTTGGTCATATTTTTGGAGCCTATATTTGTACTTCGCACTCTGTATCGTAACGAAAATGAGCTATTTGCAGGCGATGTTTGGGAAGAAGAAGGACCGTGATAAGAAAAGCTCGACGACGAGTGAGAGGATGGGGAGGAGTGGCAGCAACGGGGGCGAGTTCAGCGGCCGCGCCACTTCCCCCTACAGTCCCAACTCTTCCAGCTTCTTCTCCACTTCCGCCAGACAAGATGTATCTGCTCGGGTCAGCACAACTCATTCATTTTCTTTATCGTAATCCCGGCCAATGAGAGATGCCATAGACACGCCAATGTAATCTTTAATATTCACTTTTAAAAAACTTGCTCAAAATCCTCGCAGTTAACAGGGTTGAAAATCAGCTGTGAAAGGTGAGTGTCACTAAGAGCAGCTTTGTTTTAAGAAACTTGAGAGCCTCTTGACCAGAAGTAAAGTGGGGATGTTTGTTGATCATCCTTGCTAGTGAGGATAGCTGTAATACAAGAGAATGTTTCGAGGGCCATGGTTTTGCTCGCGCCGTATTGTTCTCTCTCCTTCCTTTCCCTGTCAGAATGAGGTCCGCAATGTGAATGAATTGGATCCCGCAATAGGTGGCAGTTTATTGTGAGCTCCCCTTTCTACACTTCTCCTCTTGAAGCCATAAATTCGATTTGTGACAGCTTTTTCTGCGTACAATATTGCCCTAGTCCTCTTTATTCTCTCGCCTGCTCTCTTTTCCTACAAAGTGTCACCTTCCGCGATAAGTTGTACTCTACAGCATCAGACTTTAGCACTTTGCTTGCAGCTGGCCTTAGAAATGGGCATTATTGATATTGATCTTCTCTTGTAAAGTAGGATATGGATGTTGGTCATCGTCTGCAATACAAATAGAGGAGAATAATCATTTCTGGAAGGCGATTTCCGGAAGGTTTTGTTTATTTCACCATTTTCGCTGAAAATATTTAGTCTCTCGCCCGCGGTTTTTCCTATGCCCCGGCCTTTCCACTCCAGCGATTCTGTCACATGACTTGATCAGGGAATTGCTGCCGGCTAGTGAACGAGCAACTAAATCAGAAAAGAGAGAGAGAGGGAGAAAGAAAAGGATGGCGGGATATTATTTGAGAAAAGAGCAGTCGCTATTGAACTGAAATATCTAGCGAGTAGGGAGGATTCTTTGGAAGTGCAAATTTATAATAATAAAATTCTTGCACTTGCATCTGAAGAATATTGCACTGTTTTCACCAGGAGGGCCTGATCGATTTTTTTTTCTTAGTCATCTTCCTGACCTTTCCTGCTCTTCCTATGAATGTTTATATAGGTTTTTTTCGTATTGACTGTTCCCAATATTCTATAAGCGCGTCTTCCGGTCTGTTTTTTTATTTATTCAATTTCTAACGTAGTATAAGGCACATCTCTTTACTGTTCTGTTATCTCTCTCTCTCTCTCTCTCGTCCCTATCTTTCCGCTCCCTGATGCCTCTTCTGCTCCTTATACATGACTGCCATCAGATAGAAATGTGAAAGGAAAGAGACTTACCCTCCATGATATTGCTGCGTTCTCCTCAGAATCAACTCGAGAGGTCATGCCAATCATATGTAAGGATTGTCTCCGTCATGAGGAGCACGCGCGAACTTAATTCTTATGTTGGCTACGCTTTCGGTTTTCTTGTCTAATTCAGTAGTCTATTCTCAGCATTCTGGACTGTTTTTTTTGATAACTATAATTTTGGATAACTATCATGGCTTTTCCGGCTACACCAACCCCTTCCCCCTTCTGCCTACACTTGTTCTCCTTGTTGTCCCCATGTCTCTCTCTCTTCTCTCTCTCTCTCTTCTCTCTCTCTTCTCTCTCTCTTCTCTCTCTCTCTCTCTCTCTCTCTCTCTCTCTCTCTTCTCTCTCTCTCTTCTCTCTCTCTCTCTCTCTCTCTCCTCCCACAGCTGCATTTAGTTGTTAGTGGACCCTACCTGGCGCGAGAGAATTTGTAGCTACAGGAGGCCGCAGAGAATGATTCAAATACTATGCGCGGGAAGCGAAATACGAGGGTTCTTTTGGAGTTCAGTTCCAAAATGTTCTGTTACTACTAAATTCTTCAGTTCTTTTTGTTGGGTGAATGTGATTCTTTATATCCTCCTTATTTCTGTTCATTGTTGACGTTGCTTCTCCGTGTTCATCCGCACTACTTCGACATATGAGCCGAGCAGTTTCCTTCAGTGATTGTCTGTTTTGCTTCCTCTTGAAAGCGCAAGACTTTGGTGCCCCTGGACCATGTATTGCGCTATTGATTCGATCGTCAGTCATACCCTCTTTCCTCTTTCGTCACTCGACCCCGCCACTCACTAACCTCTGTCTCGCCCTCCCTCTCTCTTCTTCGCAGATTCTTTCCCTCTTTCCACTTTCCTTCTGCACCATTTCAGACCGCTGTGCTTGGGGTAAACTTGAGGGTGAACATGGTTTTAATGCTTTACTTTCTCTTGTGGCGCTCTTGTTTTGTCACGAAAGACTAGAGAAAGAAAAGAACGGACAGAATGAGAGAGAGAGAGAAAGAGAGAGAGAGAGAGAGAAGAGAGAGAGAGAGAGAGAAGAGAGAGAGAGAGAAAGAGAGAGAGAGAAAAAGAAGTTATTCTGAACCGTTGTCATGTTGATCGAATTTGACATACCAAACATCGAGTCTTGTGAAAGCCTTTTCTCTCTCTCCTGCTGCATTAATTTTCACCCTTACTGTGGTTAAGAAGAACCTGAAGTGTTATGATGATGACAATTAGCTGCCAGAGTCATAACTGCCATTGTGTGAATAACCGTCAATTATTTGTGCCGGTTGTTAGCACTTTTTGTTGGAGTATTTTTTGTCGATTTGCCTTGGAGAGAAAGAAAAGTGGGTGTCACTGGCTGGGCATGGAGATGATTCATCCCTCTTATTCATTCAAGGGTAGAGCAGTCTTCTTCTCTTCTTTTCGTTTTCTTTAAGACGCAGCGCATGTTTTCAGTCGTGTGCCTCTCGACCCTGAATGTTCTGCTGTGAGATTCAGACGCACTTCCATTTCTGCAAGAGTTTTTTTTTATACTAGATATTGTACTCTATGTCGGAAAATTCGTGATCCTTTCCGCCATATCACGTGATGAAGTGACGCATGAGCTTTCTGTGAAAGTCTTTGATCTGCAGCGAAATTGGCAGGAGCAAGAGGAGAGTACGGTAGTCGTTGTCTTTTCGTGTCGGGATGCAAGATGAGGACACTCTGTCGTCTGCATCCTCCTCCACAAGTTGCTCGCTGGCCGCCTCGATTGCGGAGCCAGTGGGGCCCTTCTGGGAGGAGGAGTCAGCAGCCGCTGTAGAGGTCCAGCTGAGGCCGAAGAAGGACAAGAAAGAGACGACCCCAAAGGCATCTTCATCCCTCCTGTCCTCCTTTGGGAGAAGTGCCAGGGGAAGACATTCCGTGACTGACTTCTGCCTCAGACGCAGTCCCAAACAGCCGTCTGATGAGAAAGGAACCATCAATTCACTGAGTATGTATGTGTCGCAGAGAATCAAGAAGCATACAAGACGGGCCATTGGAAGACAGGACATCCAAATGGTGCCCGACTCCTTCCGTCACGGGGTACGGGGAGTGTCATTTGCTTCTTCTTCACACACACCGCAAAGCATAACGTCTTAACTCTTATGGTTCTCGCATTTGAACTGGAACTATGGACAAACACGAAATAAGGAGGAGATTCTGTCTTAATCGGTGCTGTTTACGGTAATTAGTTGTCTTTTCAGGATGCGGGCGGAGCATCGACAGAACAGGTTGACTTGTCGCGAGATGCTGAAGTGGATGCTCTCTCTTCCGAGCAGCTAAGGAAGGACTGGACTCTTATGATGGTCAATGCTTTTTCCCATCAATTCACTTCTTTATTTCTCTTTTGCTTATTTTATATATCTTTCAAACATATCTAGTAGTTTATTTTCTCAGGTAAACGACAAGAACATCAAAGAGGACAAGATTGCACTGATCCTGTCCAGCACGAAGGAAGACATCATGAGGACGATGCTCAAGGAGCACTACAGACAACGGCCTGTCGATGTACTACATTACATTTCATATCTCTTTTCACACAAATTAAGATCGTTATTTTAGAAAGCCAAGTCATTGGTGGTGAACCTGGAGGCAGCATTGAAAGAGCCCCTGCCTGAACTGTATACGAAACTCAAGAAAGTCCGCGTTGCTGTGAAGTCTGAAGGTGTACAATGGGTTAAAGATGTCAGTTACCGTTTATATCTCTCTCTCTCCTCTCTCTCTCTCTCTCTCTCTCTCTTTCTCTCTCTCTCTCTCTCTCTTTCTTTCTTTCTTTCTCTTTAGTTCGCGGAGCCCCAAGGGAGCAGCATGGGTGGTCTGGAGCTGTTCGGAGCAGTGGTGCAGCACGTGATGAACGAGTTCGAGTCGGCGGTGGTGCTGGATGCTCAGCTCGTGCAGAATACCGTGTCAATTTTGCACGAATCCTTTGAGTGTATCAAAGCCATCCTCAACACACGGGTTCGTCTTTCTATTTGTGTTCTCCTAATTCTTTTATATAATTGTTATTTTATCCAGCTTTAATTTCTTCTTCGAAATGTAGAAAAGTGTCCGATATCGTGGTTCTTTTCAGTATGGCGCTGCTCTCATCCTTCGCCGCGGTTCCAAAGTAATGAAACGCCTGATCCAGTCATTGCGGATTCTGACTTCGCCCGCCCTACGCTGTCAGAATTTGACAACATTTTTATCAGACAAACTCGTTTTTGGGTGATGTTTGTAGCGTCTGATACATATCTGTGACTTCCGTAAGTGATTCTTGCTAGTTGAGGTTGCGTGACGGATGAGAACGAAATTAACGAAGCTCGGACCCTGCTCCTCTCAGTTATCCGACTCATGAGTAACGTTCGTTACATCTCTATATTTTTCGCGGATTATATGGATAATATATAATATAAATAGATAAAAATATAAATAAATAAATATATATATATATATATCTGCATATATGTATTCTTAATGCTTCAGCTCGCCGTGATGGGCAAGGCGCAAGTAGACGCGTATGGAGTTGAAGTGGACTGCTTTGGGTGAGTCTGACTAGTTTCAGTCTTTTTGCGTGCCTCTGTCATCATGATAAGAGTGGGAAGATTGAAGACGAGAACGGATTCTCTGGGACTTGACGGACATCAGCGTGGATAGAAAAGAGCCTCGCTTCGCTCCCATTGTTTCGTGCTTTGATGCTGCCGCCAGCGAAAAGTATGCCGATCACGAATTTTTGGTCAGTCTGCTCCTTTCTCTTTCTTCGGAAGTTTCATAATCAGAAGCAGACATTTTCTCTTTCCTCAGCTGCGACTCTTCAATCTCGTCAACTTGCTGATCGGCAATTGGAGTGCGGATGAGGAGAGCGCCGTGGACTGGCAGGCCAGGATGAGGATTCGCTCAGAGTTTATGAGATGCGGACTCGCGCGGCATGTAGATGTTGGTTGCATAGAGAGAGAGAGAGAGAGAGAGAAACGAGAAAGAGGATAGAGAGAGAGACCAAAGAGAGAGAGAGAGAGAGAAGAGAGTGAGAGACAAAAGAGAGAGTCGAAAGAGAGAGATAGAGGAGAGAGAGAGAGAGGAGAGAGAGACGAAAGAGACGAGAGAGAGAGACGAAAGAGAGAGAGAGAGAGAGAAGAGAGAGAGACGAAAGAGAGAGAGAGAGGAGAGAGGCACTACGCATAGTAATAATTGATATGATAATGTTCCAGGCACTTGAAGCGCGTATTCATTCGGAGGGGGAATTGAGGTTGTCCTACGAGCTCTTCATTCAAAAGAAGGATCAAGACTTCAACGAGCTTGTTCAGCGATACGAGAACATGTTCGATTTGTTTCAATTATAGCTATGTATTGTCGTATTTGGTGGTTGTTTTCCATGCATGAATGTTTGTGTTTTTAGAAAGGGCGAGTACTACACCTTGGATGGTTGCTATGAGTTGTTGCGGACAAGTACGGTGGGCTCTCCTCCTGAGCAGTCGCTGCTTTCGATCTTCCAGCATCTTCTGCTCATCCCTGAGACTCCCTCGGAACGGTATTTCGCTAGAGTCGAATAGACCATTGGGTGGTTAATGTGTCAGGACAACTCGATATCAGATGAATAGTTTGCTGTGTTCAGAGGAGCGTACCTCCGTCTGATTGAGTCGTGCGTCAATGAGATTGTTCTTCACCGCTCGGGGGTTGATCCAAACTTTGATGACAAACAGTTCATCTTTGAGACGAAGATCTCGGACATGATCGGTGAGTAGTGGATGCAGTTGTTGTATGGCCAGTGGGATGAGACGAGGCATATCTAGAAGCACTGGAGAACGCGGATGCGACTCGGCGACTGCAGCAGGCAGTGGAGGCCAAGCATGAGGCGGCAGCCAAGAGTATGCAGTACTTCCAGAAGCTCAAAGAGTTCCAGAACGAAGCCGCTCTCCTCCGCCAGCATGTCAGTTACAAGTAGTAGCATGCAAGGAACAAGTCTCTGGATTGAGGTTGTCAAGCAATTCCTGTCCAATCCTTTCATTTCTTGCCTACTTTTATATTGCAGCTGGCGGATCCGAAGGCAACTCCGCTGCCAGCCGCGACGAAATGTGATTTGGCTGCACCGACAGGAATGGCCTCCTTGCCTCCCGTGACTGGTGGTCCTCCGCCCCCACCCCTCCCTCCAGTGACGGGTGGCCCTCCCGGCCCTCCTCCCCCTCCTCCCATGGGGAAAGGTACTGTTACTCTCTTCTCTTCTCACTGCACTGTGTCGTCTTATGAATGGCACGTTGTCTGTGGTTGTTGCAGGCGGCCCTCCTCCACCTCCTCCACCACCTCCAAGTGCACTCCGCTCTGGTGGTGGCCCTCCACCGCCCCCGCCCCCTCCACCTGGTTTGGCACTGCACCTTGTCAATGTCGTGAGTCGGAATGAGAAATCGAAGCTGTCCGTTCAGGTGGCCCGCCTCCCCCTCCGGGAATCGGGGGTGGCCCCCCTCCTCCTCCCCCTCCTGGCGGCTTCTCCCTCACTGCTGCCAGTCCTCCACTGCCCCCATACCTCAAGAAGAAGGCGAAGATACAGCCAAATGTTCCCATGAAGAAGCTCAATTTTGCCGCTTCTGTAGTCAGTTAACGTTAATTTTGAAATTACTTTTGGCTTCCGCAATAGACGGAAAAAGGTTCTGTCGATTTTACTGACCCACCGTGATTTTGGACCTCCCAAAGCCCTACCCCACCATGTTTCAGAGGAACGTTTAGGCGGAAAACGTTAACCCTCCCAGTTTTCCGGGCCCAATATCTCTTTGCCCCCTAATCTCTGCAATGGCTTTTATTCCCTGTTCCGCAAGGTCAAGAGAAATTTTTTTCGCTCTTTAGATTGATCCGAAGGACATTGAAATCGACTCCTTCTGGGCGAAGACGAATGAAGAAAGGTTCGCAACCAAGAAGTTCAATGAGGAATTGGAGGTTCGATTCCACTTTATGCGTTTGAGATGCTGAATAGGAAAATAAAACAATTATTTCAGAGCAGATTTGCTTCAAAAGCACCAGCGGGCGCTGTTGGCAAAGCGGCTGACAAGGTTTGATTTTATTGTCGAATTTCTACCATTTTATTTGGCGGGAAAATTAAATAATCGTTAAATATTGAAGAAAGTGGCTGAGAAGAAGAAGAAGGTCGCCCTTGTTATTCAGGACGATAAAGTACTTCAATCGCTTGGTTTGTTTACTTTTCATTGCGAAAAATGAAATTGTCAAAGTTGTAAGAATTCGATCAGGCTTTAGAATAAGTGTATTTACAGGTATTCTGCAGGGATCTGCCAAGCTGTCTCACGACGCGTGGCGGAAAGCGCTGCTTGAGGTCTCTCCTGATTTTGTTTCATTTGACTTTTTTCGATTTATCTGTTCAGATGGACTCCTCAGTGCTTCCCGTCGGTATTCTCGAGCAACTTCGGAATGCTATTTCACCACTCTTCGAGAACCCGGAGACCATGAAGCAGTTGGCTGAGTTGCCGGCCAGCAAATACGACGAGATGCTCGAAGGAGAACAGGTTGGTGGATAGAGAAAGAGGAGGATTGAGAGACTAAGAAAGATGGGAGAGAGAGAGAGTGAAAGAGAGTGAGAATGAGGGGCTTGAGAGACTAAAACAGATGAGAGAGAGAGAGAAAGAGAGGGATTGAGAGAGAAGTGGAGAGAGACATCAGGCATAATGCTAATTCCCTGTTGGTTACCCCACTCAGCGAAGGAAAGTATCCGCTTGTGTTTTAGTTTGTGGCGAAGTTGGCCAGCATCAAAGGCTTGGCCCAGCGACTGGACCTGACTATGTTCATGTTGCGACTCGATGAGATCTTCCGGGATAATATTAAGCCGGTTCGCCTTTACTCTTCTTCCTAGAGTAAAAGATCTATGCTTCTTTCTTTTGTATAGTTGCTTCTAATCCTACACCTCAGAATTGTAACAATTGCTTTCTCCAAATGTCGCAAAGAATAGTATAAATGTTCAGCAAGTTAGCGCGGTGAGTGAAGCGTGCGAAGAGATTCGCTCATCGAGTGGGCTGGCTTCCTTCATTGAGATGGTTCTCTATTCTGGTTAGTCATTGATTCGCAAGTGTTGATGATGTCATCCTTCTCATTCCAGGCTTCAACTACATGGGCCTTTCGGGAAAGAAACAAAAGGAGACCCACGCATTTAAGTTTGACGTCTTGGGAAAGGTTTGAAGACGTTTCCATATTAAGAAGAGTTATGCTAATCCATTTTCTAACCTGGGGAATAGTTTTTTTTTGTCTTGATGTTCATAATTCTAACTCGTTGAGCAGTTGGTGGAGACGAAGGATGTAGAGAATAAGTACTCTCTCCTGCACTTCTTGATAGAGACGATGAGACAAGGCGGAACAGAGAACTACAAGTTCATTCAGGTTGTGCACGATTATCCTTTGGGTCGTGAAAGAATGGTTGCCTTGGTTGAAGTGGAAAGTCTTTTCCCATTTAGAAACTCTACCACGTGACTCCGGCCGAGCGAGTGATTGGCGACGAGGTTCAGAAGGCAGTCACGCAGCTCAAGAATAACGTCACCAAGGTTGACCAAATAAAACACAATTTTTTTTACTAATTATTTGTTTTGTTTTTTTAATTCTGCTCCTTTCAGCTAGAGAACGCGTTGAAGACTTACACGCCCCAGGCAGATAACGACCGCTTCCTCGAGGTGATGACTGCTTTCCTTGAAGTCGCTCGCAAGACTTCTGCCGATGCTCACACTGTTAGTTCATTCACTTCTCTTATATGAGCGAGAGAAAAGAAGGAGATGGATGAGAGAGAGCGAGAGAGAGAGAGAGAGAGAACAAGGAAGGGGATAGGGACGGAAGAGAAGGCAAGCAATAAAATTGCAAGGCTTTAGATGCATCAGAAGATGCAAGCCGACTGGCAGGAGCTGCGCAAATACTACTCGTTCGACAAGAAGTACACCATGGAGCAGTTTTTCAGCGATGTGAAGAAGTTCAAGGACGACTACGAGGTTTGTGGCATGAGCCTATCCTCATTTCTCAAGTTGCCTCCTTCCTATCACTTACGTACATTCCATCGAATAGAAAGCAATGCGTGAGTTGGACGAGGAGCGAGCCCGCGAAGAAGCGCATGCGAAGAAGAAGACACGCGCGGCTGAGCTGGCTGCTGCCGCCGCCGCCAGAGAACCACTCCGGCAACTTCAGACACAACAGACACCCGTCTCTGGCAATGGTTCGTATGAGAGGGTGAGAGCGAGAAGCAATGAGAGAGAGAGGCAGGGAGAGGAAAGAGAGAGAGAGAGAGATGCAGGGAGTGAGAAAGAGAGAGAAAGATTGAGAGAGAAATAGAGAGAGAGAGAGAGAAAGAAGATAATTCTTAGGAATCGAAACACTCGGAGTGCTCGAGAACCTGGAGCAGATGATGAGTGCGGGATTGAAGAAAGCGAACCCGAGCAGAGTTCTCCGCAACTCCGCCACTCCCCGCTCTAACGCCGGTTCGATCCTTCTCATTCCTACTTTTTTAAGTTCTACTAATAATTAAGCAAGGATTTTTAAGACCTTTTGTATTCAAATGGTTTAAGCGATTGAAAAGACAATCTTAGGAGGAAAGAACCGAGAAATGATGGAAGAACTAAGTAAGGTTACACTTGTGCAACTTTCTTTCTTTACCGTTTTATTGGCTTGCTTGCGTTTTCACTTCTGTTTCTTCTCTTTCTACGCTTGAATGGCGGCATTCTTGAGTAAGAGAAAGAATGCACTTAGTTTACGAGATCACTCGCAGTCTTCATTTTGATTGAGGAATAATGAGCTCTTGTTCTTGTCTGAAGCCTTTCTTTGCTGCACCTTTCTTTTTCCTTGTTATTTCGTGTTGAGTGATTTGACTAAAGATAACCTGATGGTAGTTAAGTCAACATGGCAACCCTACTGGTGTGGTATGTTGTGTGGCGTGGAGATCTTTGCTTAACCCTATGATTGAGTTGAGTGGAAAGAAGAGATGGTGAGTGAGTGGTGGATGGTCTTGTCCAGGTCGCGCGGCTCTTCAACGACAACGCTCGAGATGTGCAGGGGACATCTTCACGAACGAAGTCTTTGGAGGAGAGAGGAGACAGACGGGGCTGCTGTCGGCCACTGGGAGGAGGCAGAACGGAGGGTCTCGAGGGGACGAGCCGCAGGCTGAAGCTCCCCTCGATGCGCCTACCAAGTTCAAGATTCGCAGGAAGGGTCAACCGACCGTTGAGGTTACTGTGATTGGTGGTGCTCTTCTGTTTTATGTTCTCTCCAGTGGGTGGTGAACAGAAGGCTTGTTTGGTGAAGGGCGTCTTGCTTTTGCATTTCATCAAATTGTTTCGTTTGGCAGAGCGCTTCCTAAGAAAATAGTATATAGATAAGTTGTGGATGGCGATGTTTGTATTTGTTTTAAGCATTATCCGAGAACATCTTTTTATCTGCCATAGTAATTTGGAGACTTGGAAAATAGTGAATTGTAATCCCTAATAGCTAATATTATTATATCTAATATAGTTTTACAGTAATTTGGGCCCTTCTTGAAGGTTGGCGAAATGCCGCTGAACCCCCAGGCGGCCACCGCACACTCGTCGGTGTCTACACAGGAGAACCTGCGACCGCAACTCCTTCGTCGACGAGAAGCCACGCCCCCTCCGGAAGCTACGACGGACGAGCTGCTCAGCAAGCTGCAGCAGTTGTAGCCCGAAGACCGTCTTCCTCCGCCCAGAAGATGGCCCCGCCCCTTTCCTCTCCCCCCGACATGCCCCCCGCTTGGCTCCGCCTACCCAACCTCGCCCCACCCCCACAGGCAGTACCTACAGTCCGGGAACTAGTCACTGCAGCGGCTGCACTCCGCCCGGTTGACCCTGTGATTTGTAGATTATGAAAACCAGGTTTCTTCTATTCCATTAGAAGGAGCTCTTTCAACTGCATTCCGTGTTCTTCTGTTTACTCCAGGGAAGAAAAGGGTCCATGCATGGCTCGGATAAGTAGGGTGGGGTAAACCCAAAATAGGCTCGAAAATCAGGGTGGGGTAGTAAAAAAAATTTTTTTTTCTAAAAATAAGCATATCCAAACAAACCGCCGCTTAGAGTAAAAAAAGGGGGTCACGGGGAAGAAATTTCTGTAAAAAGACGTTATTTATTAAAAATCTCCTTATAAATGGTCTCGTGTTAAGTACCTTATCTCTTCAGGTTATAAGAGTGGGGTAAATTTGGCCGGTCAAAACCGGTCAAAAACCAAAGTGGGTCCATGCATTACATGGACCTTTTTCTTCCCTGGTTTACTCGGTGCCTTTTCTAATCTGCATCCCACATATTATCCCATAGTGGGAACTGGTTTCGCTCGTCATATCTTTGTAGAGCGTGTTGGAATATTGACTAATTTGGCCTCTCTCCTAAATTTATATTAAGAAAGAGTTTCAGAAATATGCATATCTATATATAGCTCTTGGTTGAGTAATTGTGAGGAATATTTTTTCTCAACTCTACAACGCGTCTGAATACGGGGTCCTTTTCTCCATCTATTTTTCATTTGTTTGTTACTCGTTTTCTTTATTTTTCTCTTAGATTGTGTACTCGCAGTGTGTTCTGCAGTAGTATTCGTGAAGTCGTAATAAGTCTAGCATAATCGCTGTGGTTAATCAGGCAGCCTCGTTTACCTCGTTCGTCAATGGATAACTTTCTCTCCACTCATTTCAACCTGGTGAAACACTCGCTCGCATTCAGTACTTTTCTGCTGATGAGTCATATGTTACCTGTTTTAATTTGCTTTCCAACAGCAGCAATTCATTTGTTCTGATTGTTCCAATAAACGAGTCCATGAACATCCATCTTTGAGTTCCAATTGGCACTTTTAATATCCATCAATCCAATACTCTCAACGAGAAACAGATGATTACACTTCTTTGTGAAGGGGGGCGTAATAGGTTATGTTATTTTGTGGTGCGGGAGTAGAATGGCCTTCTCTCTGATATCGTCGACACCTCTCTTCTCATCTATATCTTGCTTATCAGTTGCTATTCTCATGATCTCGGTGCAATCGCAAAGGATAACCTAGGAGTTACATTGATCCCCACGCCATTGATCATGCTAACTCTTACCTGCTTAGCACGTCTACCATTCTCATTCGCTCCTGCCATTCACGCGATCGTCAAAAGGTAAAAATAATTGTTTGATCTGCGTGAATGAACAGCTTCTGGAACTCGGCATTCCTCGAATCTCTTCCAGTGTCCAAGAAGGTTCGGTCGTATCCCATCATGTGTTCATTGATAGAAAGAGTGAGAGCACAAGGGAAGACGAGTAGAGATAAAGTAGAGGAGAGGGAAAAGAGATGCAGAGAAAGTGGAGATAGAGATTGTGCAAAGGAAGACAAGGATAGAGGAAAAGGAATAAGAGAGAGGGAGGGCGAGAGCGAAGGAAGGAGAGATTGCGATGTGGTGTGCCATTTTCCTCCGAGATGTCCATCGGTGAAGTTGCAGTTGGTGAGTGATTGACTGGATGGATGCGCGGCTGATTGGGTGGTGGAGGGAGCAGCCACACGAAAGACAGCTTCTGCTCTCTTTCCTCCTCCTCTTCAACCTCCTCCCTCTCCTCCTCGCTCTCTGCTTCCTCTCCTTCACTCTCATCGTCAACTTTGGCACTGCTCTCATCGTCCAGAGTAGCTCTCATATTTTCTCTCTTTTTTTCCTTTACATTGAACGATTTCATTTCCTTTGACTATAATATGACCTTGAAAATAGAGCGGGGATATAAGAGGAGGGAAGCGTACGATCGCGGGAAGACGGAAGAGTGCTTGCAGTGATAGCCGTGACATGTTGTCTGGCCCTCCTGATCCCTTCACTCCTTCTCTCCTCCACTGCTGCCATCGGTGCATTCCTTGCACTGCGAGCCGCTACTGCGAGTATCCAAAGACTGACAGCTGGCCCCGCCCCTGCAGGAGAGCCCCGCCCACATAAGAATGGTCATTTGGCTGGCCCGCCCCCTCATTATCTCCACCCTGTTCATGCTGCCAGCATCTTCATTCTTCTTGGGACGCCTTGCCGTCCTTCTCTCCTCCTTCTAAGATTAAGCAAGAGTAGTTAAGAGTAGAAATCTTCTAGTTGTTAGGATGTACTTACCAAAGAGAATGCCGAGTGTCTCTTCGCCTCTTCTCACCAATGATCTCGCGTGCATTCGAGTAGGCTGATATTCTTCTGTTTTCTTCTGGTTCTTTTTCTGGTTTTCACTTTGCCCTTCCCTCTTCTCTTGTGCCATGTACAGTCTACTTTACCCGCAGACAATCTGATGAATGCATTCCTTCCGAACCGTTTCCACCCTGTTCTCGTTTTCTTTCCTTACCATCAACTGATTTGCCTTCTTCGCTCTGTCGTAGTCTTTTCATTTTCTGATGTTCCAACACGCGAAATAAAATCTCACGGGTGATGAAGCGGAAGTGGGGTTCATGGATGAGAATGCGGATGTTAGCTAATCTTGGTTTTGCAGACGTCTTGTGACAAGACGTGCGGGGTCAGAGAATTTTTTATAGATGAATACATAATGGATAAAGTATCACGGGGACAGGTACATGGCAAAGGTGAAATAAATGGACGATAACCTTGAATGGATAAGCAAAGACAAGGAAGATGACATAGGGAAGCAATTCTATTCTCGACTTTTACCCTCTCTTTCCCTTAATTTTCGTCTCACTACCTCTCCCACCTTCTTTCTCTTGTTTTTTTTCGAATCTCTCTCCCCTTTTGCCATGTTTCTCTGTCATTCTCTCTCTCTCTCTCTCCCTCATTCTCTCCCTCCCTCCCTCTCTCTCTCTCTGTCTGTCTCACCTTGGAGTCTCAACACATGTGGTGAATGTTTCACCGATTGCACATTGATGGGATTCGCAAGGCGTTGCACTGCTTTGACCGCGCTGTCAATTTTCTCTCTTTCTCGCTTCTTTTCTGTCTTTATCGTTGCGGTCGTTTTGCTGTTCTCCGCCTTGAAGAGGGGGTGGAAAACTGCTTGACTGAGGAAGATGGAAATCAGAGAGAGAGAGAGAGAGAGAGAGAGAGAGAGAGAGAGAGAGAAAGAGAGGAAATAGAGAGAGAGAGAGTGAGAGAGAGAGGAAGAGAGAGAGAGAGAGAGAGAGAGAGAGAGAGAGAGAGAGCAAGAAAGAAGGAGTGGAATTGAGTGGCCACAAGATTAAGAATGAATTAGATAGAAAGAGAGAATAGTGAATAGGGCGAACGAGCGTCGGTCTAATCGAGTTGGTGGTGCTCAGGGGGCAGAGGCTGGGTCGGGGAGAGTCGATCTTCCATCTTCCATCGACCAGCATGGCTGCCTGCCACCAACTCGCCAGGGGTGTTTCTCTCCTCGTCTTCGTCGGTCTCGCCACGCTCCTTACCGTATCCTCTGGCAGTGCCCGGAAGTGCTTGAATGGCACGGTAATCATGGGCCGTTGCGAATGCCACTTCGGCTTCACTGGAGTGTACTGCCAGCGCCAGATGCACTGCGATGGCTATGAGAGACACGACAACGGATCGTCAGTTTCCTCCCTGACTGAGAGCGCGAGTGGCTGACTCTCACTCTTCTCTCGCTTCTCTTTTCACTTATTATCTCGCATTCTTTTTTTTTTACCACATATGTACGTTTCTAGTTTCCTCGTGTGATCACCAGTATTTGAATGACTAAAACACGGCCAGAGAGAAGCATACAGAAGGAAGAGGAAACTGATCGAGAAAGAGAGAGAGAGAGGGAGAGAGAGAGAGAGAGAGAGAGAGTGATAGAATGGGAAAATTATCTGCAAACAGTGGAGGATGTTGAGCTCGTTATAAGCTTAGATATATTGACCTAATAATTAATTACTTCTCTCCGACTCTTCCTCTCTCCCCTTGAGATGTGTTTACTGCCTTCCGAACTGGGGTGGCTCTGAATGCGATAACATCGACTGCGGTTTGAATGGGAACGCGAGCAGGGATGCCACGGAATGCATCTGCTCATCCCCTTACTCTGGTTCACTTTTTACAACTATGTCAAATTCGCATCATCAATTCCATGATATGCTCCGAGCTGCATTCTCTCTCGTTCGTTAAACTACATACTTGGGCTCTGTTTAGTACCAATTCCCGCATCTTGTTCTTCTATACGATGTCTTTCTATCTCGTAAACAAGTTTCGAACCGTAGACATTGCATTTTTATTAGACCCTAGCCCACATCAACCACAACGGTTTACCCTCTCAGAAAGAGACCCGGAACTGTTTCGCACGAATAAGGTTTCTTTTAAATAAATAATAAGTTTCACTTAAAACCCAAGCCGTATCTACAGTGAATCGTGCTTGAGGCCGCTACTGCACAAATCTGACGAGAGAAGACATCTACAGCCACTACAACAACCGGAATGCAACCTTCCTGCCGATCTCGCCGATCATCGGAGCCCTCTTCATTATTCCTCTCTGCTTAATTGTTCATTGTCAGTCCATCCATTTCTCATTTTCCTAAGCACGAGTCCATATCAATATCGTGGCAGGCTGCAACAAGATATCGCAGAAACACCGGAGCAAGAAGGTGGAATCCCATCTCGAGAAATATGTCGGACGAGACCTGAAGTCGGACGTCGTCCACAGTCTCCTTTACGACAAGATCGATAAAAAACCCAAGAAATCATCCAAAAAATAACGGCAATCCTTTAACCCTGAATCGTATATTGTGCTTGCTAAGATAAAGATTGGAGAAATATCCAGTTCTGTATCCTTCCACTTCCGACTGAAATCAATGACGGGATTCGGCTACTATAAAGTGCAAGTTGAGAGAAGGGGATGACAGGGACGGGAAGCGGAGTGAAAATGGAGCTTAGCAGCCCCCACCACGGAGACGGAAGACGCCGTTGGGTTGGGGGCTATGGGTTCTCTGCCGGCTGCAGCAGCACAAGTCAGCTGTCGCATTCGCAGAGTGGCGGGGAACTCGTCTCGGATTTACCCTTTCTTCAATCCTGCACTCCTCATCTGATCCATGTTATCAGTTATAAAAAGCCTCATTATGGTTAGCGTCTCTCTTTCCATCTCTCTCTCTCTTTCTCTCTCCCTCTCTCTCTTTCTCTCTCTTTTTTCTCTCTCTCTCTCTCTCACTCTCTCTCTCTTTCTCTCCATGCCTCTATCGATATCTCTCTTTCTCTATCGTTCTTTCCCACACTCACTCTTATCCTTTACGCCTGTCTCCTTCCTCCCGCCATTTCCGACGGTCAGATCAGCTTTTTCTCCGGAATAAACGCCCAAACGTGTCTATAAATAGCCAAAAATATAAATAAAAACTATTTACTGGTTGAGATCGATTTGCAACGAGGACCCAAATTAGCAACGTAAAAAACAGAATAACAACAGTAACAAAGTAATGGTCACAACAGATAAGAACTAGGAACTCGTACAATATTGGGGGTTCCCGCTTGGAACTAATTTCACGAGAATCTAATTAAAGCTAAGGTGAATCAGTGTCAACTTGCAGACTTCAGATATACGGAGCCCATCCGGAGAACATCTGGGCCAGTGTCTCCTCGTCGGTCGCTATCTCTATCAGCTTGGATACCTAGTACAATTCACCATTCACTATTATCTCCTACAACTCTATTTATGTTCTGTCTGCCACTTTCCACCTCTCTCTATTTCCTTTACTCCTCCTCCCTCTATCTCTCTCCCTCACTGTTACCCTCTCTCTCTCTCTCTCTCTCGCGAGCGCGCTGTCTCTCTCTTTCATCCTCTCACTCTCTACCCCTCTCACTCTCTTCCTCTCTCTCTTCCCCCTTCTCTCTCTCTCTCACTCTCTCATCCCTGACCTGTCCCTGCAGCCCCATAGGAGGAGCATTGACACTCTGCTTAGAGAGTGTCTTGGGGGTGACGATGTGTCCTCTGAGTCTCCTGGCAACCATCTCAACTGTCTCCCTGGCATTCGCTGTTCCCAGTGGTTCCGCCACCACTTCAGAATTCACTGACGCGGCTCCCTGAAGAGAGAGAGCGAGAGAGAGAGAGAGAGAGAGAGAGAGAGAGAGAGGAAGAGAGAGATATTAGCTGGAAAAAATAAATAGGGAAAAACTAGAAAACCTGTTTCCGCTGTTGTCCTCGATTCCTGTCAGAGAATTCGACGAGAGGATCATGAATGAAGGAAGCGAGAACACTGAGGAGAGTGTCCGAGTTCTGTCTCATCAACTAAGCAAAGAAAGTACAAAGTATCTCACTATCTTCTTCTCCATAATGACAACTAACATCCAGGCTGGCCTCGGCCGCCTTGCGGAAAGCTCCTTCCACTCCGGTCGGGCCAAAGCCATCCACCATGTTGCGTGTCAAGCGGAAGGGGACAACCTGAACAGGACTACTCTGCATCCCGAGTGGAATACTACCGTACCTCGGGGATAGGCAGCGTCTCTCCCTTGTCAAAGAGACAGTTGAAGTCGACGTGCATAACACTCCCATCACTCAAATCGATCAAAAGGTTCTCTCCGTGCCGATCACCTCAAGTATGAAGTGATCAACATAAGAAGAACACACTTTCAACCAAACACAGCTCGAATAACCAACAGCGAAATTCCAGGAGGAAGAGGGAATATGAGCAAATAAACTGAGAAAGACATTAAAATATAGCGAGAGAGAGAGAGAGAGAGAGAGAAGAGAATGCAGATAAGAAGAACTGACCAAGACCAAGGATGAATCCAATCATTGACATCACAGCACTCGAGCGAGTAAAGAGAATTCGGGCATCGTGCCAACCGCATGCATCAGGGAAGGAGCGCCTTGAGAGACAAAGAGAGAAAGAGAGAGAGAGAGAGAGAGAGAGAGAGAGAGAGAGATAGAGAGAGAAGAAGAGAGAGAGAGAGAGAGAGAAGAAGAAGAAGAGGGATAGAGGACGATGATAGAGAAAGAGTCTCCAACCTGAACCACTCGGCCATAACGAGAGGGAATCTTTTGTAGTAGAAGTTGCGCATTCGTTCTACTTTTTTCGGCACTGTCCAGTTGTTCTCGAAGTTCCTTTGACTGAAATTGTGTTTGATTCCGTTTTGGAGCTTGAGCAATGTCGGAATGGATTGGCCAATGGGAATGCCGCTCCCCCTTCACAGGAAACACAAAGACACAGCGAACTGACACATCGATATCAGGAGTCTTGCCCACTTTCTCTTCAAAGAGAGGCTGCAGAGTGCATTTGAACGTCTTGAGGTTGTCAACCCACTCGAGGATGCCTCCTTTGGTCTACATAGAAAGGGATCATGAAGAATCTTTGAAGAACACCGAGGGGTAGAGAGAGAGAGACATAGTGAGAGAGAGAAAGAGAGGGAGAGAGAAAGCAATAAGAATATAGTGATGGAAGAACTAGAGAAGCAGAGAAAGTCATGACCTGGAGAGGGATGACGGTGAAGGTGCGGACCATGAGCTGGCGGCGGCGAGTGTTCGGACAGCGACGCATGAGATTGTTCATCATCTGAAGAGATTGAAGTGAGAGTGAAGAGAAAGGCCAGCTTGCCCTGCAGAAGTCGACGAGGCGGGCGTCCTTGCGCAGCTCGTCGTCCCTCTTGCACATGATGTTGTAGATGCGCCCGTCCGTGCCGATGAGACTCAGCCTCTTCGGGGCCATCATCGAACGCAGCGACTGAACAACACTCTTCCTACAATGCATTCCAAGAGAAGCAACTGACGAGGAACTCTTCCTTGATCCCGTGGATGAACACTCGCTCGCCCTTCCTCCCCGTCTCCTCCACTGATTCTTCTCTCATCGTCTCCGACCGAAGATTGAACTGCGACTGGTAGGAGACCTGCATGAATAATCATTACCTTTCTCATCACAGATTAGCTCTATCATGTTTATGTAATATACGTGGCATTCCTTGATGATGCAAGGAGTTGTTAGTCCAATGATCGAATGGAATACCGAACCTTGACATCATCCATGTCGTGCACGGCATTCTCAAGGTGCTCACTGAGAGGAAGCATCACTCTGCGATCCTTCACAGAGCGCAGCCCTGCCATTCTCTTCTTGTCTGCGTCCACTGAAAAGGCCAGAAAAGGCTTAAAGTAGACAAGGAATGCAAGTACCCAGCTTCGCGGTGTTCATCTCGCCCTTCTTGAAGAAGTCCACGAGTCCCGGACAAAACTCGGATACCTTCGTCTTGTTCGAAGCATTCTTCACCGCAACCCTGCAAACCACCAAGTAAACCGACCAATTACTCCAGAAAAACCAATTGTAATTCGCAGTAGTTAAAGGAGGGTAAGAAAAGAAAAAAGTCCAGGCCAACTCCATGAGTCTGAATGCGATGTAATCGTACTGGTCGACCAGGTCTCCGAGTGAATTGTCGCTGCTCGAGGCCGCTTGGTATGCATTCTTCATTCTCAACCAAATAAATGATAGCATAAATAAAATAATGAAGATCCAATAGTTCAGCTGACCGCTCCTTCCGCAGTTTTCCACTGCTTTGATCGCCTCGGTAGACAGAAATGGATTGCCACAGGCACTGGTGGGGATAACTGCGAATCAAACTGCCCAACAAATCCTGCAATAATGGACATCGTAGTCACCAGCTACAAAACTCTTCAACATCTTCATATTTTTGGGAAAAAGGTTAAAAAGCCAAAAAGCGAACGAATGATAAGAACAAGTGAAAAGCTAAATGAATGAAAGAGTGCGTCCCAATGAGTATTCTTAACTCACTCATAAGGACTCACTCACTCATGCGGAACTTTGCTTGCTGTATACTTTTGGATACCGGAATCGATGTTACTGGACATCGGAAAAATAGAAAGATGAAAGAGAAGCAAGAATGACCTCCAGCTCCTTGGCCGTCTTGTCGTGAGGATGTTCAATGCGAGAGACGAGCTGAGGGAAGGCGGTGTAGAAAGTGTAAGGGGACAGCTCACGGCGGGCTCGCTGGATCTCGTTGATCATCTCAAGAAACAAGAATCACAGTACAAACCGATAAAGAAAGTCTCCTCTTTCAAGCCAGTGAACTAGAAAACACGACGAAGAAAGGCATAAACTGACAGCCTCGAGCTCCTTCTCAGCACTCTGCACAATGGAAGAGTTCAGTCGTTCCTTCGTCTTGAAAAGTGATGGAAGTTATGCATGCAACCACAAGAATTTCAAATAATCCATGAATTTGTTGAGACAAAGCAATGTAATGTGAAAAACGAAACCGGTTGAATGAGAAACTCCAAAACAGCAGATCGCAGACAATAATCAAGTATCTAGTTTTAGAATTGAAGAAGAGACTTAGAAGAGACTGACAGCTTTGTCTTTCTTAGCACTCGCCCCAATCGTCGCGCTCTGTAGCCCCTTCAATTAAAGAGGAAGATTACATCTTTTGGAAGCCTCATCTTAATCATCAACGAATAAACGATTGACCAGCGAAGAAAAGAAATGAGAAATAAGCTAGCAACCTTAGTCGCCTTCTCATCACTCTTGAAACTGGACGAGTGCAGCAGTTCCTTCGCCTTTTCTTCGACAATCAGTTCATGCTTAAGAAAATAAAAAAATGAAAAAGAAGGAGGAACCCTGTTCAAGAAATAGACGTTCTTCAGCCACATACCTTTCTCTTGCTGACATCCAACCAGATCGCTAGCAGTCTGGGCATTGCGTGGTAGAGGTGAGAGCGGCCATACTTGAGCACATCCGCGTATGTCTTGATTATCGTGGCCACCAGATCAGGCCGAATCTGATACAGCATAAATGGCCACCCTTACCCTTTAACAAGAGAAACCTCTTCCATCGAGAGTTGGCTGTCACAGAACACTGCGACTCGGTAGTGCAAATCTTCAGAAGGAACATCCATCTTGTTCAGAGCGTAGTATGTCTGGTAGAGATCCTTCGAGGGAACAGCTCCCGCCTTCAGCATGTACTCTGTACGGAGCAGTTGCACCTCAAGCAAAGAGTGAGAGAGAGAGAGAGAGAGATGGAGAGAGAGAGAGATGGAGAGAGAGAGAGATAAGACAGAGAGAAGAGTGAGAGAGCGAGAGAGAGACAATGAGAGAGAGGAGAGAGAGACAAAGAGAAAGAGAAGAGAGAGACAGAGAAGAGAGAGAGAGAGAGAGAGAGAGGAGAGAGAGAGACAAAGAGAAAGAGAAGAGAGACAGAAAAGAGAGAGAGAGAGAGAGAGAGAGAGAGAAAGACAGAGAACAGAGCAGAGAGAGAGACACAGACAGAGAAGAGAGAGAGAGAGAGAGAGACAGAGAAGAGAGAGAGATAGGCAGAGAAGAGAGAGAGAGAGAGAGAGACAGAGAAGAGAGAGAGATAGGCAGAGAAGAGAGAGAGAGAGAGAGAGAGAGAGAGAAGCCAGAAAAATGTAGAGCAAAGCAAATGGAATAAAAGGAAGACCTCGGCAAAGGCCGCTCTCTCTGCCCGAGTGCCAGAGTAGAAGAGACTGAAGGAGTTGGAGCGAGCAAGAGGAATGACAGATCGGCGTGGTTGAGAAGTCTGCAAAGGAAAAGCAAGAGTTACATGGAAGTCAATCTAAAATAAGAACGAACTGATCTGGTGGCTAAAGCCCGAGAGAAGAGATTGAAAGCGTCGTTAATGGCAGAGAAGCGAGAAGATAGAAGACGCGACAAGAGTCCGATTGCCTCCGAGTGATTTCCCTTCAAAGAAATGGTAGTGTGCGCTCCTTTGCTATTCTCTTTACCTTCTGGAATTCGAATCGTGCTTCCTCCATGCCGACTTTCTCGTGGTTTGTGTCGAGTGCCTTGGCCTCCACGAGGAAAGCCCATGCGATCTGGAGGTGGCCAGCCTGGCGGGCCAGACGGCAACTCTTAACAACAACTCACTCTTCCCATATGCACAGTGCACACTCGAACCTGCAGAAGAAGTTGGCAAACTGGGGAGCGGCACATCCCCTCTGGACAGGCTGCCTGCAGCAGGTCTCTTCGCACTCGCAGGATTGGCTCCAGCACAGATGCAGATTGCGCTGCCGCTTCTGAGCGATCCTGTAATTATAATCTCTATCTCTCGTGTTTCGGTGGAAATGTGGCGAGATGGCCGAGCGGTCCAAGGCGCTGGTTTAAGGCACCAGTCTCTTCGGAGGCGTGGGTTCGAATCCCACTCTCGTCAGAGCTTTTGCCAACTTTTCCATTTTTCCACACTTGTTATAATTCAAAGCCTTGATTAAAATGGGTCCTCTTTTCTACATCTTAAGCTTACTTCCCAGCGACTGAGAGTTGTGCTAATCGTGTGCTCAGTTATGGTTCTCCTGCTCAGCAACATCTCATTTGCCATCTCCACTTCAGCGAGTATGTGAAGCCTGAGAAAATATTGAATACTCTAACACATCCCCTAGAGAAGTGAAAAAGAAGCGGAAAGAGATGAAATGTTAGCGTACTGGGTGATATATTTGTACGCTTGAGGGTACATTTCAGAGGTGTCGATGGCGAGGGCGGACAAACGATCGACGATGCTTGAACGGGCTCGCTCCACTTTCCTCTGCAGTGTTAAGACACATAAAAAGAGAAAAAGAAAGTATTGATGCCTGTAGCATAAGTCGGTCCCTTCCATTCAGACAACTCATGAGAGAGGCACAGGATGCTCCCCAGCCCATGTCCACGTTCTTCAGCTCACTCAATGGATCCCTCTTCTGAAAGCTGCTCGATACTCCTCGGAAAGAGAAAGAAGTGGGAAATGACCTTAACGAGTTCCTCGAGTGTTCCCCATCGCTTGAGTTGCCAGGCAGCCTCCAGTTGAGCAGCTTCAAGAGAACGACTCAACGAGTCTTCTCCATTCTCCCCGCTCATTGTCTTCAGGGTGGCAGTGACTGTGTTGAATGCGAGTTGTGGCTGATTAAGACGGAGAAGAGCCTTGATCAGCTTCAGCTGAACTATTCAACATCCCATCTGGTATAATGTGAACATACCTACTTGATAGTAACTCTACTATCATTCTCCCATATCTCCTAACCTCCTTGTTCTCATTCGACAAGGAGTAAAGTGGAATGGCATCAGTGTAGTCTCCATTCGCCTCGAGAGCGAGAATCTTCTCGTCTGCAGTGGTTTGCTCCCTCTTGGCGATGCTCTCGTAAGCTCCGCCCACTCCATCCACGTCGTTCACTTGCATGTAGAGTCGCTAAGGTTCAATTGATTAGAGTCAGAATGGTAGAAGTCGTCTTCTGCCTAAGACAATCACCTGCAGGGAGTAGAATGGTTGATGATCGAAGTCGTTGCTGTCCGAGACTCCGTACTGCTCACACCAACTACAGACAACCATTCTAAATCAAGATCAACTTCGCAAGAGTGCAAACCGGAGAGCCCTCAAGATGCACTGGCTCTTCTCAGCTGCCGCCACCACCAAAAGAGCAGAGCCGTCCGAGGTCTTCGATGTACAAATCCTCTTCAGCAACTCTCTCGTTCGCTCCAATTCCTAAATAATAAGTTGCCTGTGATGTAAGAATGAGAAGAGACTGCCTGACCTTGTCTCCCTCGACTCGTCGCTCCAGTCGATGGACAACAAATCGCTCGAGGACGTCGATGCAGGAGAAGACGACATGAACCGCATGGCCAACCCAGCTGCCAGAACTGGCCAAAGGAGCCAGCCACTGGCTCAGCACCGCCACCAGTTCTTTCGTGTACTGTAACAGCTTCTTCTTTGTCATTAATGAAGAAATGAAATAGAAGTCTAGATATTTCAGATCACAAACAAAGTGAATAGAATCGTTGTTGGCTTCAATGAGCATTGCAACGATGAGGTGAGGGATCACGAAACGAGCGAATTGTGTGTCTCGGGTGTAGACCAGGAAAGAGAGGGCCTTGAACACGTCGCAGAGGGGATGCTGCCGCACCTAAGACAAGGCACGTCTTCGCTTCCATTTATCCTCCTCCCCTCTCACAGCTCGACCTTATTAGCTCCGAACAGGAAGCATTGCAAGAGCCATTCAGGGAAGCTGTCGACTGACTCCACCATCGATCTGATAATCATCATTGGAAGAAGAGATAGAGAAACATAGAAGAGAAGGGAAGAAACCCTAGGAATGGCTTGGAAGTGAGCGGTTTCGTGTGCGTGAGGGAAGTGGACTTCAGAGGTGCAATGTCACGTCGGCACTCGGCACATAGTCGATCGAAGATTCGATCCGAATCAATCGAGCCGACCAGCTTGGCCAGGAGAGACTACAACAGCACTTTTGACCCTTTGGACATCTGCAGAGTTAATAACCTGAATGGCATACGAAGCCACGTCAATCATGTCGGCGTCCGTCAGATTCGCGTACACACGCCAGCAACGCTCCAGGAGATCCACGTAGAACTGAAGACACAAGAACATTTAAATATCTTCTCATTGCAATTCTCCTTGATCCACAAAGATGCAGAGAAAAGATGAGTTTATCAGTGACCGTATTATCTGGAGTAGTGATGAAGACATCGTCTCTTCCTCTCCAGCCCGCAACACCCCCACTTCCCTTCGTTCTTTCTCTCAGTTCGTCACGGGAGAGTCCGATACGACCCGGGTCAACAGCTCCCACCTTAACTGAACAAATTATGTGATCGTTAATGAAGTAATACTGAAGCTCAAATGGGCACTTAAAGATAGAAGAAGAGAAGAATCGTCGTGCCTTGCCAAGACAAGAAGCTGCTTGCTGTCGAACTGTCGGGTCGCTGCTGCTTCTTATGGTATGCAACAACGCTTGAATCTGTAACAAGTCATCGACATGTATTTAGAAATTTATACTTCAATTGGCAGAGGGCATACTATAAACAGAAGCATTAAAAGGATAATCAACTCCGAGATAAGTGGAGGAGACAGACCAAAAGGGAGGCGATGTCATCTCTGAGAGGCTGGTTACTGAGAAGGCGAAGCAGTCTCCGCAGGACGACTGCACCCACTGAGTCCCCTTCATCCATGAGCATCCGGGCACAGCCTGAACAGCTCAGTTGCAGTCTGTCATCATTCCAAGAGGAGCACCGATAATGACTGCGTCCTCGTCGGCTTCTCCTTCCGCCTGCTCGCGGAGAAACGGCTCGAGTCTCTCCGAGTCGTCGTCTTCAGCATCCAGAAGAATCATTCGCGCACGCTCGAAACCACTGCTGCAAAGCATCATTGAAATCAGTCGCCTCCTAACAACTCAATCAATACCTCTGCACAATGGGAAGTTGGCCACGTTCTTTAAAGATCGTGTTAAGGAGCAACTCAGAGGACTGGAACCGGAAGAGGGGTTTGATTGTGATGAGCAGCTGCGGAAGAACGCTCACAAGCACCTCAAACAGTCTCTCCTTCCATTCAATCCGAAGTCGTCGAAGCAAACCTCGGTACTCAGCTTCTTGACGAAAGAACTCCAGGCTTCGATTGACCCTTCCCCTAACTGAGTCGCCACTCTTAGCACCATCATGAACTTAGGCGCGTTCTCAAAAGAGCAAGGGTCTCGCAACAATGGAAGGATTTGAGAGAGCAAACGAAAGAAATAATGTGAACCTGAACACAAACCTCGTCAAGAAATTGAGCGTCTAGCTCCTTAATGATAGCATTCAAGGAGAGAAGAATCGTAGGACGAGACTCGAATGTTTCGTCATCTTGCAGAGCACGACGGAGCATGAGAAGCAGGCCGAGGTATTCACATCTTAAAGAAAGGGAGAGAGAGAGAGAGAGAGAGAGAGAGAGAGAGAGGGAGAGGGAGAGAGAGAGGGACGGTGGAAGGGAGAGGGAGAGAAGGGGGGGGGGGAGAGGGATAGAAGTGAGAGACAAGGACGAGAGACAGGAAAGACAGTAGGAAGAGATATAGGGGGAAAAAAGAGATAGATCAGAAGGTCACAGGGACAACAGACCTATGACGACATACCTAATCTTGAGCATGGACGTGAGAGTGCATGGTTTCTCGTAGAGACCGCTGTTTATAGTCTCGAGGCAGAAAAGAGCACGTGAAGGGTTGAGAGCGAAGGAGCGGAGAATGTAGAAGACGCAGGAACTCCTCCTCTTCAGGAACAGTTCTGACTATAAGAAACATTTCATTCTTTATCATTACCATCTTGTCAGGCCACAGCCGACAAATTCAAAGGAAACAAACGTTGTGCATTTTGAGATGGTCGTTGATAATGAAAAGAAGCGTCTTTCGATGAGAACGAGACAGAGAAGTTTCCATAATGGCCGGGATGTACTCTTCAATCAACTCACGCAGTCTCGAGTAATTCTCAATCATAGAATTACAGTAGCCGGTCATGCATAAGAAGGAACAAGGCAGACCGAACCAAGTTCTTGCAGATGCACTCCAGGATTGGAATAACATACTTCCTGTCTGCATCCGCAGAGTGCATGAGAGTGGACACCAGGTGATGCGCGCATCCCAGCAGGAATCTCAACTCAGTAACCACTGCCTTCGTATCACAGTAGCTACAGTAACCACTGCCTTCGTATCACAGTAGCTACAGTAACCACTGCCTTCGTATCACAGTAGCTACAGTAACCACTGCCTTCCTATCACAGTAGCTACAGTAACCACTGCCTTCGTATCACAGTAGCTACAGTAACCACTGCCTTCGTATCACAGTAGCTACAGTAACCACTGCCTTCCTATCACAGTAGCTACAGTAACCACTGCCTTCCTATCACAGTAGCTACAGTAACCACTGCCTTGCTATCACAGTAGCTACAGTAACCACTGCCTTCCTATCACCGTAGCTACAGTAACCACTGCCTTCCTATCACAGTAGCTACAGTAACCACTGCCTTCGTATCACAGTAGCTACAGTAACCACTGCCTTCCTATCACAGTAGCTACAGTAACCACTGCCTTCGTATCACAGTAGCTACAGTAACCACTGCCTTCGTATCACAGTAGCTACAGTAACCACTGACTTCGTATCACAGTAGCTACAGTAACCACTGCCTTCCTATCACAGTAGCTACAGTAACCACTGCCTTCCTATCACCGTAGCTACAGTAACCACTGCCTTCCTATCACAGTAGCTACAGTAACCACTGCCTTCCTATCACAGTAGCTACAGTAACCACTGCCTTCCTATCACAGTAGCTACAGTAACCACTGCCTTCCTATCACAGTAGCTACAGTAACCACTGCCTTCCTATCACAGTAGCTACAGTAACCACTGCCTTCCTATCACAGTAGCTACAGTAACCACTGCCTTCCTATCACAGTAGCTACAGTAACCACTGCCTTCCTATCACAGTAGCTACAGTAACCACTGCCTTCCTATCACAGTAGCTACAGTAACCACTGCCTTCCTACCACAGTAGCTACAGTAACCACTGCCTTCCTATCACAGTAGCTACAGTAACCACTGCCTTCGTATCACAGTAGCTACAGTAACCACTGCCTTCCTATCACAGTAGCTACAGTAACCACTGCCTTCGTATCACAGTAGCTACAGTAACCACTGCCTTCCATACCACTACAGCAACAGTAACCACTACTTTCAATATCACCTGAGCCACAGTAATCACCTCTTAACGGAGTCAAAGTGGAAGATATCACGGGCGCACTCCAGGATGACTTGGACATTCTGTTCAGTCTGAAGAGGGTCTTCGGCAGCATCGTGGGCAGCATCCACAAGAGCGCCTCGCACCACCTCCGAGAAGGACTCAAACAAAGAGAAAGGAAATTGATCGAACAAGAAACTGGGTAAAGAATGCATGAATAGTTGTACAATATTAGGTGAAAATAATTAAAGAAACAAACCCTTGAATTGCGAGCAAAGAATCGCCAGACGTCTCCTTCGACTTCGTTGTCCTTCTCAGCCCGAGCTCGAATCAAGCGCCGCGTATTTCTCCGCAGCGAGTCGGAAGCTGCTTGTCTCAGTGTGTTGCCCGCCAGCTGACAATGGGCCCAGCGAACCAATTCCTCATCCGGACAGCACCTGAAGGGCCTCGATCAGCAATCATCCACTCACAGCCATGGGCCTTCTTCAGTCCGTAAACAGAACTAACATTGCGAGTGTCATGAGAAAAGGCGCCGTGAATTCGATCATTTGGTTCTCTCCCTCCTTTGGTGGAATCTTAGACAGGGCCTCCTTGATGGCATGTTTGAGAGGTTCTGATGGGCTTGAAGCTACGAGTACTTTGAAAGTGCATCTGAAGAAGACAAATATTAGATATAAATAAATAACCACATGACTGACTCGTATTCATTGCGAATGACCGCGTCCGGGTCCGTGATGAGACTCAGCGAGGCTTTGAAGACTTCCGCGAAGCGAGAGGCAGCCTCTGGGATGTGGCAGAGCAGCCCGAATAGGACGCCAAGGCCCTCTCACATTTAACACTTTAGTATTCGCTCATTACAAATTAAATATAATGGTGGCAATTCTTCAAGTGTTTTTTTTTCATCCATTGAAGTCCTTACCGCATCTACGCCGGAGTTCACTTCTGTGGTCGATATCAGTGAGAAGACGAATAAGAAGTTGGGAGAGGACAGGCGGCAACTCAACTTCGACATTTGGAGACGGAGTTCCGTCCCGAATAAGAAGAGCACAGGCCTGCACAGGGTCTGCACTGAATACGACAACTGAAGTGGTCTCCTCACCTCGCAATCCAAGCCAGCCGAAGAGATGCGAGTGGATGGATCGAGAGCACAAAGAGAATGAGAAATGGCAGTCAGCACAGAGTACGCGTCCACTCTTGACTTCTGCACAATCTAACAATTCATGTGGTATTTTGAAGCAGATATTCAAACCTCAAGAGTCGTAACATCCACTAGGTCCAAGACCTTCTCGATAAGGTTACGGTAGGAGGCTGGCTCAACTGAGGCGATGAAAGTAGCAAGTACTTCGAGAGCTCGGAGTACGAGTCGGCAACTGGGAGGGACTCGTCCATCTCCATTCTGTTGCTCCTCCTAAACAACTCCTCATTCTGAAAAGTAGAATTGAGTGGATACCTGGTCGGTTCTTCGAGTGAGAGCAAGAGAGAAGATGATTCGTCGCCACTCTGAAGAAGCAGATCGATGGAGATGCGCGAGTGGACGGAGAGTGCTCTCTCGTACCGAGTCCGCTTAATTATACAATGAAAGATCAACGCTTCTTACTGTAGCCCGATGCTTACTGATGCACTCCTTGCACTGCTTCGCCAGCTTCAGAATGTCCTTGAGAAGCGGAAGAGCAGCGAAGTGGCGCTTGCTCTCGATTTGCATCTCTGCCAGCTTAATCAGGCATATTCAACGCCAGCCATGTTCACATAACAGAACAAGGAATCGGAAATCTAACCGTAAGCCAGGGAAGAGAAAGGACAGCAACGATGATTGGAGTCGGCGCGTGTGGAATTCGAACCAGTTCAGCAGCAAGAGCAACGACAGCAAGAAGAACACGCTCGCCTTCTTGGGGGGACAGGGAAGAAGCATGACTAACTGCCTGCAGGGGGTAGTACAATGTGCCATGCAGTACTGTAATAAGCAAAACGCAAAACCTCAAAGAGCTGTTCTTGAGTGGGGAGCAGCTTTTCGAGAAGCTTCTCAGCTGAGTGACTGGGGATCTGCGAAGGGCTGACAGGAGAGTCAGAAGCATCCGAAGGAGGAGGAAGTGCCAGGGCAGAAGCAGAGAGAAGAAGTTGGCGAGTGCGGAGGGCTTGTTCCACTTGGCCGCAGGAGGTGAAGGAGGACAGAAGAGATGAAGACATCTCAGCCACCCACTCAGTCTGTTCTCTACAACAGCCTACGCTCTCTCCAACACATCAATTCACAGACACCAACTTGGACCCGGAGACTTCATCAATTAGAAGGAGTACGCCCAGGAAGGCGCTGATCCTCTCTTCTGCTTTCTTCTTTCTGTCCTCTCTGATACAACTCTCCAGCATAACCTAGAGGTTTCAATAATTACGAATCAAGGGATAATTGAAAAGAAAAGTAGAATAACCCGAAGTGGTTGCACGAGAGAAAGCAGTTTGGGAGAGTGAGCACTCTCGCTGGTCACTTCCAGTTGAGACAATAGAAGAAGACACTCCGTGCAGAAGGCAAAGAGACCCTCACCTCAACATTACGAGGAAGACTTTATCGTAACACACAACTACGCAGAGAGCGCACGGCCGGATCAAAATCCTAAGATCTGGCCGGGGCCCAACTCTGAGAATTGACTACTTAAGCCCGCCGATATGTAAACAAAAATTGGGCTAATAACCATGCTTAATTCTAAGTGATGTACATTTAACTGACTCTTTGCGGAGAGAAGAAGTTGAAGAGAAGCCTTTCCCCAATCAATGATCACTTCTGCTTCCACGTCCTTTAGAAGTGTAGAATCTGGTACTTCTCTCAGTTGAAGTGCGAGGGTCTGAATTAAAGAGGAAAAGATAATAGATGGCGGTAATTTCAGATGACGAAAGCTAGGTACCTTCAGGACTGTTTCGATGCTTTCTTTAACTGGTTCGGCCAACTTTTTTTGGATTCCTAATGTTTGCAGAGCCATGAGATAATCAACAGCAATTCGCAGCATCTCCTCGGTGGCAAGGTTGGACAACAACAGCAGGTTCATCACTTGCAGCGCATTCTGCAGCACAATAAGAAGACTAGAATAACTACTGTTCATTTGCAAGTTTCGCTTCACTGACGTGTTGCGAATCCGCCCGCGTTTGCCGGCAAAGCCAAAAAAGTGTTTGCCATAATTCGATCTGACGCCGAAAGTGAAGAGTTGGAAATTTAAAGCTCCGATTCACGAAAAGGGATCTGAAAAACAACCATCCAATACAACATTTTCGTGACATTTGAACGAAATAAACTAACACAATTGCGCTGACGACGATGAGACGAGATCCGGTCAAGTCATTCACTTCGATGCTCAGTTGCAATTCGGGTGCTGCGGAAGACGAATGCACTCTGAGAATGCTGGCCCCTCCTTGCGAGATTGCTGCAAGAGATATACAGGCATATATAACAAGAGATATACAGGCATATATAACAAGAGATATACAGGCATATATAACAAGAGATATACAGGCATATATAACAAGAGATATACAGGCATATATAACAAGAGATATACAGGCATATATAATAAGAGATATACAGGCATATATAACTAGTACAACCCAATCAATACTGTTAAGAATAGATCTTCAAAATATCCTAACGATACCATATATTTGTCCCGAAAAATCGGCCAAAAACTTGTGGAGTTCCGTTTCATCGAGAAACTTGGATATCGTTACTATCGTCCCTTGTATCCCGTTAAACATCTTCTCTGCCACCACCGGCCATGTGAGGGACCGCAGCAACTTCCCCATCAACCAACGAACGTAGTCTGTAAGATATTGTCTTTATGAATTTCAATCGCATCCAAAGATATAATATAAAAATTTAAAAAAAAGGAACCTGGATGTAGCAGTTGAATGTTGTTGATATGTGCCAATGTTTTTGCAATGATGTTGAACAAGGTCCTAAACGACGAAATTATCACTCCAGTACATTTTTGCCCGTTTTCATGCTTTTCTTACTTGTGCTCAGTGAAATTAGTAGCACTTCTCATGAGATCCAATCGCAGAACGTTGTCACACTTGTTAGCAACTATTTTCGCCATGATGTCGAGGAGAAATGGAATTCGCCTGAGAAACAAAAACCTTGAAATTGGAAACGAAATGTCGACAATGAAAAAAGTCAACCTTAGTTGTTCATCCCTCCCTTGTAAGTCAAAATCCTCGGACTTGTTCAGCATTGCCTCTGTCCATTCTATGTCGTCATCAAACGCATCTTTGTCCACCGACATCTAGCAAACATAGTAATTAATCAACGAATAAAAAAAGGTGCAAAGTGGATTATACTTTGCAAATCATGATAAAGGGTGATAATGGGTAATTATGAAATACACCAGAATGAACAGAAAAGTTTAAATTTAGAAATATCGCGCCTGATGGTGAAATTAGAACTAATTCACGGCCCACTTACCGTATAGCTGGCCACACCTGAAAATGTTCCTCAATGCCTGCTATGAAAATAACCTTTAAAAAAGTCTTCTTAAAAAAACTGATAATTAAATAGTCTGAGAATTTCTCATTTATTATTAAAAATTTACTTGAACACGCGCCGTAGGTAGGAGACATCTGGCTTCACGCTTTTATTTCCAAGACCATATCAACTTTGTCTCATTGTCGTAAGAGAGAATTTGGTTCCTTTCTTGTCTTTTCCCTTCGGCGTACACTCGTTATTTCGCTTTTAATGTGTGCGTTGACAGGCCCGCTTGGAAAAAAAATTGATAATGTGCAGAAAACAATTCAAATATCGCAGTCATTCTGTAAGCCCGCACTTGTTAACCACTTCATCAGAAATAAGGCAAACGGACCAACATTGTGTTCACACCGGCTTAAATATCGGCGACAGAGAGAGAGAGAGAGAGAGAGAGAGAGAGAGAGAGAGAGAGAGATGGGGAGAGTGGTGTAGAGACAGAAAGATGGAGAGTACTGTAGAGAAAGACAGAGAGAGAGAGAGAGAAGAGAAATAGAGAGCGAATAGTGTGGAAAGCGAGAGAGTGTATGTGTGACAGAAAGAGAGAGAGAGAGAGAGAGAGAGAGAGAGAGAGAGAGGGAGGGAGCGATAATGTCACGTCTGATACACCAAAAAGAACTCTTTGAGACATGAATCTGCTGAGTGCACGGAGAGTAAAAATAGAAGCCTGCCTATTCTCGATAATTACGGCTGTAGCAGTAGAGGAGATCGCTTCCTCAGTCCCACTCCTTGCCATTTCCTTTCATGCCAATACCAATTAATAGGAAGGTCAACTTCCTCTTCTCTTCACTTTTTCACATTTTTTTTCTACTCTCGCCCGTTCTTCCCATTCCTTCATTCTTCCTTGCAGTTCTTTTGCATTGTAAGTTCTTCTTATTCCTCGTCTTCTCCGTTCTGCTAACCTGTCTGATAGTGGAGAAGAAGCAGGAGTTAGAGGCCGGGGGAGAGAAGATGAGAGAGGAGAGGAGTGCCAGATTTTGCAGTTTTGTTTGATCTCACGATCTCGCTCTCACACCTTCTTGTGGGAGCAAGCAGCCAGCTGATTGGATAAGTGATTACGAGGAGTGCCAGTCTAAGTCTAGCCAAATCAAACAGCCAACTGGAAAAAGAATCTGTGTGGTAAGGAAGTATTGAGAGGTTTTCACTTTTTGCATAAACTATTAACATGGTTGTGTTTGTATAGATTTTCGATCACCTTGCTGGTCATCTGTTTCCTTCCATCGGATTCCTTTTTATAATTATCCTGCTCGAATCAGATCCCTTGAATTTGAAAACTGGGATATCGGCCAGTACCGTCAAATTGTCGTGAAAATACATCCCATTATCCGTACATTTTTCTACTAGCTAAGATATCCTGGAATCTGTGATTGATGTAAGGAAATGCATTGCTTGTCAAAGATCAGTTACTTCTTCATGCTCGGCAATATCCATACTCATGCATACAAATTAATGGTTCTCATGTCACCATCTTTACTCTTTTTCACATCCTCTTCCATTCTGCTACAGAAAAGAACTGTGGTAGACTACCCGGAACCGACCCTTCCCTTGTAGGAAAATCTCTGCCATGCCCTCTTGCTCATCCGCGAGCGTAAGCGCGCGTGCGTACAATTAGGAAAGCCTGTCTCTTTCTTCTCTCCTCAATTTATCCTCTCCACACTATCACAACATTCTCTCTCTCTCTCTCTCTCTCTCTCTCTCTCTCTCTCTCGTTATCTACCTCTCCTTCTATCTCTCTCTCTCTCTGTTCCCTCTTTCTCTCTCTCATTATCTCTCTCTCATTATCTCTCTCTCTCTCTCTCTGGTCTCTTTCTCCCTCCCTCTCATTCTCTCTCTGTTTTCTCCCAACGCTCTTCTCTAGTTCTGTATTCCCTTGCTCATAACGAACTGCCTGTCTCTTTCTGTCAACAGATCGAAAAGAAAGATCCGGCGTCGACAGAAGGGCACTGGAATGTTCAGACTCTCAAGAGGCAACACATATGACAGTAGGGCAGCGATTACTGTTGTGCAAGAAAAGAGAGAGGGAGAGAGAGAGTCAGAGACAGAGAGAGAGAGGGATATTTATATATATATATATATATATATATATATATATATATATATATATATATATATATATATATATAGAAATGGGAGTTATGGAAAGGAATAGCAGATAAGTGAGGTAGTATGATGTTCATGGCTAGAGAAAACAAAAGCTCACCTACGAGGGATAGAAAGAAAATAGAAAAAAGATGACTGAAAACAGGGAAAAAGAAAAGAAACAGGTGTGTGCTTACGCAAGAGTTGAAAATATGTATGAGTGAGTTGGTTGGTTGCGAATATTGGAGTGCGGTTTTGCCCCCTTGCAACAAGAGAGAGGTCAATGGGTAAAACAGGGCGGTCATCACTATGACTTGGAATCTATGTTCATGTGCACTCTTCTTATTTGCTCCCCTCATTCTGTTCGGGAAGGCTCCCCGCAGTTGGTCGTCGCATTCCATCCGCCGTCTTTCACTTCTTATCAATCTTCCTGCTTTACCCCAAAATTCTTCATTACCGGGAAATGTATCATTGGCTTCTCCCTTCTCTCTCTCTCCCTCATTCTCTCTGTATTTCCCTCGCTATTGCTCTCTCTCTCTCCCCCTCTCTCTCTCTGACGATCTCCATGCCCATCTCATGGCACTCCTCTCTTCCAAACTGACAATGTTCATCATCAAACTGGCCATGATGGCGTTGTGCGGCATGTTGACCATTTCTTTAGTAATCTCTTGCACTCTCTCTCCTACGATTACTTTTCCTCTCTCTCGTTCTCCTTCTTTTTCACTCCTCTCTCCTTCTCTCTCTCTCTCTCCTTCTCCTCACCCCTCTCTCACTCGCGAACTCTCTAGCAATTTTCCTGTTCTTCCGGAGGACATTCACAATAACTCTGCGACGGTTGCCGCACGCAACGCGAGAAAAAGAACCATGCTCAGAGATGAGAGAGAAAGAGAGAGAGAGAGAGAGAGACAGCGAGAGTGAATTTCGGAGTGAAGGCGAAGTGGGGTCCTCGACTCGACACACCGGTCATCTCCTCTGGCCATGCTCCTCCTTCCCTCTTCCACTCTCACAAGTTCTCTCTCCGAACAGCGGTCGTCTTATTGAAATGGCAGCCACAATTCCTGTCCCTGCTTATGCGTAATCTCCGCTTTGCCCACTCCTCTATGGCTTCTTTGCACTCCTTCCCTCTATTCTCATAATCTCTTTCTTTCTATCTCTCTCTCTCTTCCTCTCTCTCTCTCTCACTCTCTTCCTCTCTCTCTCACTCTCTCTCTCTCTCTCTTCCTCTTTCTCCATCTTTAAGTCTCTCTCTGTATCTGAACCCTCTCTAGGCCTTCCCTTCACTCTATCTCTCATCTTCTGGTGTCCCTCTGGCAAGAACCACGCAAGCCATGCCGACGACTCCAACATGTGCAGTCGTTATATGCCGCAAAACTCCCGTCCAACCTCTCGGTTTAAAGACGCACATATGTATGTATGTATGTACATATAAGACAGTGTCAATTAAAAAATTTGGTTTTTTTCTGCAATTTTCAGTTTTGCTGTTATTTTTGGCAAGCAAATTTGCCAGTTCTCAAACCCAGTTATCATGCCATGACAAATTGTATGATTGTCAAGAATGTCATCAATGTTTATTCATCGCGTCAAAATAAACAGCAGTCTAAAATGACAAAAAGAACGAAGCCAAAAAACATACGAGTCAAAAGTGGCGAGGCAAAATTGTACAAGTGTTAAAAGAAAATGGCACAGAAAATGGTCGAAAAATTTGTCACAGCTTCTCGAGGAGGAGTGGGCCTTTTTGCCAAAAAAAGCAGCTGATAAATCTGCCTAGATTACCTGCCAGAATTGACCAACTGCAAAATTTGCCAAGCCAAAATATTAGAGTGAAAACTTTGCCAAATCAGCTTGCCAATTTTGGCGGCTAGCAAAAATGGCAGGGTTTTAGCAGGCGTCAAAAAAGTCCGGCAAATTTTGATGCAGTCAAAATTGGCAAGGCATTTTTTACGGTTGTCAAAACTGGCTCGGCATTTTCAACGACCGTCAAATTTGGCGAAAGGTCGTAATTTCAACATCGGACCATTAAAACATAGTGTAAGAAAAATGGAGCATGGAAAAGCAGAAAATTAATGGAATTATAATGTTAACTATACAAAAATCGACGTAAACAATAAGTGGACTTACGAACTACAGAGAAAGCATGAATTCAAAAAAATTAATTCGCAATATGGAGACTTACTAGATTGAATGCAAAAATCAGGGTGGGTATGTAAAATAGACGGTTCCTTTTTAACCCTCACCGGTGATTCGACTCGAAGAGGTCGACTCGACGTGCAGGCGATAGGTCTCTGGTCGGCCACCATGGCCTGCAAGAAAAGACTTTAAGGTAAAACAAGAGAGGGGTGAAGGGAGATTGAGATTAAAGAAAAGGATAAAGAAAAAAGAACAGGGGTTACGGTATGAATGGTTGCAAGTTTCCTTTGAAATTTTGGCAGAAAAAAGAGAAAGAATATCCCTCAACTTGTTTGTTCAGTTTAAGTTACGATTAAATAGGAACACTAACAACTCCATATTTTAAAGGAATTGTTCTTTTAGACAGTTTAAAATAGGAAGGGAACTTAACTCACGACAACACTACAAGTAAATCAAGGATGTTAACGATACGGGAGAGGGGGGGGGGGGTTTAGCCCACCCTGATATAGCAGCACTCATTTCAGTGGATTTCCTGGTTCAATTCACTCGAAAAGACTGGAGTAGATGGTTTTCTTCAAAGAAATTACGATACAAAGGCGCAAAATTATGGGCGCGATACCCAAAATGATAAACTTAGACTATTAGCCTTGTACCGGCCGAAGGTCAAGCTGTGAATCATCACCTTAAGAAGGCTGCGCCGCTACAGTATGCATACCGTACCCTGACACTGTTTCCAACTTACATTATTGCGATGCTAACTTAGATTTTTCTAATTAAACTAAGCACTGGATAAGCAAGAATAAATAAAAAGAAGCAGCATGTTGTATACAATATACTTTACCAAAACTTTAAAAGAAGAAAATACTCACAAAGGCGGAGGGCGCGGCCAGGTCCGCCGCCACCAAGACCGCCCGTCATCGAAGCCGTCACCAAATAAGCAGATAGCCGGGCACCTCCATCCACTCCTGAATTAGATTCCCCCTCATTTATATATCAATAATATTTTATACCAAGAAACAACAAAAACCGTTTGTCAGCAAAAGTGCTTTAGTGAAAGGTTTTCCCCTTTAACGGTCAAGGAAAGTGCATTCCTTTCACACATCTAATCTATTCAATTTCGTGAAAAAATAATACGGGTTGTCGAAAGCACGCCCAAAAAGCTTTATTTTAGACAATAAAAAGATTTAAAAACACCAAAGGAAAATAGAATGTATATGTCGAACCTTTCTCAAATGGGAAGGCCGCAAGGGAAGAATTCCCTCACGAGTTCGCCGTCCACTCGACGGCCCCGAGTACTCCCGTCCACTTCATCGAGCAGGACACGTTGCTCGTGCTGAAATAAGAAAAGGTTATAAGAGATACCGACAAAAAATAAACTAATTGTGGAGTCTACGCAAGGCAATTATGGACTACAGTAATCTCAATGAGTTCGGTACATGGAAACACGTCTAGTTAATATAATTATCTAAATCGAACCTTACATTACTTTTTAAGTATCAGGATTATGTTGTCAATGACCAGTAGTCTTAATAATAAAAAATAATTATCATTGCTACGACAAGCACTAAAATTTTTTAAAATAGTTTATAAATGTTGTCTCAACTCGTGCTCCAAAGGGCTTATCTATAAATGGGACAAATTTCAGCTAGACCTTTTGACGGGAGCAAATACAAATAATATCGTTGTTATTATAACAAACAAGAATTCTCTATGAAATGGTTGCTTATATCAATAAATTGATCTATTTTTTTAATTTAAAAAAAAACTACGCTCCCACTACATTACGCTAATTTTAAAGCAAATTAGGAAACGGTTTAAAGGAGAACCGAAAAAGGAAAACAAAAGTTTCGCTCCGATATTAATCGGCTAAAAGGAAAATTATGGTTAAAACTATTCCCAGAAAATGCATTATCAAATGAATCTTTAAGAAAGAATACCTTGATTTAATCTTTAAAAAAACAGCTGGATTCTAATCCTATGTGGAGTTAAAAAAGATCAAAAGACCTACCCCGTTTTAAAACGAAACTAAACACCTGTAATACTAGACAAATAAAAATAAAGCCAAAAGGTGATGTCTAACCATTGGAAGTCGCGTCCCTAGGCGCCGGCGGACGAGTACTCCGGTGGCTTCCGCGTAGTCGCCACTACAAAAAAAGTTTAAATTGAATCGAATATCTTAAAAAAAAGGATAAAAGAAAAGAATTTCATTCGATTTCCCACCATACAATGTGCATACTCGACCTTAGAAAACGAAAACAAAAGTATCAGCTAATGAAAAAATAATCTGAAAGCTATTCCAAAGAGGATGCATTCTCGAATAAGCCGTTAAGAAAGATTGCCTTGATTTTTGTTCTAAAACAACTACTGGATTTCATTCCAGTGAAAAACAAACTTAAAAGAACAAAATGCATACGCCATTTTCAAATAAAACAAAATACTTCGAATACCCACAGTTAAACAAATAAAAATAAACCTAAAAAGGAATTTCTAACCGTTCGACATCGACCCTGGCGCTCGTAGTCGTTGCCGCCCTGGTGCTTCATTTCGATGCCGTTGCGAGGATGGCGGAACTACAATCTTAAGAAAAACATAGAAGCAAATATTCGTCGTCAAACATTAAATAAATGAAAAGAATACTTGCAGAAAACCTAACAGCAATCCACGAAAACAGAAGCTACAGCTTTACCGAGAATTTCGAAACGCGACAGTTAATTTTTTGCACGGTGCACGATGCAGTACGGCGCACCTAATGACATATTCATTAATTGCCCGGCGTCTATTAGTTATTATTTGCACAGTTCACGTAATTGTTAATAGCGTGAACCGTGCATAAATGTAAAATCAAGTAATCAAAATGGGCCCATTCACCGTGCAATTAAGAATTATGTCATTACGTGTGCCGTCACCGTACATCGTGCAAAATTATAATTGCACGCGTTGCGGTCGCGTCGCAGCTTTAACAACTACGAAATGAAACTTAATCAGTGATGGCGAGATTATGTGTTTATCTTGTTGTTTCTGCCTTTCCTTTTTTATTGAACAGTTATTCATGTAATAAATTGACACTTTAAGAGAAGACGGACGCTTGGCGCCCCCTCCCCCTCCCGACATCGGCGCCGCGATATCTAGGCGCGGCATTGGCGCGACATCGGCGCGAACACCCCGACGCACCACTTTCAGGTTTTGGCATTCTCTTTGATATTTGTTGTGTTTTGTATTTATTTTGCTAGGATTAACGAACTGATTTTATGGGTTAATTTTTATGATTTATGATCAGGTCATTTCCCCGGCAAAAGTCTTGCTCGTTAGAATTATTCTTTTGAGCGAGTTTAATCTACTGAAGTTTTCGGTTTTATTTCTTAGGTGACTTACAAAACGGCCTAAATTTGAAGTACTTTTCGTTTTTATTCTAGTTATTGTGGGTTAGATGAATCAGTCCAACTGAACAAAGCTACTAGCAGAACAAACTGTGCCATGTGTTAGATTTTTCAAATATTTCCTCAAAACGAAATAGAGCATAGCGTTGTTAATTTTTAATGTTATACGATATTTTTAATGTTATACAATAGAGAATCGCGAGCTCTTTAAGCTGCATTCAAACACTTAAAAAAAACATTTTACACCAAAAAAAAACCTCCCCTAATATTTTAACGGCGCAAATATTGTTATGTCGGTTTAATTTCTTTTCCGCTGAAATTCAACCGTCCGGGGTACTTTTCATTACGGAGAAGACGAATAATATATACAATTCTTATCGTGACGTTTTATAAGTTCTCGAGTTACGATATGTATACGGTATATTGCCCTTTTGCTTTAAAATAAGTGTTAATGATTTCCTTTTTGTTATTTTGATTGGGAACCCGAATTTACTGCTAATGTGTCTTGTTGAATTTTATTTAAAACAAAGCAGTAATGATATTTACACATTTTATTTGACTACAATGCCACATACCGTATACTTACCGTAACTTGGGAAAATAACATCATGGCTAGAAATCGCAGACACACCTTTCAATGTGGTTTTCTTAACATTAAATAGTATTCCTGTTTCAGATTATATGTCAAGCTGGTCCATGCAAGGCAAGGATGTGCAGAGCGAGTGCCCCCGAAGATGGACGTCCGCGTCCAGTTTGGACAGGTTTTTTTTTATTATTGCTTTCCTGTTGTCTACTATGATTTCTGTTTTTCTATGTCAAATAGATTTAATATTCTATAGGGATGGAAAAGCATTCATTAATGTGTACTTGTTGGCCAACAGTTTTCGTTGTTTTAGTTTTACCAAAAAATATTGACATGTAAATGAAAGAGAATCTAATTCAGGAGATGATTGTGGAGCCGCCGGTCGTCGTCATGGCTTCTTTGGTGGCGACGTCGATGATAGTTCTGGCGGCGGCGGCCCTTCGCCTTCGTGAGTCTTGCGTGGCCACGGCCTCCCCATGGGCAAGTCACACTAGGACATGCATCTCGCACCTAGAAGAATTGCTTCTTCCAGTGACGTTGTGTTTAACTTTAGTGATCTGAGGAGGATGAACGCGCTTTTAATAGGATCGATAAGCTTTTTTCCGGTCAAAAAAGGATTTGCCTTTTTAACGGCCGTCAAAACTGCCAGCCATTATTTATAGCCGTTAAAATTGGCTTGCCACTTTTGAAGGGTTAACAATTTGGCTTGACATTTTTTTTGCCCGTTGAATTTGCCAAGTTGCCATTTTTGACGGCTGTCAAAATTGCCAAGTTGCTCGGCCGACAGCCGCTGCCTCGTGGCACGTTTATCAGCTGTTAAAAATGTCAAAGCGGGTTGCCAGTTTTGATAGCCGTTTATTTTGGCAGTGACATTTTTCAACAAGTGAAATACTTGCCAAAACGTTCAAAATTTTGGATCCTTGCTAATTGTGCCATGGAAAAATTTGGGGCCATCAAATTTGGCAAGCTAACCCATCCACATTTAACGGCCTTTATTTTTGTCGCACCAAATTTGTTTTGTTGTTAAATTTGCCGAAACCGGCTTGGCAATAATTAGAGCACATTTCTGTGGATCATCCATTTTCTTCGCTTGTACATTGTGTCTGTCACTTCTATTGACCGTTTTATTTGTCATGACAAGTTTGAATATGTGAATAAAATATTGCTACATTTGCTTGTCGTTTGACCTGCCAAATTTGCCAAAAATAACAGCAAAACTGAAAATTGCAGAAAAAAACCAAATTTTTTAGTTGACACTGTCTTATATGCATTTGATCTTCATAAAAGCTGTAGTTTCTCCCTATCTTGCTCTCTCAGTTTCCTTCTGTCTCTCACTCCTTCTCCCCTTCTTACTCGAGATGTTTCCACCCCTTGCCAGGATGCTTGCCCCTCTTCCTCGATCACAACTCTGTTTGTCTCGTCTCCACAGCCTGGTGTGGAATCATCCACTGTACTAAAAACGTCTCATCTCCGATGCAGCAGCCCTCTCATTTATTTCTTGTCGCACCTTTCTCGTTGTCTCTTTCACTCCCTCACTCCCTCTCTCTCTTCTAACTCTGCACCTCTCATCCCCGCCGATCTCTCCCTGGCTGCACTCTTTATCACTGATATATCATGACTAATAATATTTACAAATGATCAGACTGTCTTGTCGCTTTCTTTGGTAAAAAGCAGGAGCTGCAACCGGCTTGTGGAAAAGAAAGCAAGGAAAGAAGTGGACGGAGAGGGGAGAGAAAGAAAGAGAGAGAGAAGGGACTAAAGAGAGGGAGAGAGAGATGGAGAAAGATAAGCGAAAGAATAATGGATTCAAACCAAGAGAAAATGCCAGAAAACTCTGATTGGTCGTCATATTGCAGGGATGTCATCGAAGTTCTAGATCTGGAGTTACAGATCGCAATCCTATATATTTCCATAATTGCTTGCAAGTTGCACCCGGCTGTTCCCGAAAGGAGTCCATCACTCATCTCTATCCAATCCATCCATCATTTTCATTGCCTCTTTATCTTTTTTTTCATATTTCCTCTTGCTCTCTCTCTCTCTCTCTCTCTCTCTCTGGCTCTCTGGCTCTCTCTCTCTCTCCCTCTCTCTCTCTCGCCCGCTCTCCATCGCTCTCTCCCTCACTTCTCGTTTCCTTTTCAATCAGCTGAATATTGGGATGGATTTGAAGATCTTAACCATTTAGTCATCTTCCCCTACTCACCATCACCTTACATCGTTCTCTTCATCTGGCTATCTCTCTTCCCTTTTCCTTTCTCTCTTTCTCTCTCTCTTTCTTTCTCTCACTCTATTTTCTCTCTCCTTTTCCCTCTCCCTCCTTCGCGTCCTAAGTTCGTCCCTTTGAGCTGCCCCGCGTTGTCCTCAAAGTCCCACTGTTCCGACCCTTCGAACCTCTTATGCTTCCCACGACAACATTTCCGTGAGATTTCAGACACCCGAGGCTATTGCCAGCATCTTCTGCCTCGGTCACTTATTTTTTCATCCCTCTGTCACCTCCTCCTCTCTCTCTGTCTCTCTCGGTATTAGTCTGCAAACTCGTTCCTCTCTCCCCCTCCCATAGTCTCTCGGTAAACACAGTTCTTTCCTCATCTTTTGTTTCCTCTCCGTCAAGAGAACACTCTTGACACGCACATCAGATCTGTTCTCCAATTCAATCTGCCTTTTCACCCTTTCTTTACTTTCCATGATGCGCTCTTTCATTAATCGTCACTGCTCAACTTTAATTCTCTTCGCCTTCTCTTTGGCCAGTCTTCAATTCTGCCGTCTTCTTCTTCGCTGAGTAGGTACTCTTTGACTTCCGAGTACAAGAGTAATAGACCTCGAAGTCGCATGGCCATGAGAGAAAGTGAGATGGAGAGAGAGACGAGGAGTGAGAGAGAGAGGATAAGGTGAAAGAAGCAGAGAGATTATTGCTCTCTCTCCCTCTCTCTCTCTTTCTTTCTCTCTCTCTCTCTCTCTCTCTCTCTGTCTGTCTGTCCGTCTCTCTCTCGATATCAATCCTCATTGTATCAGCGTCTTCACTTTACCACTTCAATTTGCATGCTTGTACATATGTGATTTTTTTAAATATAAATTTTTTCAATTATATAATGAATTCCGAAGTTTGTCTAACAGTTGTTTTCATTCACGCTTTCCTTCTTTAATTGCATTTTCTACCATGTTGTGAATGTGGGTAATCCATCCATAGGTAATTTTGACGATGTTATAATTGAAAAAAAGTATTAGAAGATTGAAATATTGTGCTTAGATACCTTTCACATTCGTTTGTATAACATATGACTTTCTTCTTTTGTTGATTTTTAAAACAAGTTTAACTATGAATGACTCATTTGAAATAGAACGTCAGGATTAGCAACTGAAATGAAAGTCTCAGAATAGATAAGCAGAAACATGATCGAGAACGAGAGCGAGAGAGAGAGAGAGAGAGAGAGAGAGAGAGAGAGAGAACAGTACGTGGAAAGGGTTGAAATACAGGACAACGTGGGAGTGATAGAATAAGAAAAGGGAGAGTGCAAGGAAGAGAGAGAGAGAGAGAGAGAGAGAGGAGAAAAAAGAAATGAACAGTGCTTATCTTGTCCCTTCGCTTGCGCAACGAAGAAGTGCATCATTGCTGCTCTGTTGGAATCTTCACTCTCTCCCTCTCTCTCTCTCTCGTTCTCTGAGATCTTTCTGTCTTCATCTCGCTCACTCTTTCTCGATTCATCTTCTGCCTCTGTAGCCAATGGAGTGATATGCGATTTATCTTAGTTTCCTTTCTCCCAGTACATCTGCAACCTTTTCCTTTTCTATTAACAGGCTCTCTGGCTGGCATCCTCGAGTGTGGAGGGGCCATTAATTCTAACCATTAATTCAAACAGCTTGTCTCTCTTTCCCTCTCTTCTTTCTTTCTCCTTTTGCCCCAAAGTGTAAGTCTGTCTCCTTTAATGGAAGTTGCCTCCCTCCTTGGCATTGGGTCATAATCCTCTTCTGATAGAATCAACCTTTCCAAGCTTTATTTCACTATTTCTCACTCAGTGTCGCTATGTACAGTTCTATCGCTGTTACTCTAACCACTCACTCTCTCCCTCTGCCGTTATCTCTCTGTAATACCCTCTCACTCTCCCCCCCACGGCCTTTTGTTAATGTCATTTCTGATCGTGATTTCCTGTCAGCGGGGTCACGACAAGCGGGGATTCCTTCCTGGATGAAGGCTGCCCGCTCTCTCGCTCTCTCTCTCTCTCTCTCTCTCTCTCTCTCTCTCTCTCTCTGCTAATCGACTGATGCGACTTGTAGTAAACTGCCATTGAACAACCATGGATTGAACTAATTACGTTGGTGGTTGAGTTTTTTCTTTCTCTCTTTTCCACTATCTTCCTTTTCGTTTCATCCTTGCAATGTCAAAAGAAGCTGTTCATCCAATCTTTGCAATTGTTAAAAGAATTGATCTTGTCTATATCAAGCACGTCAACATTCTGCGACAATCGCTACTCTCCTCTCATGTACTTTCTCTCTTACTATCTCTTTCTCTCTATCACTCTTGCTCTTTCTCTCTCTCTTTTTCTCTCTCTGTTTCTCTCTCTGTTTCTTTCTTTCTCTTCCTGCTTCCACCATTTCTCTACTCATCCAGTGTGGTGTCCCATTCGGGCAGCGGCCCTCTTTCCTTTCACTGTTTCCCGGATGTGCGTAGTAACACTGATTCTGTCTAGCCGTGAGATGTCAAATATATACAAGTTTCTTCTGTACCTTTCATCACTGTTGGCGTTCACTCCTTCTTTGCACTTTCTCTCTCGCTCACTCCGTCTCCCTCTCTTTCTTTCCTTTTCTCTCATCTCTGTCCCCTTCCTCTCGTACTCTCCTTCTTTCTCTCCTCCCCCCTTTCTCTGTCTCTTTCTTATCTCCCTCTCTCCACCTCCTTTTATCTCTCTCTCTCTGTCACTTCTTGTCTCATCTGTCTCTGCCTCCCTCTCTTTCTTTCCTCTCTCATCTTTCTCCCCTCCCTCTTTTTCTTTCCTTCTCTCATCCATTTCTCCACCTTTTTCCCTTTTTCTCCTTCTCTCACATATCGCTCTCCTCCTCTTTACATTCATATTTATATCACTGCCAGTTTTCTTGAGGTAGTTGTTTCTAATAAGTTAGGAGTGCCTATCCGTGTTGCAGCCCGAGTGACTGGCTGAGATGCTGCACGCCGTGCAGTCTCGTCCTCATCGCCACAGCCTGTTTGAGCTCGACCCTACACTCCTCAGCCGTATGCCATTATTTACATCTCGTTTTCGTTAAAATTATCTTTTCATAAATAAAATTAAAAGGAGAAAGAAGATCTGACTGACAAAAAAACAGCTGATGGAATCTCCTTCTCGTAGTGGCTGGCCCTCGACAACGATTCATTTGTTTGATATTTTTCTCGCGTTGTGAAAGAATTTCCACTTGTCGCTTTCTTACCACTCAAATCCAACATTTCCAGTTGTGGTAGACTCGCTTCTCTCTTTCTCTACCTCTCCTTCTCCTTTTTACTTGCTACTATCTATTCTCATTGCTAATTCTTAGTAACTTCCTGACTGTCATCACGAGCAGAACATTGCATCTGTAAGTCTCTCCCCTTAGCTTTAGTTCTCTGTTTTATACTCAGAAACTGTCCCAATATCTACAGTCAAAGCGACAACAATGCCTACTAAACATGTCTGGGTAAATCAAGTGTGATTTATCAAAAAGTCCAAATCCACCAATTGAGATCATCTTTATTCACAGCCCTTCGCACATGTTAAAATAGAAACAGCTGATGATTTCTCCTCTCCAGATTCGGAGTGCTCTCGCTGCTCTCTGCTCTCTCATCTTTTCTACAAATTCATTCCTGCCTCTCCGTCACTCCATATCTTTGCTTTCTTTCTCTCCCTGTCTTCAATATCCATGTTCTTCAGCTTGGCCAAGTCATCCATGACAAAATCAGCGGATTTCCCCGACCGCATTTCGGTCTTTTCTCCTCGCTTCTTCATCTCCTATTTTACTCTCTCGCCCCTCTCACCTTTATCTCTCTCTGTCTCTCTTTCTCTCTCTCTCTCTCTTTCTTTATCGCTCTTTCTCTCCATCTCTCTTTCGCTGTTTCTCTCTCTCCACCCTCTCTATCTCTCTTCCTCTTGAAGCGCATACTAAGCGGGGCAAGTGGGCCTTTTCTTCACATCCACATTGAACATCACAAGTGTTCATTAGTCGTTCACAGGCGCTACAACTCATCCGAGCACCTTACCATTAGAGAGTGGCGAGGGTGCGAAGTGACCAGTGGAACGGGAGTGGCAGAGAGAGCATGGGAAAGGTGGAGAGGGAAAGACAGTACGACCAAGTTATAGAGCAGTCGGAAAGTCCAACCGGTTCAGAAGCGGGAAAAGGGCGGAAGGAAAGAGAGAGAGGGATAGAGAGAGAAGAGAAATGAAGTCAAATAGAGAGTGTGTGAGAGACGAGACGACGAGAGCGAGAAAGACAAAGAGAAGGAGAGATGTTTTTAGAGAGGAGATGAATAATCATCTGTGGGCTACTCGCAGGTCCAGGAAAGAACATTAACGAAGTCGATATATCGCAAATATTTTGTATATTAAAGAAGGGCGATCACCGAAAATACAGTAATGTGCGTTCAAACGTACAAATACTTCGAACGGAAGTCCGTTTAATTACTCAAAAATGTACGGTAGACTAGGAATGTGCGTGTGTTTTTTGAAGCGGGTTGTTATTGCTGTTATACCTATTTGATAGTGTTCAATTTATAAAAACATTTTCTAAAACAAATAAACCAAAAGGTGATAAAGCATTCACCATAACAATTTCTTCAAATCCTTGTAATTTAATTTTCCGGCGATGGGTACGTGGCCGTGAAGTTGAGATTCTACCGATGGGGTCTGCTTTTTCCCTGGCACACCAATCACAAATTCATTCAAAATTTGCATTTTAAAGTTCATTATACTTGAATATGGAACTTTCTTGTACATTTTCATATACATATTCTTTTTCTGCATGCCCCAGACTATTCAAAAACTACTAAGATGGTTCATTTATCGTCAATGACTTTTCGGTGATCGCCCTCCTTTAAGCGAATGAAAAATATCAATTCTAATTTTGGAAAAAAAGAAGGAATTGAAGTGGAACAGGAGTCTTGCAGCGTTGTCTTCCTCCTCGGGCCACACCACGGGCCTTTCCTCCACTGCCTCCACCGACTCACTTCATTCCTCTTCACCCTCCTCTTCGTCGTCGAAGAGACGACGTGGCCATCTGGGCAGGCCTGTTTCCGGTGGAGGAGGCAAGGGAGGAGCACATAGTGGGGGCGGGCAACTCAGCTCCCCTGCTAATCGGCTACCGTACAATGCTCGTATCTTCAGAGGAATGAGGAACAGTGGACAGAGGTCAGAGAGGAACAGAGAAGGAGAAGAAAGGACAGAGAGGGAGGGAAGAGCTGGCCTGTCACAATCCTATAAGAGAAAGTATGAAGGCGCATAGAAGGCGAGTGATGTAGAGAACGAGAGAGGCAGAGAGAGAGAGAAGCAAAGAGAGAGGGAGAGAGAGAGAGAGAGAGAGAAGCAAAGAGAGGGGGAGAGAGAGAGAGAGAAACTACTCTTCAGGCCCCTGGCAGACGACGTGGAGGCGACTCGTCGTGAGTCCCGGGAGGCTCTGGCTGAGTCGACTTCAATGAACGAACAGCGGACTGCCATTGCAGACGCCCTCTCTGCTCTCGATGAACTCTCCGCTTTCCTCGGCAGTGAAGACGGCGACGACAACGGTAGGCGCTCTTTGCTTTCTATTTATTTTTATTCTTATAATTTATTTATTATCAATAATAAAGTGGCCAGATTCAGGCGAGAAAGATATCTTCTTCCTCTACGAGTACACGGCTTTCCTCTCTTGGGCATATACAACAATCCGATTCTGTGGTTTCATCGGAGATCTGCACTCGCATTTCCAAGATATGAAGGTTGCTTCGAGTCCTTCTCTTTTGTAACTACAAACCATAAGACATGGAAAGATGTTCTTGCTCGAAGGAGAGTTTCCGCCGCCTTCTGCTGGCCCTGCCCGAGGGCCAAGAACATCGCTTCCTGGCCGTTCTCCGCTTCTCTCAGCTCTGCCTGGAATACGCGGAGCTCTGCGACGGGGAGGCTCTTTCTTGGTGTCGCATCGCCCTCGAACAAATCACTGGTTTCTTTATATCTCAGTCTTTTCTCTTTTATTCATGTATGTATGTAGCTTTAATTTAAATATTCTCTTTCGCCATTCTGAAAATGTTTAATGTCAATTAAATATAAATATTCTATTTTGCCGGGCGGCCTTTAAATAGAATGTAAAATTTGTATGGATAATGTAGACGCGGTCCGAGAGAAGAACGCTCGACTTGATTCGGTTCCATTGGGAGAAGGCGAAGCAGTGGAGTTGGCCAGAGAAGCTGAGAGACTGCAGGACATGGCCCAGCGCATTCTTAACAACGTTAATCATGTCGGTTGCTCCTTCTGAGATCTTTTCAATTTCCTGACACATAAATTCTGTTTTGCATTTTATATTTGCAATTCGACTATATTCTGTTTCCCAAATTCAATTTATTTTGGTTACACGAAGAAATGATTTCAGATTGAATACACATGGACGATTCGGCTTCCTATTGGAAAGCTATCAGAGAAGCTTGTTTAGACCGATCTTTCATTTTTTTTTCTTCATTTGTCCCGCAATAGAGACATGAGAACATACAAACATACATAGCATGTAATTTGTAGATACATATATTGCTTTGATCAATGCTACAGTTTTTAACATCGGAAAGCATTTTCTTTAATAATTAGTCCCATCAAGGCCTTGAGTCTATGTTTGTATGTATCGATTTCATGCGATGCCTTGCTTACTTTGCTCACTCTTTCTTCGATTAACGGCTTCCTTTTTCGTGCCTACTACTTACACTTTCCCTTGTGGTGCGAGTTCTTCAAATTGCAATCCATCAAGATGGTATTGTGTTTCTTTTTAATGAGGATATAAGTGAATTAGCCTGCGGTGTACAAATCGGCTCTTTATGTTTTCACGTTTTTCACACGGGTATTGATTCTTTTAAAATCAATTCGTAGTAGAACTGTTCAGTATGCTAAAAGCTTTTGAATAAACTATCGCAAGCTTTTCAACAGTTTCAGTTAATATACTTTATTCGCGCTTATCGGGCCAATGTGTTGATGGAATACACGGGGATCTATCACATGGAAGTGGGCGATCGATGGGCACCGGCGGGTTCGTCGAAGTGGCCGACGAAGATTAGGCAGTTCTTATAAACGAACATTTAATACACCTTAATATACGCCGAACATTTAATACACCTTGTGCTATCGATGGAACACAAATGGTGAGCGCAAAAATGGAAACAATCAGCAGCATAGATAAATGTATTAAAGAAGGGCGATCACCGAAAATTTACTAATATGCGTTCAAGCATACAAAAATCTCGAATGGAAGTCCATGGGAGCAAACTAAGATGTACGGTACACTTGTGGCCAAATGCATGCTTTTTTCCAACGCGGGATGTCAATTCTGATTGACTATTTTGACGTTGTTTTGTTCTTGCTAAAAGTATTTACAGAAAAACTAACACAAAAACTTTATTAAGCTTACTAAAATTTCAAAGTCGCGATGGCTTTGTAAATTTTATCTTCCCGCGACGGTAAATGTACCCTAGTTACTGTGTACACCACATTTTTGCACTGAGACACCAATATGAATTTAATTCAAAAGTTGCACTTTCAAGTGCATATACTTGAATGTGAAACTTTTTTTTTTTTCATGTGCATATCTCTTATCTATATGCTAAAAACTATTCGAAAATACGTAAAATGTTTCATATGTCGTGAACGACTTTTCGGTGATCGCCCTACTTTAAAGAGGAATTTTCGCGCCCGTTTTTCTTATATTTTATGCGTTTTTCCGGGGGAGGAAATGAAGCGTGATGGCTAAATGTTTGATCTTGAATTTTGAAAGAAGTGATTATTGCAGCCGACGCTCGAGGCAGCTTCTGACTCTTTAACAATTTATATCCACTTCGATTCTTTCTTACTAAATATAGAGTCAAAACAATTTCACTAATCTACCCCTAACCCCTCTCCCATCTATCCCCCAATGACTTCCACCGTTTCCATTCTCGGTATAAAGTCGGTGGGGAGAGACGAGGCTAGCTTTGAATGGCTCATGATACAGAAGAAATCTTAAACCTTGCAAATGCCACAGAAGACGACATAAAATGCTTGCAGTTAATACTTTTCGAATATATCAGTGTATTCATTATATATTATCACGTTTGAACTGATCAAAACTTCCATTCTAACTTCCCGGACAGTTCACTCTACTCGTGCCCTATGAAGAATTACAGAATTTCCTTGAGCTGCTCCATCTACTTACATATACAAATATATTACTAAGTTTTCCGGAAATTCATCTTTGACTTGCGTGCAAGACTTGTTCTGTAAAAGAGAGATATGTATGTAGCTTGATAACATTTAAATCGACTTTTCTACAATTAACAAAAATAATTTTTTTCAAAGACAAAACGAAAAACCAAGACATATCGATTATGCACGATTCGGTTGATCAACTGATTGCACTGAGCCGCCTCCCTTCCTTCACGAGCGATGGAAGGTACTAACTATGTACTTGTACTTTGTTCCCATTATTTTATTTTTACTGGCGATCTCTTGCGCACTGCCAACCAGCGCATTCCCATTCCGACTACAGCTCTACAAACTACGATTCTATCGATAACCTCTCTTTCTCTGTTGCTTCCCCTACCTGTCTCTTATCTCTCCTTCGCCCTCCTTCTCTCTTTCTACCGATCGCCTTTCCTCGCTTCCCCTCGTACACTCATACTGTACGAATGCCTCTCTTTGTGCCGCATTAATTGATCGCATGTATGTATTCTTCCGAATTATATGTAGCTTAGAACTCTTCAAAATATTAGCAAGCTAGAAAATGAGCATCTATCAATAAAGTAATGATTTGAATGTTATTGTTCGATTACGAAGAGTGTACTATGTTCCAATCCTTTTTCTGCATTCTTCTCTAGGGCACAACGCTTGCATACTTGACTACGCTAGATAAATTAGGAAAACATCAGTGCTTTCTGTCGTTTATTTTTTCTCGCGCTCTCCCTCTCCCACTCTCTTTGTCCTTCTCCCTCTCTCCTCTCTTTCTTCCTCTCAATCATTCTCTCTCTCTCTCCCCCTCTCTTTCTTTCTTCCTCTCTATCATTCTTCTCTCTCTCTCTTTCTTTCTTCCTCTCTATCATTCTTCTCTCTCTCTCTCTTTCTTTCTTCCTCTCTATCATTCTTTTCTCTCTCTCTCTCTCTCTCTCGCTTTCTCTCGTTTCTTCCATTATCTCCTTCGTCCCCTGCAGCCAGGGAGCCCTCAGATTGTGGATGGACTCGCTGGAGGCAGACATGGAGGCTTTGTCGATGTATGAGGACGCCCTCGAGGACGCCGACGACCTTGGGAAGCTCTGCCAGGACGCGAGGAAGCAGCTCAGGAGACATGAACACAATCGAGTTGTGTCAGCAAATATTGCATTTCATTTTTTTATTAATAAAATTTTTTCCCTTTTCATAAGGTTGTTTATGAGCGTATTTTGGATTAAAAAAAGCGGATGAACTTCTAGCCATGCAAAGCCGCCGCTTCTGCTGCAGTGCTCGCCCACTCCCACCACTGCCACCCTCCCAGCCAAGCACTCCTCCAGCAGTGAACACTCCAGCATTGAGAAGCTGGCCAGTGGAGGTCAGACCGTTCTTCTCTTCCAGTCGAAGAGACACTTCTCTCTTCAGACTCTACCAGTTTCTAATCTAGTCGCTTTCTGTAGCTTCAACCCTCTTTTGCATCCTTCAATACAAAGACATCATGGTCGCTGTAGTTTAAATCGTTTCGTATGTCCGCCCACTCTCATTCCAGCACGATCTCTCTCAATCCTGCCTGGTCTCGCTACACTCTACGTCTTTCTTGCACCCACTGCCAAACATTTTCCTATACAAGTCTATCCAAATTATGCGATGACTCCAACTCTGTCTTCATTTGACCCGATAAAGAAGCGGTATTGAAATTCTTTTGAAACAGTTGCGACTACAAGCGGATTCCGCAGTCGGAGAGGAACGATGAGGAAGAAGCAGAAGAGTGGAAGTTCGCACTCTCAGTCGGCGGAGGGGTCGCCTGAGGAGTTCCGATTTGTCAACTATGCAGTCAGATTCTGCTTGTACTATCTCATTGCAATTTTTATCCTTTTTCTTTGTATTATACGAACTTGATTTTAAAACAACTTCTTTGACATCTCGATGTCTCCCTGAGCCTCCCTTGACTTCTTCTAGTTTCATGATGTGTCCGGATACCCGGTCATGGTCCAGCTCAATCAGCAACTCCAACTCGTCTCTCGTCAACTCTATGAGATTGAGACGACGAATGCTCTTCAGCTGAAGATCATCTCACGGATGCTCACCGTCCTCATCGAGGTCTTTAATTAAAGCTATTTTTTAAAGTGCCACTTAAAAACAATTTTAAAATAAGTTGCAGTCTCGTAAGCGTACTCCATGGTATTCTCCTTCTCGTTGGCTACGACAGATTTCACTTCTTCCACTTTTAATCATCTGGCCACTCATCACAAAATTGATCTACTCTTGGTGGACTCGGTTCGTTTATTTCTCCTGCTGGTCTTAAGTTCATTGTTCATAGCATGGACATAATTGCATGGTTTGGTTCTAATCTAATATATTCTAGAAGAAGGCAACTCGCAACGCTGAAGATGTTGAGGAACATGTGAGAGTACACTTATACACTTTAATTCACTTATATTGATAGCTTTTAAATCATATTCGAATATTGAATAATAGCTAATTTCACGGGTCACAATTCACAATGCTCAAGATCGGAACTCTGTTTCCAATATCACAACATTATTATGAATTTCCTCTTGCAAGATGAAAGAATAAATTTTAGCGGATTAAGGGCTCATTGTCAGAAACATTTGCGCACTACAACTAACATGCATTCATTAAAAACCCATCCGCGCCTCGAATGCACATATCAAAAATTAGATAAGCAGTCTGATCAATACAAGAGGGTTAGGGAGATAGCGAAAAGGAAAAAGAAGGAGAGGGAGCGAGAGAGAGAACGACAGAGAGAGAAAGAGAGAGAGAGAGAGAGAGAGAGAGAGAGAGAGATGGGGAGGGACTCAGAGATAAGAGAGGGTTCGCTGTTGGGAAGAGAAGTCTGGTATATGAAAGCTCCTCGTAAGGGTTGTGAGAGAGTGTGAATGTGGTAGGGTGCAGGGGACTAGCCAGTGGCGAGTGAGTGGACTGTCGAAGTTAGCAGCAGTCATAAAAGGAATTGTGCACAAAGACACTGCGACACACACAAGGCAAGAATGTCTCTTCCTTTGTCAACCGCTCCCGTTCCTCCGCTCTTTCACCGATTCTTCCACACTTAAATCTGGAGTAACGTCTCCTGCCAAACCGTAGTTTCGCTGTCAGCGGCTCTTCGTTCTCTTGTCATACATATGTACATGTATATATGTATGTTCATGTATGGGTATTATCAATGTGGATTACATGTCCTATTTCAGGAAGTTTCGCCTCTAATAACAGTCGAAATCACTTTGAATGGACTCAGACGAGTTCGCGGGCGATTTTTACGAGAACCCAATTTGTTAGTTTTTTTTTCCTTCAGCGTGCATAATGGCTGAAGAAGTGAGTCCCCCAGAGAACGCTTCCTTCCTTGTCCTCGAAGCCAATTGTTCCCTTAGAAGGAACCGATATCCATTACGATCCACTTCAATGGAAAGGGGATCCTTTTCATCTCCAGCTTCCTCCTCTCATTTTCGCTCTTGAGTTGCCTTTCTTTAGTTTCCTTCCCTTCAGTGCAAATCATCGTAGTCTTGGCCTGCGCCATCGGAATCTTCTTTTTCTTTCGATGCTTTCTTCGCTGTGCAGACGAGCACGCCGCAGCATCCAGCCGGAGGAACTACCAACGCATCATTGAACTCGTCCCTTGAGGCGATCACGAGATATGATGAGGACACCCATAATGCTCATACTGTTCGTTTAATCATATCCTCTTCTATTTTCAAAATTGCTCGCATTTTTCTGCTGTTACTGCCACATTTTTTTACATACATAATATTCAAAGGGGTCGAATGTTATTTACTATTTTCCCAATAACGGATTGATATTTTTGAGCAAAATACGACGAGGCCGATAAATTGTGTTTTCGGAACTAAAGAAGTGTGGAAAGTGCAGAGAAAGACAGAGGGAGAGAGAAAGGGAGAGAGAGAGAGAGAGAGAGAGAGAGAGAGAGGAAGAGAGGGAGAGGTATTGGTAGATAAAGACGTGAGAGAGAAGACAAGGAGATGATTGTGAATTGAGGAGCTATTTTGTGGAACATGCCGGTAGGGTAAAATACTGCCGGTGAAGAACAACGAAACGGTGAATTGATTGGTGCATGAGGAAGGAAATGAAGGAAAAGTGAGGACTCTTTTGAGTTAATGGGAGAGATAGAAAGGAGAAAGGGAAAGAGAGAGATAAAGAGAAAAAATGACAGTAGCGAGAAAATAAGCCGTGGACTCCGAATTCACAAACGTTTCCATGGTGGGTTATAGAGCAGCCCCGTGACTGGCAGAGCAGAAAAGGCTCTTGCTTCCGTCTTTCTTCCGTTCTTTTGATGTCTTACTTCGCCCCCAAAAACATAGTATTTAAAAACGTAGTACAACATAGTACTTAGTAAAAAAATAGTATTTATTTTGTTTTATTTTGTAGCGGAAGGTCACCTTCAGCGCACTCGATGACAACGTTGCGAACTTTGTTTCTTATTTGTTCATTCTGGATCCAAGGGTTCCATGGGAGAAGCTCTATGATAGAGAAGCCTCAAGATGCGGATTCAGTGACCGTATATGTTGACCACGAGGGTAGCAAGAGAAACGAGAGAGAAAGAGAGAGAGAGAGTGAGAGAGAAAGACAGAATAAGATGTTGAAGAGAGCAAAGACGGAGTGTGCGAGAAGATATATAAGATGAGAGGATAAAAGGATAAAAGCAATGGGACGACAAATGACAGTGATGGTCAGTGGCAGTGCTGCAGTTGTACAGCCCCCTCTTCCCTCTGTCAGCTTCTCCTCCCCTCCCTTCTTCCTCATTCCCTCTTCCCTCTGTCAGCTCTCCTCCCCTCCCTTCTTCCTCATTCCCTCTTCCCTCTGTCAGCTTCTCCTCCCCTCCCTTCTTCCTCATTCCCTCTTCCCTCTGTCAGCTTCTCCTCCCCTCCCTTCTTCCTCATTCCCTCTTCCCTCTGTCAGCTTCTCCTCCCCTCCCTTCTTCCTCATTCCCTCTTCCCTCTGTCAGCTTCTCCTCCCCTCCCTTCTTCCTCATTCCCTCTTCCCTCTGTCAGCTTCTCCTCCCCTCCCTTCTTCCTCATTCCCTCTTCCCTCTGTCAGCTTCTCCTCCCCTCCCTTCTTCCTCATTCCCTCTTCCCTCTGTCAGCTTCTCCTGCCCTCCCTTCTTCCTCATTCCCCTGTCCTCTCCAAATAGCCATGATTAATTGGTGTTTTCTCGTTTGTATTCCCCTCTCCGCGTGCTTTCTTCTCATGAGATTACATGAAATGTCGTATCTTTCAATCTGTTAATGGATGTTCTGGTTGTCAGAGAGCAGATGTACGCTCCTTTCGGTCTCTACGGCACGGCTGCCTCTTCCAGTCGGTACTGTATGTATTATTAGTTTCCACCACTTATCAAGGCATCATACCACATAAATAAGAAACTATGTTTGCATTACTCTACTCGATTCAGTCACATGGCTCATCCGGATGGCTTGAGCTCCGTTGAGATTCTCGATCTTGGCCGAGTCAGGAACATTGAAGGTATCTGAAATGATTTCTTGTTCTGTTAGCACAACGCCACGCTTCGCTGCTAATTCTGTCATGTCTCTTCAAATGTTTCGGTAGCCACATCCACGGCCATTTGTGTGGATGAGAGAGCAAGTGGGTGGACACTAACAAAAACGAGAAGAGAAAGAAGGAGGGAAAGAGGGAATTGTAGCAGAGTGAGGGTAAGTGGCGGAAGGAAAGTGGATGAGAGAGAGGGACAGAGAGAAGAGAGCGAGAGAGAGAAGGAGGGAGAGTGAGAGAGAGAGAGAGGGAGAAGCTGAAAGGGCAAGCAGGGGTGCGGGGGAGGAGGCAGTGTGTCTGTTGCCGTATGCCTGGCCGGCCATGACTGAGATCCCGGCTGATTCTGCCAGCCAGGGTCGCCGTCTCTCCATTGCAGCCCTGAAGAATCTCCGTCATGTCGTGGCTGCTTCTGTCAATGGCCGCGTTTCCACTGCCCCGGGCGTTAATTTCACGGTTGACGAAGAGACATCTTACTTTGTCGGTCAGTTCACTCTCACTCTCTCTCTCTCTCTCTTTCTCTCTCTTTATCTATCGTTCAAAGCAGGAAACCTTAAGTCCGCAAACGTCATGGCATTTCGAATGTATCGCATTGCACTGACACAGGGAGATTGACGTGGAAAATGTTGTTTGAAAAGATCTGCCAATCTATACCCTTTCTAACATCCCGAGACTTCTCGTGAAATATTTATATTTTCTCCTGCAATGTGTTTCAAACAATTTGGGCAGGTGGTTCATATATACATACATACATACATACTTACGACATATGTGTGTACATACCTATATATTATACATATATGTACATACATACTTAAGAATGTACGTATGTATGTACATATGTATATGTATATATTTATGCTATTAGATAAGTAGTGATGTTCAGATGTAATTCCTGATATCTAAGTTGAAGTGATCATCCTCTGCGTCTCTGCCATGCTTCTCCTCGTACTCTGTCGTCTGTGCACTCACTGCGTCGACAACTACAATGAGCGGCGTGGCTATGAGACACTCATCTGATGAATTCGAGGTGGCAGGTGAGAGAGGAAAGAGGGGAAGAGAAAGAGAGCGAGAGAGCGAGAGAGAATGGAAAGAGTGGAGGGGAAGAGAAAGAGAGCGAGAGAGAATGGAAAGAGTGGAGGGCTGAGAGAGAGAAAAAATGATGTACAAGCGTAGCCTTTTCAGGAAGCAAGGCTCTACTCGACTTTTTAATTAATGATGCAGCATAAAAGCTCGATGTATCTCATTCTTGAGATATTTGCTTGTTAAATTTTGTTTTCAATAGTTCTCTTGCTGTTTCATCAGCGAATGCCGCACGCGACATTTGAAGCATTCCAAAGTTTCTGAATAGTTTACGTGATCAGATTCATTTTGCACTAAATACGGGTATGCGATGTCTAAAGACTTCAGTTTATCTTCTAATGTATTCTTATGCCAATAAAAATTACAATGACTATGGAATGGTGTTCTTCGTTATTACTACAATGGATAAAAGAATTAGAAAAACATATGAAAATAGCGCATACTAATTGTAAGATGCGAAAGCCATAACTACATCTGGAATGGATGGGAAGGAATCTTGGAGAACGAGGGAGTCGTAAAATGAGACATTCTGCTGTCCATTATCAGGAAAATTTTTAGGACTCATTCCGACGGGGAGAAAGAGACGACCTGCTATTCTTCTTTCACACTTTTGCTGCAGATCTTGAGTCCCAACTTTCTGCAGATGCATTGCATCATTCCTGTGGTGTGCTTTCTCTCGCTGGCGGCTGCCTCCCCTCTTCATCTGCCGGTTGCTCTTCCTCAGGCTGTCGGAGATCCTTCCGATCAATGTCTTCTTCTCCCTTCTGCCCTTGTCAGGAATTCATTTTGATATGCCTTATCGGCTGTTTCAGCTGTAGGAATCGATTGTCTGTTTGTTTCAGAAGAAGTTCCTCGACACACTGAAGATCAGCTCGGATCTGTCATGGAAGGACAGTGCCGAGACCATCTCTTTCTTCGTGAACCGACTCGCCACCAAATCCATCGACAACTTCATCGCAGTCTGCAAGTCAGCTTCATTCTTTCAGTTTCAATTACTTCTCCTCCTCTTTTAAGTGCGCGCCAGTCCTTCTACAACTCGATGGGAGTATCATACGAATCGTGTCTGAACCGTCTGACTCTCTTCTCTCAAGGAGGAACGACTCTCACGAATGTTCTGCACCTCGAGCACCTCTTCAAGATGCTGCAATTCGAGTGCTCGACTGGCTTCGACAGTTGGTGTCCTTTCCATTCTCTTGCCCAGTGCAATTCATGAATGTTGTGCATTGAGTCTTCAACCTGAACCACGACTGCATCGTCGCTGCGGATGCGGATGAGATTCAGTCGGCGTGCTTCCACCAATTCAACGCAACGATCCACGCCAACCCGAGCAGCCTCTGCGGGTATCTCTCTCTTGCATATGTCGTATGTATGTACATACATAAGTATGGCTTCTACAAATTCTTCTCCAGAACGTTGTGGATGAGCCGGTCCTGATGATATTTATATTTCTCTGACTGGAATGTGTGGAGTGGTTGTAGACAACTCGGCCTGCCTCGCTACCTCAGCTGCATCCAGGAACCCTACGTCCGTCTCTGTGCTCACAGCGAGAGTGGCACTGGGCATTTGGTGAAGCCTTCCCTTCATTACGCTTTCCTTCTCTAGCACTATTTACCTTTCTTATTTACTCCTTCTTTATATATGTACATATATCTCTCTCTATCCATCTATCTATTTCTCTCTCTACTTCTCTCTCTACTTCCATCCCTCTCTCTCTCTATCTATCTATCTCTCTCTACTTCCGTACTTCTGCCTCCCCTCTCTCTCTCTCTCTCTCTCTCTACATACCTCCCTCTCCCCCCTCTCTTTCTCTCTCTCTCTCTCTCTCTCTCTCTCTCTCTCTTTCTCTCTCTCCTCGATATGTCGTGTTTAGGTTGGCTGGTTCGCATGCGAGAGAGAGCGAGTCAGCTGGGGTCCGGACTGCGTCAACACGAAATGTGACGTTACCGCTTAGAAAGAGAATAGAAAGCACACGCTTTTCCATCAACATCGAAATCAACTTAAATGTTTTATAAGATATCTGTGTTACTACATATCTGCTATAAAATTCGGAATCCTACATGAATGCTAAGCCACCGGAATGTATTATTAGTGAGGATAATTCTTCAAGAGTTGAGCCTCTCTCTTCCGGTAGACTCTGAGTAGTTCTTCGTATATCGGAGCAGTCTCCAAGCGCGGCTTCACCACTTCTGCCTGGATATCACACGACGCATTCGCGAAGTAATCATCGAAGGGAACTCCCTGGTTGTCGTAAGCTGAAAAGTTAAGTCGGATATGGAAGCCGAAGCCGGTAAAAGCACAGGCGTAAAACCACATGAACTTGAAATCTACTTGAGGAATATGGTGGAATGAATCTGAATAAATCGTAACCAACACTTGGTTTTTTTTGAAAATGTAAGTACTGTACAGATAGATAGCAATCTCTACCATATTTCGCCCGCTTGGCGCTGCCCAGAGCGGCAGAATCTGAGTCGTTGGTCATGAAGACTGGACAGCCGAAGATGTCTGCGATGACTTGTCTGCAGAGGAGAGTGAAGGAGAAGAGAAGGAGTGGAGAGTGGAAACGAACTGAATGGCCTGGTTGACACTCGCCCCTCCGGTCACGATGACTCTTTTGATCTGCGAGGGTGAATTCGCTCGAAGATGAAGAATCTGGCCCTCCAGCAAGGCTCTCGCCTGCATTTCCTTCCATTAGATCTGCACATTCACGCAGCAGCAACTGACGCTATTTCAATTTCGATACACTTTGCTTTGAGTTTTTCTGGTGGACTTTGACTTTTGGGACCTCTACTCTTGGTAAGTAACCTACTACTTTGTATACACTAATTCATATAGTACAAATATGTGTAATAGTCATTTTCGAAGTCGTCTACTAAAAGCAGGTTTTCCAAACAAATCCGGCATAAAATTGAGAATTCTTAGGTTAGTAGTACTTGTGATTTCTCGTCTTTTATTAAACCCCGAGCCGGAAGCTAAAGAGATGGCATTTATATTCGCGCGGAGAGCGTGAAGAAGGAATCCCTTCTGATCCCCCTTAAAGCACGGGAACAAGGGCACTTTCTTCCTTTCGGAAAGGAAACCTCAATATGAGGTGGAAAAGGTTCTTTGCATGGCTCTCCGTCTGGCTTCCATCGATAGTCTCCCGCACGCACTCGCGGCTCCTGCTCGTCGTGGTCATAGAAGAGACCTATGCATTGGGATGCCCGCTAGATCATGTCTCCTCTCTCCAACCGAAGTATCCGTTATTGCCTGGGGGAGACTCGCTGAGGAGACGGGCGAATCCACTCCAGTCCACTCCGAGATTCGCTCGAATTCGCTCACGAGTCAGTGAACCGTTCTTGTAGCTTAACATTTAAGTCATTTGTAAGTTAATTAAGCATTCCACAATAGTGTTCTGACCACATGAGTGTGACGTAGCTTTGAGTATCGCTTATAGGATGAATGAAGACATGACCGAGAGGGAGGGTGTGGAAGGCTGTGGAGAGGAACAAAGCGTTGTCTGAGGTACCCAGGGAAAGGACAACGTCTCCTTGGCAGACATTCAAGCCCGCCATCGATGCTGCAGAGACAATCAGATGAAGGTAGAGAGTGAGAGAGAGAAAGAAAAAGAGAAAGAAAGAGAGAAAGAAGAAGCTGACAGATTTGATCACCGGTGAAGGCGATGACTTTGCATTGAGGAGAGAAGGAGTAGGCCTCGACAAGATAGCGACTAACAGAGCCCTTGAAACATTTCTGTTGACTCTATGAGTTCGTGCATGAACTAGGCGTGCCAGGAGAGCAGAGGCTGGCACGAGAGGACCAAGCCGTTGTCTGATCCCATTGACATGCTCCGTCTTCTCCACCACAATTTGCAAGCATTCCTCGCTCCATTTGCCTGCATTTAGAAGGGAAGCTGTTCACTGGAAGAGTGGGAGAGGCGTACGCTGCTTGATGTCGAGGAGATTCGTGCCACCCGCGTCAGTCAGATCGATCGGAGCCACTCTCCCAATGAAGAGAGAAGCAGTGAACGAAGACACGAGCGAGATCCTCTGCAGGAAACCAATTCCATCTTCATTGATCGAATGGAAAATCATACGGATGTTTGTTGATAAGTGGCCGGCTCGTGCTCGAAGATCTTTGCGATTTGGGGGCCGCTGAAGCGGAGATAACCAATGGATCCGCCCAACTCGCTCAGGTTCTAGGAAGTGCCAGGCTCTTTCTTTCCATCTCAGTTCTACCCGCAGGGCAGTTTTTTCAAAGAGAGATGTTTGAGTTTCTATTAGCCTTCTGTAGACTGTCTTTGCTTATGAATTTGCGTTATTGTAGATGGGAGTTTCAGATACACGCATTATAGTTGTTAGCTATCAAAGATTCTGCCTGTTCAGATTTCGTATTGGAAAGTGACCATGGTGGAAATGTTTGAACAGCAATAACTACTTCTACATCCTACGACTCCCAACATGAGTAGCATTGGCTTCTTTGAAGAAAAAAAATTGTAATTGAGAGAAACTTGGATGCGGCGGTCAAACTTGTCGACGTATTCCGCAGTAGAAGTGTCCATCCAACTTGGACATTTGTCACGCGCGAAGCTATTCTGAAAGGTTTTCCCGGCTCTCGTAAATAATGACTGTTCGATATCATAAAGGGGTGAGGTGGAGCATCTGATAAAATATGACTGTTTTAATTCTTTCAATTGAAGTTTTCAAACCCGCATTGTTCCAAAGAACCCTCCACTCTTATTCTCGCACGTCATTTCCTCGAGTTTCCTTTCTGATTCCGCGCTCCAGAAAACAGTGCCGTGCATCTGAACAACGTAGATAAATGAGAGGGGCGAATAAAGAGACGAAGGGATGCCTGAGCCGAGCCAGAGACTGCCACAATACAAGTGAGGTCGACAGACTGCGCAAGTCTGCCCAGAAGAGCATCCATGGCCCGTAGCCACAGTCCAATCGGAGTCCATGACACCGCTCCATTGTGACACACTCCGTCCACCGTTCTCTCAGTGGAAAATCATTTTCTCTCTCTTTCGCTCACTGACTCCCTCTTTCTTTCTCTCTCTTTCCCCCTTACTTATTTTTTCTTCCACGAGAAGGCTAACTTGAATTCTGGCAATTCATTCGAAAAGTTGATAGCCTCTCTTCGAATAATCTCGTTTTGATCGTTAACAACAACTGCCTTCAGCTGCAATTGTGGGAAGTTTCCGAATGCTTAGTTCTCTGCCACTGAAAAGCGACTGTAAATAAACGGCACCTGTTGCGTACTGAGATCAATTCCTAAGAACAATGGGGAGCCAACTTGGGAGGACGGCGTCATTCTGTTGATATCCTTCTGTAAACATAAGCAACGATATTTTGAAATTATTAGCATTAAGCAGTAGCTATATAATAGAGATCACTGGGGTTATAGGAAACAAAAAGTTGAGAACTGAATCATACGATTCTAATCATTCAGTCTCTCTCTCTCACTCTCACTTTATCATTCTCTCACTCTCTCTCTCACTGTCTCTCTCTCTCTCACTTTCTCTCTTTCCAAGCAGTGCCGCTAATCGCATGGCGTTGTCATTGTCAAGGCCATCAAAGAATCAATTACCGTTTCATGTTTACATTCCAACAACTGCCAGCCCTCCACAAGTTGCAGGCCATTGCAGTTTTCAAAACCAGAGTCGTTACAAAAGGACTCCCATTTTTATCACATTATACGAATCACTGATTGTTAGATGAGGTCGATGTTCTTGAATTAATAAATGAGCGATAGAAAGGCAAAGAGTGTCATTAAGTCGAAAAACGTACTACGACCTTTACTCGTTGATCAAAGAGGTATTTATGTACTCATCGAGACTTGAATGTCTGGACTGGAAATGATTAATAAGCATACATAGCATGCAGAATTAACTAGAATGAATTCAAATTCTGTTAAATGGAGAGATGTCCAATTGGAACGAATCGGAGGCACAGAAAGATGTGATGTTATTAATTTTTGTGAATGGCTTTCTCAACTGCCTTTACAAGTTCCTGCTCTCTCTGTTCATACAGCTGAAGCATGTCCACGTAGACCGCAGTGGCAGCGGGATTCGGCTTCGCTACCAATTCAAGAGTACTGTAGCCATTGAAGTATTCCGCATAGGACACGGAGGGCGTCTCGAAGGCTGGAAAATTTTCAGGATAAAGGGGGTGGCCACACAAAAGCCTTTACTAAAAATGAAAATTTAGAGGCTGTACATACCGTATTTCGCTCGCTTTGCTCCCCCGAGGGTAGCGGACTCAGCAAGGGCCGCCTTGAAAACAGGAAGACCGAAAACGTCTGCGATCACTTGGCTGAAAACTTCCTTGGAAATTTATTAATACAAATAAGTTAATGACACCGATGCAACTAAAAGAAAGATAACATTGGGCCATGGGATGAGAATAAAAATACGGACCAAATGGCGCAGTTGTTACTGGCGCCTCCAGTCACAATGACACGCGTAAGATGAGTGGGAGTATTCGAGCGGAGATGAAGGACTTGGCCTTCCAGGAGAGCTCGAGCCTAGCGACATTTCTTATAATTATTATTAAGAACTGATAGCGACTGAACTTCGACAGCCGGAGGGAACGGCTGTGAGAGAGGGCGACCCTCTGGATCCCAGCGATAGTCTCCGGCAGGGACACGAGGCTCAATCTCATCCATGTCGAGGAAGATTCCTGTCATTCAGAACATCATTTTTTATAAGTTCCAAAATGAACTGGAACCAATGTGACCGCCGTTGCCGGCGTCGGTCTGCAAGAGAAGCTGCCCGATTCCCTCCCATTCTACGCCGATGCTCTTACGGATTCTTTCGCGAGTCAGAGAGCCATTCTTATAACTGGCAAGGACAATATCATTTCATGTCTCACGAACCAGCAAACATAAAGACAAAACAAGATTAAAATGTAATAATTAGAAAAGAGACCAAATTAATGTGAGGAAAGAGTTGGCGGTGGTGGGATGAATGAGAAGATGGCCGAAGGGACGAGGGATGAATGACTCTGTCAGGAAGTTAACAGTGTCGGAGGTGCCGAGGGAGAGGACGACATCCCCGGAGACTACGTTCAGGTCGGCCATCGACGCTACAGAACAGTACACACAAATGCAATCGCTTCTTATGAAAAGTAACTAACACATGTTGTCACCGGTGAACGAGACAATCTTGCAATCGGGAGAGAAGCCGTGCTTTGCCACCAGGAACTTGTTCACTGTCCCCTAGAAAAAGATAGAGATAGAGAGAGAGAGAGAAGAGAAGATATAGGGTTAGAGAGAGAAAGGAAGAGGGAATAGAAGTGAATGAAAATGAGCTAGATAGATCAGAGAGAAGAATGAAAGAAAAAATAAAAATAAAATGAGATACCAAAATAGTGTTTGCGGGAATGGGCACACCAAGGCGAGTGCGGAGTCCCTTCACTGCATCCTCTCCTTCATAATCAACAACCACTTCTAAGCAGCGATCACTCCAGTCCTCTGAAGGATAGTTCTTTTTCAACCAATTCGATCTCACTACACAGAATCTAAGAATAGAAAGCAGAACGTTTTCGAATGTCGAGAATATTCATTCCGCAGGCGTCAGTTAAGTCGATTGGAGCGACGCGCCCGAGGAGAAGAGAAGCAGCGAACGAGGAAACCAGAGAGATCCGCTGATTCAGGAGGCAACTCTAGTCATTTTATTGCATGCCAATGAAAGAATACCGAGGTGTTGTCATAAACTTCTCGCTCCTCCTTGTAGATCTTTGCAATCTGCGGTCCACTGAATCGGTGGTAAGCTGTTGAACCGCTCACTTCATTCAGATTCTGAAAAGAATTACTTCATATCATTATAAGATAGAAACCTACCGGAATAGCGCGATCGAACTTGTCGACATATTCTCCTGTCGATGAATCCATCCAGATTGGGCATTCGTCACGAGCAAAACCACACTGAGAAAGAGAGAGAGAGAAAAGAAAGAGAAAAAGAAAGAGAGAGAGAGTAAGTGAGAGAAAAAGAGAAAGAGAAAGAAAAAGAGAGAAAGCGGTGAGAGCAGGAGAGGAAAGAGGGGTGAAGTTGAAAGGAAAAGAGATAGAGAGAGGAACTTAACAAACCATCAGATCATCGTAGAAGCTCGTGCCGACATCTTGTGTATTGGACATGGCGGCAAGCTTTTCTTCCCCTTCCTTGCACCAGTAGACTGTCCCGTGCATCTGGAAGGTTCAACGAGAATAAGAAGATGAATAATGAATTGCCTGCGCAGTTCCCGAGATGGCAGCGATTCGAGAGAGTTCAACAGACGCGGAGAGCTTCTCGATGACCGAGTCGAAGGCGGCCAACCAGAGCTGGACGGGCGACCACGCTGCTTGGCCTTCCCGGCACACGCCGTCCTTCGTCCTGCAACGTGTTGAGAGGCTTCAAACTACCTATTCAAATTAAAGTTTAAATTTACGAAATCTTACATCAATAATCTATCGACTGTTCTCTGACCTAAAAACAGGGAAATCGCGCTCGAAGTTGACAGCCTCCCTGCAGACGACGACGCATTCCGAATCCACTACAACTGCCTTCAGCTGGAAACGAAAATGAATAAGAATTATTAATTGTGAGACTAAGATGCAAAAAAGACAACAGACTTGTTGGGTGCTGAGATCGATTCCGAGGAAGAGCGGCCCCTCAGAAGAAGGCATAACAGTCTATAATTCTGAAGTAATCACTCTGGATGACGAAGCATCTAACGCAAAAAATGTTGTCCAAAGTTGCGATAATAAAATAGGGCTATGGTGTAATCGTGTTGATCAGAAATAATAAGAATAGCAATTTCGAAGATCAGTGAAGATGTGAACATATCTTTCTTTCACTCGTTCACTCGCCATTCTTCTGATAATGATTTTAAAAGAGTGCTAGCTAGTTGGTGTCATCTTGTTTTTCTTTCTTGCCCGCTCTCCTCCCTTCCCCACTCCCTTGCGCGCTCTCCCAATTCTATCGCTTCTAACACAAGAACTCGACTCGACCATTCATTCACTCAAATACACCCTCCCACCAACTAAGGAATATCAAATCAATAAGACGACCAATTCAAACCCCTCTATAACTCTAATCTACGGCGAGGACACACAGAGAACTACAAAAAACAAGCTTGACAACATCGGAAAGTGATAGGAAACAGCAATTGAAGAGAGGAGAGAAGGGTGGGTAAACGGATGAAAGAGACGAGGAATGAAGTGAGAACACGAATAAGCGAGAGGGGAGAGAATGAGAGAGAGAGAGAGAGAGAGAGAGAGAGAGAGAGAGAGGCGGTGGAGTACACATGGGGGGGCGACCAAGTGCTCTTTCGCCATCTCTGCGTCTCTGTCCCTTGCCCAGTCTCTCGTCATGCCATGCCGCCTTCCAAACACTGCATTCCAAACAGGCATCAGTGGCCTTTGTATCTTCGAGAATAAAAGAATGATGCCTTTCAAATGAGCTCCCCCTTGACGCCAACTATTATTTTTGTATCAATAATTTCTCTCTCTATTCTCCTTGGCCAAGCTACTTATCCTATTTCATCTCTCTTTGCGTGAAGAGTCGACTAATCCGCAGTCTCGAGCTTCTCCCCTCTCCTCCTCTCCTTTCCACCACTCATGGCGCCATCTTTGTCGCCTTTCAGGCGCCATCCTTGTTATCTCTTCTCTCTCTCACTCTCTCCTTTCATTCTCTATCTTTATGTCTTCGTTCCCCCCTCCCTTTTAAATCCGTGTGTTAAGAGACTTCCTTGATTGCTTGTCTCAAAGTGCCTCAACTCTTCATTATTATTCTTATAACAGTTGCATTCAACAATGGCAATAAAGGCCAGCGGAAATGCAAAGTAGTGTTTTTTGTCCTTTCGTGCGAATAAAAATACTTGACTTCTATCTATTCCATGTTTCATTTGAATTGTCTCACAAGTCATAGAATGGAATCTCCCTCTGATCACGAGGCCTCAACAATCATAAACCAGCCAGCGCAGCCGCATCTTCTGTTAAACACTAATAAAACTGGCAACGAGAGAGAAAGAGAGAGAGAGAGAGAGAGAGAGAGAGAGAGAGAGCGAGAGAGCGAGAGAGATTGAAAATGAGTAAGAGAGATATGAACCACTTTCACTGACCTCCGTGTTTTATGAGTTTCCCTTCCCAACGAGATTTATCATCAGATTGTCGTTATCTGCTGTCATTCCACTCACAATCTGGAATGAGTATCTTTTTGTGGATTCTCATTTTTACAACATCTGCACTATTTTAATTTTCTAACATATTTATTACTAATATTATTTTCATTAATACACTCTTCAAGCAAAAAAAAGACAGAATTTATATGCCCCCATCTCTGACTTCCTCTTTCTCCCTTCTAGTGACGTGCTGAGTTTGCCATCTAAGAGTACAACACTGGAAACCAGTTTCTGTCCCCTGAACTGATGCATGCATCCACATAAAATCTACTCGTTTCTTCCCTCTCTCGCTTCTCTTTACTGGTTTCCGAGTACTATTCCCCTTCGTTTCCGACTCCGGGACCAGCTACTCTTTTTATTACTCTTTCTGTACTCTATTTACAATCAGATGCTTACTCCATGATCTTAGTCAACAGTCTGCTCCTTCCAGGCCAGAGAGCTTCACCCACAGGGAGGTTTTGCGAACTCTGTGATCCGATTGCTCCTGCCCATTCTCTATCACATATCTCTATTTAATTTCTTTTATAATCTCTGTAACTCCTCTGATGGCTGCGCCATGACTGCCTAATGTAGTGATGAAGCAGAAGGGCCTCTCTCACTTCATCCTTTCGCTCATCTAACTACATCTGCACACAATTGGCCTCTCGTTGTCTCTTCTTTCGGTTGAGTAGACATTTCGACTTGTGTATACACACAACTTAACATCTAATAACACAAATATTCGCTCCCTTGGCAATCTTCTCTAATCGCTGCTTCGTTGATATTTGTAATCAAGATGTCTACGCCGTATTGAGCATGGTCATTGCTTGGATTCTGAGGCAAGCCGAGAATCCATTCTATATTAGAATTATATCTAAATTGAGAGAAGAGCTGAGCTTAACTTGGACTGCTTCCTGCTTAATCTTAATCTTCCTTAATGCCCCTAGATCTCCGCTGCTCACCATCAGCACTCTTAAAGGACTCATATCAAATGACATGCCAGAATAGAAAGAGAGAGAAGAGAGGGAGAGAAGAAGACAGATGAATGTGTGACCGACTCTGATGGGTTGGGACGTACAAATGTAACCATCTATGCATCTAATGAAATGAGAGACATATCAACAGTGAGACATCAGAGAGTAAAGATTCATTACAAGATACAGAGAGTAGAGAGAGGTAGAGAGAGTAAAGAGAGTAGAGAGAGGCAGAGAGAGTAGAGAGAGGCAGAGAGAGTAGAGAGAGTAGAGAGAGGCAGAGAGAGTAGAGAGAGTAGAGAGAGGCAGAGAGAGTAGAGAGGGTAGAGAGAGTCAGAAAGAGTAGATAGAGGCAGAGAGGGTAGAGAGAGGCAGAAAGAGTAGAGAGAGGCAGAGAGAGAGAGAGAGAGAGAGAGAGAGAGAGAGAAAGAGAGAGAAAGAGAGAGAGAGAGTAGAGAGAGGCAGACAGTGAGGAATCCTTGGAAGCACAGGGGGGGGGTGCCAGTCTTCTTTTTCTGATACTACATGTGTCAGATGGCTAACCATTTTCCTCCATCTTTTGCCTCTCATAATCTCCTGCGATGCACGCATCTGACTTTACTTCCCCTCCCCTTCAACCCTTTGTCCTACATTAAACTTGAAACAACCCTACAGTTTTTTTTTCATTAGCCCAATGGCCTTTATGTTCATAAATGTGTCCATAGAATGTAGAGCATATATTTAGAACATATAACAAATTGCCTAGATCCGACCATGTTCATCTAAATTTATCCTGGAACAATACAAATGCCTATTACATTATTTTAGACAATGAAAATTATCTCTAAAAGAAAAGTGAAAGGGCACAGGAATTTTTCGGTAAACGACAGGCCCTTATTCTCTTGACAAAGTAGCTTTCTTTTGGATTCATAATCAGAGAAAAAGAAGAGAAAGTTCCCGATTATAAGGGCTTGATATTCTGCAATTTCTTCTTCATTCCTCAGCCTCGTCTCAATTCAAATCCCTCTCTCCCAACTGCTGATTGTCAACACCTCGATTGTCTTCATTGCCAGCGACGTCATCAATTCGTCTGTTCAACACAACAACATAACCGATACCTGGAAATCTGTCGCCTTCTAAAGCTCAAAGCTGTTTATTAAAGTCTCTGAATTCTAAGAACGGCTTGAATTATGATCTGTATGTTGTCGGTTACAAAGTGTACTCCCTCGCCCCCTCTTCTTCTCTTTTCCTCTCTCTCCTACTCACTTCTTCTCTCACACTCTTTCTCCTTCACTCTAATTCTCTCTCCTTCTCTTTCCTCATCTCTCACTACTTTCCTTCTCTCTCACTCTCAACCCTTCTATCTCATTCTTTATAATTCTCTCTCCTTCTCTCTCTTTATCTCTCACGATTTTCCTTCTCTCTCACTATCTATCCTTCTCCCTTTTATTCTCTTCTTCTCTTTTCCTCTGGTTTATCCGATCCTCTTCCATTCCCTCTCAACTTTAATATCCATTTGATGAACAGCCGTTCTGTTGATTCTTGTCTTATGCTCAGTCAGAATGACGTCGTCTCTTGCAGTGAAATCTCCCGGATATCCGGTAGGTAGTCTTGTACACTTAGCGAGTGGTATTCTTCTCGTACTAGCTATAATGTCTCCTTCACCTCTCTCTCTTTCTATCTCTCTGTCTCTCTCTCTCTCTCTGTCTCTCTCTCTCTCTCTGTCTCTCTCTCTCTCTCTGTCTCTCTCTCTCTCTCTCTCTGTCTCTCTGTCTCTTTCTCTCTCTCTCACTCTCTCTCTCTCGATCTGTCACCCGTTTACACTTTTCTTGTTCTCTACGTCCCATTGACCGCATGTGTGCCATTAAAGGTGGCCCCGTCTTGTTGTTATATAACCACTAATTACCTTTATCAGAAGACTCTCTTCAATGTAATGAATATCCATCTCTTCCGATAACAATCCAACTGAGATCCCGTTTGTAATGTAAACAATGAACGATGAACTTCAACCAAACAATGAGCACTGCCTTTTCATTTCGTTGTGGTCTTTCCCCTAGAAGATAATTCTCATCTTTTTCAACTCGTTTGATCACGGTGACCACAGGCAATTTTTTGCTCAAGAAAATGTTGACTGATCTTTTTTCATTCTCCGCAACATTCCAATTGTATGTTTCCCTCGTTTCTTTCTCTTTCCTCAGTTCTCACAATCAGTTTGATATCCCTCGTGCCCAGAGTCTTCCTCAACCTTTTCCCTGGGCATATCACGAGAGAGGAAATACGACACTGCCAACATGCCGACTTTTCCCGCCAAATATTAAAGCATAACAAAAATTTTCCCATCCCACCACTGTTTCTTCCTACTTTTTCTTCTCCTAAACTATATTTTCATTCCCTCTCTACCTTTCTCCCTCGCGCTCTCTCTCTCTTCCTCGGATCTTTCTCTCCCTTCAGCGATATCCAGCCACAGCTCGCAACATATGGCGCAAGCAAGCCGGATTCCTTTCATTTCTCAACCGCCCACTCTAGAATCTGCTATTTCCAACTACTCGAGCTTGTTCCTTTCTCTCTCTCTCTCACTTTCTGTCTCATCGTCTCAATCCCTCTATCATTCTTTTCCTCTCTCTTTTCCTCTCGTATTCATGAGAACTACTTTCGCCCACCAGTTCGTCACCCGCCTGCTTCTTTCTGTCCTTTTCTCTTCAAATGTATTTCTTTCTTTTCTCGGTGTATGCCACATTCTGTTGCCGCTCTTTTTACTTTTTAGCTATTCGATCTCAATTCTCCACTTCTCCACTCTTTCCTCTCTTTAAAATTCTTCACTTTATTCTTTCTTCACTCGAATCAGAGATCTTCTTTCCCGCAGAATAATGATTTTCTTTAAAATTGATATTAATAAGTTATAAACACATATTTTATATAAAAATAAAATATATGTATGTAGATTATAATTTAATGTATAATTCACTGTTTCTTCTAACTAAACATGCACTCATTAAATTTGTGGGCAATTAGATCTCTCTTGTTGGATGAAAGGTAGATTATCATTTCATCTCCATTCCTTCTTTTACATCAATTTCCTGTACTCTTCCCGTCCCCCGCTAGCAGTTATTCTCTTGCGTGTTCCCCTTAACGCGGACACAGCACCTTCTCCCTTGCATCGATCCCTACACACAGTGAAGAAAGTCTTGTGGAACAAGACATTGAGGCTAGACATTATGTCCGCGATTGGCACTGAGACATGAATGTCCAGTCCCACTAGACAGCAAATGTCTAGCCGCGTATGTCCAAACCCACGAGACATGGCCGGCTAGACTGAATGTCTTGTTCCATTGGACAGAATGTCTAGCCAATCGATTTTGCGCTGTCCGCGCTCCCTCCCGTTCTTGTTTCTTCTTGCTTTGCTTTGCTTCATCATTTCAGATCTATCCAATGCATTATATGTAGTACAGGAAATAGTTTTTAATCAACCACATATTCAACAGACATCGAGAAACAAAACAAGCGAGCAAGGGAAGGGAAAGGGCGGAAGTCTGAGGGAGAAGGGGGAAGGGAAGGCGGCATGAGGAGAGAGTCGGTGGCTACTCGGCAGCGTTGACGATGAGCGGCAGGACCATGAGCTCGGGCGCCGCGGCACGCGCAGTCACGGCGCGCGCGTCCGTGTCCTCCCTCGTGCCCTGCAATTGGTATTCAGATAGCATGAAGAGCATGGCTCTGCTCACATCTGCGGCGAGAACGACGATCTTGTCGGTCTTGGCGGAGGACGTCGATGCGGAGAGTGTCGCAGGGCTCGACGAAGGCGTGCACCGGATTCACGCGGTACAGCTGGTTGTCCGAGCACTTCACCTGCAAACAAATCAATGCTTTACAAGGAATATTTGCTCTGATGATTCCAAATGATGACCTTGATGGCGCGGCGCTTGTCGGTGGTGTTGAGGACGGAGACCTGCGAGAGTCCGCCGGCGGCCTTGAAGCGAAGGTCGGAATGCGCGAGCTGGAGCTGCATGGGGACGGCGGCAGTCGGAACGAGGAGATGCTGAGAGGGCGCGATACGGCCGTATGCGCCGCGTCCATCAGACGGCACCCGCAACTCGCGCAGCAGTCTACCTGCAACATTTAAACCCCAAACCTTGATTGCCGCGAAGGTCTCGGAAGAACTCGCTTAAGGCAGCCGTCAACAGACGCCTTGGCGACCGCGCGCCGACCTGGGAAGGTAAAACAAACAAAATAACAGCAAAAGAAATATGGAAAACAACATTATAATCGTGCCTATTTTTCAGCTTTTTTCTGAATTTTACAGTCCGTGCGTAGCTATACGCTTTCAAATATTTCTGTAACGACCATAAAAATCTTAGACATATAAGACATTCACGTTCCGCGAAATTTCTAGACATTGAAGTCTTGTGGGATTAGACTTTACTGAGCTAGACATGCGATGTCTTAGACATATCTCTGGACATTCCGGGCTAGACATTTGATGTCTAAGACATTCTTTTCTGTGTGTATGTACTCTCTTCCTTTCCGTTCCTTCTCTCTCATTCTTCCATGCTGTCCCCCTCTCGTTCTCTCGCTCACTCCCTCTCTCTCTCTCACTCTCTCTCTCTCTCACTCTCTCTCTCTCACGGCCATTCAGCCCATAATAAAACCGTTCATCACTATGCATTGAATCATGGCAACGGGTAAGTGGGCGGAGCCTGCCTGTACGCAGCCAAAATCGCATTTTTTTATGCGCGAAATTCCAATGCGGGAAATTCAAAGTTGGTTCGGGGCCGTCGGTTATCATAGGACCGCGTTTTGTCAGTTGCTAAAAGTTACCATACCACGGCAGCATTGGCTCAAGCAACCGCGGTTACGCGTTGCGGTCTTTTCAAGGAGCTGCGTATTGGCGTGACCATTTTTGATGACCGGGTTTGAATGGGCGTGTCTCTCTTTCACTCTCTCCCTCTCTCACGCTCTCCTTGGCTGAGCTATTCAGGCCTATAAAGTGCGTGCTTGCTTCCCTCCTTGTTAAGCACTTCTCTGACCATTCGCTTCTCTTTTGTCTTTTCTCTATTAAATGAAACTACCATTTGAAGATGATCACTCTCACTCACTCGCTCACTCAATCTCTCTCTCTCTATCTCTCTCTCTCTCTCTCTTTCTCTTCCTTTTTCTTGTTCACTCTATCTTTCCAATCGTTCACACTTTTGCATTGGTACTTCTCTTGAATCAGTTGGAAGCAAGAGAAAAGAGGATCGATTGATCCCCTTGCTTACCTTTGCAATCAGCCGCCACTCACTTTATCGCTCCCCTTCCCTTCGTTAATTCTGCACATGTCGATATGGCCATAATTGATGTTAAATTGATGAAAAGAAAGACGGATGATGAAGAGAGAGAGAGAGAGAGAGAGAGAGTAGTGATTTTATTTGTCTTAGGGCGCATTAGGTATCGCTCTCGCTCTCGCTCCCTCTCTCTCTCTCTCTCTCTCTCTCTCTCTCTCTCGCTCCCTCTTGCTCTCTCCCCTCGTACTCGCCTAATGATACAGAATCCTCCGACTCGAATCTCCGTCACTATCATTTTTTCTCGTTCTATGGTAGTAATTTTTTTAGTTTCAGATCCATGAATCAATAGTAGATATTTTAACTGTGCCGGCAGCTATTTTTAGTCTGTCCGCGGAGGTTAAACATGACATGATCTCGTGAGGAATATCCTTCTTGGGTCACGCTCTTTTGCTTGTTGATGCGGGAAGGCCGAGAGGGAGACGAAGTGATTGAGCGAGAAAGAGAAAGAAAGAGACAGACAGAGTGTGTGTGTGAGAGAGAGAGAGAGAGAGAGAGAGATAGAGAGGAAGAGTGAGAAAGGAGGACGACAAAACCGAATTCATCCTGCCTATCAAGTATATGGCCTCTTATGCGCTTAGGGTGTAAGGATATGAGAGAAGAGAGAAGAGAGAGAGAGAGAGAGAGAGATAGAGAAGCAGTCGAATAGAGAAGAGACGATGAGGTCGGGTACACTTTTCTCTCATTATATTTATATAGCACTAAGAAAGTGTGCTCAGAAGCGCATTGCTTACTCCTTATAACGTATCGCATTCGGTTTTGTATAGCTCCTCTCCCATTCCTCTTCTTACTCCCTCGTCCTCGTATACTTTATGACAGCGTGTTTTCGTGTCTCAACACTCTCCCTGTCAGCCCACTGACGTATCTCAATGTCTTCCTTTTTTCCGTTTACGAATGATTAGTTTCCCGCACATTGAAACTAATTGGGACAGTGAGAGAGAGAGTGAGTGAGAGAGAGAGAAGAAAATAAGATACGTAGCAAGGTCAAAGATGAAACTTTCATAAGAGGAGATCTGAAGAGAGGGCACGCGTGGATGAGTGCAGTGAAGGCCGCTATGAAATAGAAGAAGACATGTTCAGTCCTTTAATTGCCCTTTCATCATCAACGGAGAGAGTCAATGCCTTTATCCCTTTTTTCCTATAAAATGTCCCTTTAATCCCCCTTCATAACTTTTCCAGTGGTGCACTATACTTTCTGAAATTGAATGGTTTTAAATTGCTAGGATGTAGCCGGCTCCTTTAATCGTACATATTTGTCTCCTCTCTTCCATTCACCTGAAACCTGCCTCTCTCTTGAAAGAAAGCAAACAAGAATGTTCTCATAAAAAGGATGTAAAATACACATTCATTACACATCGTTTCTAATCTAACATATACTACCAATATTTCTTCATTCCGGCACTCTCACTGACCTGGGTTGAATTTTCTTCCCTTACTACGGGAACAATCTAAATAAAACTGTCACTCTGATAATCTCCACCTCGTTGTTTTTAATCCTCTCTCTCTCTCTCTCTCTCTCTCTCTCTCTCTCTCTCTTGCTCTCTCTCTCTCTTGCTCTCTCTCTCTCTTGCTCTCTCTCTTTATCTCTCTCACTCTCCCTTTCTCTTGCTCTCTTGCTCTCTCTCTCCCTCTCTCTCTCTCTCTCTCTCTCTCTCTCTCTCTCTCTCTTTCTCTCGACCAAATCTCAAATGTTAAAATGTATTGTGCAAAGAAAGATGGAGGGTGATTTGTCGTCCAGGTAGTCTGACCTCCCTCTCTCCGGCCTGCTCTTTCACTCACTCTCCATCTTCTCTCTATCAGCAAAAACGTGATGACCCTTGAAAAATTAATAGAAACCATTTCATAATTTAGTGTACTTACCGAGTTAATAATGAAAGGTGACCCATATTTCATATATTGCATAATTCTAAATCTACACCGCGGACGTATTGCTATTCTTTCTGTTGTGTCAGCAGTGTGGTTAGCTTTTTTGTTCTTCATTGGCTGTTAATACTAAAAGATGTGTTCGTTGCTCATGTGTCGAGTCCATTCCATTTCTTCCTTTTATAAGGGTCTGTCCACGTCACCTTCCGCTTCATCTCTCCACCCTTCTTTGCCTCTCACGTATTCTCCTTTTCCGCGTCTCCTTTGCCTGGCGCCCACATGATTCTTCTTTACTGTCCTATGGAACAGATGATAAGGCTCTTATCAGTCGTGGATTCATTCCTTTCTTTCATTCGCTGACTGCTGAGCATGCGCTTTGGTGCCTATTAATGGAGAATTAAAGGCCGGCCCATGTTGTTCATTTCATATCAGTTGATATCATGATAGCGCTTGTTAAGTAGCACGATAAAGGAAATGGTTAAAAAAACAGTTTTATTTTCTTCGATTTACATGGGTCTCGTATATTTAATTTCCTGCGACGAGAATACTGCTACGATGAATCATTCTGGAACGCGCTGATGTTTGTTGACCACCAGCGCATTCTTGACTGTGCTGTGCTGACAAAGGAGTCCACTTGAGTGTCGCGTGGTTGTTGACTGGATCTGCTTTGTCTCTTCCTCTTCGTCTTCCGCTATGTCGGTAGCTCATCTCCGGCGTAACTCCTCTCCTCACATTGCAACTGCAGCTGCTGCCGCGGCTCTCCAGAGGGGCGCGACTCCGCCTCGCAAGATATCCCAGCCGGCCAGGTTATTCGTAACTTCGTACACTTCCATGCACACTTTCTTCTGAATCTTTATTCTCGGAACAAACCAGAAGGCTCTCTAATTTGTCTTATCTATTTTCTATTTATTTTGTTTTCCTTTCTAATTACAAAAATCGCCTCTTATCTATGGACGACTAACGTGGCTGATTTAAAGTTAAGCAAAAAGAAATCCCCGGAGATGCGTCATAGGTCAGGTGGTAATTTAGATAAGTAAAGAATGTGCATATTTTTTCAGAATCGCGCTGAACAATAACGTCGAATTGTGCTGTAGTGACGACGAGACAAAGGAGCAGGTAAATTAAAGAGAAGGAAAGGAGTGAATGGCGGGCAGTGATAACTTGTTGTTCCAGGGCTCGTCATCTCTTCTGCTTGCCTGCGCCAATCCCGCCACTTCTTCAACCTCCTCTTCGTCCGAGGATGGAGATGCTATCCCACCGGAATCTGTTTCCGCCAAGGTCAGTATGTCCTTCTTTTCTCCATTCTCATACTCCATTTGTTCTCGTGTCTTTTTACCTTCTTTTGTTCTGGTACTTGTTTATTTTGTTCCATCAGTGTTTTCCTCTCGTTCCCGACTTCCTGAATACTAAGAATGGTCACACAATCAGATCTACAAACGTTTCTTGTCTCGCTGCGATGATCTGCCTGCCTTGACTCGCAGCATCACTGAAGAAGCCAGAAAGCTTGTTCATGCGGAGGCGTACGTATTCACTTTATCTTTCAATATATTATTAAGCAGTTACTGCTTAATTGAAGGAAGTAGTAAAGCATTGAAGAAATGAATGAGAGTTAAGGTGCTCGCTCTTTCTGCTGGATTACTCGGCCCGCGAGCTGGTTGCTGAGATGCGCTGCTCAGATGGTTCTTTCTCTGAGGTTCCTGTTTTCATTTTGAAGTCAAGATAGTTAACCCCGCTAATTGAGATGCGACTGCCAATGGAGATGGGAGTTGTCGGGAGAGTCGCTGCCACTCTCGCAACCATGAATGTCAAACAGGCCGAGAGGTGCGTTTTCTCTCCAGGCATCTCTTTGCTTTCCCGGAGGTTGTTTGCAATTGATTCCACTGGGAAGGTTTTGTCTACTTACAAACCCACGCTGATTTGGTGGCTCCCTCGCGCGTTACCTAACATGTTTTTGACTTTCTTCTAGTTCTGAGAGAGTGCCTGCCTCTGGCTTTGGCCGGGGGTTACAAATGGCCAAACTGCCAACCCGGGAAGGAGTTACAACGTTGTCATAGTTCAGATCTATTTCAGCGATGGGTGTTGATTAATATAAAGGCCAAATAGGAAGCGCGACAGAGTTCTTTTTGCACGAAACTGATTCTTTTCAATTATCAATCCTGGATGTGCTCGCTGTTAACAGGAAACAATTCGAGCTGCCTTTTCTGCTACGCTCATCTCTTGTTTTGTTCTTATTCTATTATCGCTCATTCGTTGCCTGATATTTAAAAAGGAGCAAAGGATCTCTGACTTGAGAATGAAGATGTCAGAATCCCGTTGCATCTCACGGCTCTCATACTCGAGTGGAATGTAGGATCCGAAAGTGGGAGTCAATCATCTGTTTTTTTTTCTGAATGCCTCTTCACTCGTATTCAGCTCTAAATTCTTCTCTCTCTCCATCTCTATTTCATTTTCTCTCTTTCTATGTCTGTCACTCTTTCAACTGACAGCGCACGCAGCTGCTTTCCCGTCTTTTCAGTCACCAGGATTTGTTGCCAAAAATATGATAGAAAGAGTGGGCAAGGGAATGATTGATTGAGATGCTGGACTGTGTGTTTCTGTGATGTTTCTATCCCTACACTCTATTCTCTTCCTGTCCTCCCTGATTCTTCTTCGAATCTATAACCTTTTTTATTTTCTTTCTTTGTTTCTCATTCTTGGCTGGCAGACCAGAGATCGAACAGCTCAGGCTTTGGCTTCATTACCCACGGGGGTGCAAATTCTTGTGCCCAGTGTATACACCGATGAATCGATGCTGGAAGCTGTTGGGGAGGCATTTTGTCTTTTATATTATGCCATTTAAACTGCGTTGAATACAAGTGAAAGTGAAGCAAGGCATAATGTTAAATTGATTTCAGATGCAGCTACTTCTACCCGAAGATTGACGAGGCCACCGGCTTCCGCACACGCAATCTTCTCTGCTTCCCCGTCATTGATCGCTCAGGTATCTATTTTCAATTCTAGCCATCTCTCTCTCATTCTCTCCCTCTCGTTCTCTCTCTCTCTCTCTCTCTCTCTCTCTCTCTCTCTCTCTTTCCCTCTCTCTCTCTCTCTCTCTCTCTCTCTCTCTTTCCCTCTCTCTCTCTCTCTCTCTCTCTCTTGCCCGCTGTACCTGTTACACGTCCTACCAGTGTACGGAACTCCTTTCTTTTACTCCCTTTCTGCCAAATGTCTGTCAATTAGATGCAAACAATATTTCCTTTTCACTTTTCCATGCACTTCTGCCTTTGTGCTCACTGTGGGGAGTACAGGTTAATGAGAAGTTTCCACGTGATCCCTGCCCCTGCTATTCCATTGAAGTGACGAGTTCCCCCTCCTTTCCTTATTGCAAATGGCTCGTCGTTTTCTTTGCTTTGCTTAAGCGATTGGATGAGAAATTGCCTTGGCCCGCTATTTCATATTTATTTCCTTCAGCTGTATTTTTTTCGGACTCAGACTACTTGAAGTTATAATATGCAGCATAGAATATAGAATACATAGATTCTCTTGTTTTGTGATTTATCTTGGTCTGTTAAAAAAAGATGCTTTTAATCAGTCTGTGTCCTGTCTAAACCTCTGTCACTCTGTGATAACTTCATTTCGTTCTTATTTGAGTGTTCCATGATTCTTTGCTTCTTCTGTTTGGTTTGGAGTGGGCGTTAATTATAGTGTCTGCGACTCCCTCGGCGTCTAGTGAACAGTTGCAGTTCGGCACCACTCTTCCCATTGGAATTCCTTGTAATGAAGCCAGTCATTGGTAGTCTTACTTTAAGCCTCTTCCGTATCAGAACCGTCAATTTATTTGACGCAGAGAGGGTTCCCGAATAGAAGTGTTTCTGGCTTCATCAGACTTGAAAATGAGCAATTCTAGAAGGAACATCAGTCGGTAGACAAGCGCGGTCCCTCTCTCTTCTCCCCCCCCTCTACTTCTCTTTTCCACATTCTTCATGCTACCAACAGCGTGTTTAGCCTCAGAATGCCCTTCGCTTTTGTTTCCTGGTGGTTTTTAACTCTTTCTTTTCTCACGCTCTTTCTTCTTGGTCGACTATCACTTGACTTTCGTCGCTCTCATGCAAAGAACGAAACAAAGGAGCAAAAGGAATTGAAAAAGAGGTGAACATCGGCATTCTTCTCCTTCTTATTTTTGATAACTAAATTCTCTTTATGGGTAATGTAAGAATCCTGGCTTCAAGAAATGCTGCAGGTTCATGCGTAAATTTAGCTAAGAAATCTTCTTTGCGGAAGAGAAAAGAATGGAGTGGAAAAGAAAGAATAGAATTATATTTCGTTTTTGAAAATTCTTCTTCTAGATAGCGTTTATAAAAGTGGGCTGCATCATAATTTTAGGTCTTCTCCTTTAGTTGTCATTTGTTGAGAAATGGCTTCCAGCTGTACTGAATACAATTTCATAGAATGAAATCTATCTCTTTCTCTCTCTCTGGTTTTTCACAATGACCCTTATTAGGTTGGAGTCGAACCTAATCTCAGTGATCTTAGAACCTAATGATCACAAATTAGGTTCGACAATCTTATAATTAGGCTCGGAATTCTCATAATTAGGGCTCATTTTGAGCCTAATTATGCACACGTCGCAAACTTTATCTGTAGACTGCAAAATGAACTTTAAGCAGTAAACAACACATTTACAAGCATGAATGGTGACTATACTAGACATAATAAATGGCATAGCGAAAAAATTGTTTTGACTACACTATATGTACAAAAAAGTCATAAAGGCTGACGACAGATGGAGCAGCTGAAGGTCGAGGAGGGAGCGGCTGAACATGAGGAAGCCGGAGGGGCTGCGATGGGGACAGGCGAATAAGTCGAACACACTTTGACGGTGGGCTACAAGAAGATATGGTGCTATCCTAGTTGGGGGGGGGGGGTCAAAATATTGTCATTTTTCAATGTACTCCAAATCGTGCACAGAAGGGTTTTTAGGCCATGGGGAACACGTATATACGGTTCTAGGCTATTAGGAACACGAATATAATGTTCAATTTGCATATTTTTTCATTTAACAAAGTTATAGTACTTCACATTATTTTCCTACTTTTCATCTAAACTGCTGGACTAAGGAGTTGTCAGAGCTGCCAAACACCAATATAGTGTCAATTCAGCATTAGTGAATATAGATGTTACGAAAAGAACGTAATATTCGAATTTAGCAGCTCTGAAAACCCCTTAGAGGAGCATTTTAGCTGAAAACGAGTAAAACTGGTGTTAAGCGGAAGTGCTATAACTTTGTTAAATGACAAAATAACACAAAACGAACATTATATTAGTGTTCCCCATGGCCTAAAACTCCTCTGTGCACGATTTTGGGTCGATTAAAAAAAAATTTTTTTTTGACCCCCCCCCCCCCCACTAGGATAGCACCGAAGATATTTCTACTTCATTAGTAGGGAGAGATAAAAATTAATAGAAGGAGAACTTACGTAAGCGATGGACGATTTGACACTTGGTCCATCTGACACTTGGTCCATCTGACACTTGGTCCAACTGGCACTTGGCCCAACTGACACTTGGTCCAATAACTGGCACTTGGCCCAACAACTGGCACTTGGCCCAACAACTAGCACTTGGCCCAATTGAAGCTAAGAATGCTGAAAGCTAAAAAGTTAAGAACGTTATATTTAAACAAACTTGAGCATCGTACGAGCGGGTGATGATTCCCGCAACTAAAACGACGCTCAATCTGATATAATGAAAACTATCACAAAATATCATTACGTAAACAACAATAACTGGAAAACGACAAGTTGTGAAAAACAACAGAGACAAACTCCAGATTATTGTTTTGGTGTGGCGTCCTCCGCCATTTCATGTTGAATGGCGGAGAATGCCTCACTAAGAGCTGCAGTCTGTGGCACCAAAAATGGTTAGGCTAAAAACAACCTAAATTAGGTATCAAATGCTTGAAATTAGGCTTGAGTTTCGACTCCAGCCTAATAAGGCTCATTGTGAAAAACCAGAGCTGTCTCTGTCTCTCTCTCTCTCTCACTCTCTCACTCTCTCTCTGCCTTCGATGGGATATGAGAGTGATTGCCTGGTGATGGTCGTGTTGTGGAGACAGAGAGAAAATGGGAAATGTTGAACGAGTGGTAAGAGAGAGAGGGGGGGAGGGGACAGAGAGAGAGAGGAGAGAGAGAGAGAACTGTCCGCCTCCACAGCCCGTGTCAACATTCCGTCTCTAGCTCATGTTCCTAGCACTATTCGGACTGCATACGTCATAACCTTCTCTCTCCCTCTCCTTCTCTTCATTTTCTTCTTCTTTCACGAGAGGGTCCAGTTTCTGCGAGAATACAAATCGCCGATACCGACTGTGCTCTTAACTTTTTCTTGTTTATTGTTGTTATAATGTATATTCCTGGTTATCGTATAATTCCAAAAGGCTTGCCTCCTCGCAGTTCGCTCTCTCATTTTTTCTCTCCATAATTGAGAGGGCGCCCATCCCATGGAGCTTTCAGCTCCCTCTCCCTCTCTCTTTCTCTCTCTCTCTCTTCCTCTCTCTCTCTCTCTCTCTCTCTCTCTCTCTCTTCCTTTCTCTCTTTCTCTCTTTCTCTCTCTCTCTCTTTCTGTCTCCCTCTCTCTCTCTCTCCTTTTTCTCTGTCGCCCTCGTCTCTGCCTCTCTCTCTCTCTCTCTCTCTCTCTCTCTTTCTCTCTCTCGTATTCGCATGCATTCTCCTCGCATGGAAAACAAGAAGTGCAATGGCCGACCAGCTGACTGCTCACAATCATACGAACATTTGCACCGAAACATTCGGAGAATTAAAGAAAACACTAGAATTTCCATTTCGAAAATTTTTTCTTTCCTTTTTTATCTTTATGATTTTTTTTTTTACATTTTCAGTTTACGCCTTATTTTGAATGTTGAGATTAGTCGCTTTTCAACATTTTAAAACTCATTTTTAATCTTATTTACTTTTTTATGTGATTCCTTCTTGACTTTCCGTCTTTCCCTTTCCATCCTTGCCACGCTCTCATTTTGGGGACAGATATCGAATTTTGCCTCCCTTTTCAAGCGGCCCTTTGTCTCGAGCCATGCGACTGCCTTCTTCAGCCCCTTTTCACTCTCTTCTGCTATGAAGAGGAAGGAGAGAAAGAGGAAATGGCAGTGCTGATATTGTCGCAGATGGTGAGGGCTGTCCTTTGGGTGTGAGTGGAGTGCCCGAGGGTGATGGAAGTGCCTGGTGGGGTCGTCAAGGGCCGTCTAAGGCGGCGGAGGGAAACAATCTTCTTGCCCTGCGGCCGTTTGGTTGGCCTTTCCCGGCCATTTCATCCCCGTTTCCACTTTCTGCTCTGTTCCCTTCCAAGCACCTTTTGACTGTTCCAAATTACAATGGCTCTTGTTTTAAAGATCAAAGCATTTCAAATGTCGCTTGAAAAGTGGTGGGACGTACCCACATTTCACTTTTGTCTTGTCTAACCCATATTGCCAACGAAGACAAATTGGTGCTTGATCATTCGTAAGAATCAGTGTCCAACGTCCTTCTCTTTTCACTCTCCCTCTCTTTGCACTCTCTCTCTACACTCTCTTTCTTCTTTTCACTCTCACTCTCTCTTCTCTCTCTCTCTTCTCTCTCTCTCTCTCTCTCTCTCTCTCTCTCGTCTCTCTCTCTTCTCTCTCTCTCTCTCTCTCTCTCTTCTCTCTCTCTCTCTCTCTCTCTCTCTCTCTCTTCTCTCTTTCTTCTCTCTCTCTCTCTCACTTCTCTCTCTTCTCTCTCTCTCTCTCTCTCTCTCTCTCTCTCTTCTCTCTCTCTTCTTCTGTTACTGCCTACCCTAGTATTCCCATTTTGACTAGTCCTTAAGCTATTGAAATGCTTTTAATTGTAGTTGCATTATAAATACGTAAATTTTCTTCGCCAGATGCATTGTGGTCTTTGAAAGAAAAAAAAATGGACTGTGATTATTTGTATTAGAATGGTTTGTGTGAGCATCCTGGATGCTTCCAATGGTAATATTTCTCTTTCGCTGTAAATTATTCCTGCCCCCCCCCCCGTTCTTTTTTTTATAGGCAGTGGATGCGGTCTCCCACGGCTTTGCGGCTTTGGAGTATCGGCAACCTGCTGCATTATGCGACGAAGTGGTTACCCATTGATAAGGCGATCGCAGGGTAGCTGATATTGAGAGAGAGAAAGAGAGAGAGAGATAGGGAGAGGGAGCTGTGGAAGGTGGAGGTGGAGGGTGGAGGAGAGTGTGCTGAGGGAGGAAACGTAACTGCAACAACTCAGTCTGCCCTTCTTGTCGCTTTCATTCCTTTTCTTTACTACAAAGATGTCTGGATTTCCGAAGGAATATAGATGCCTGAACTGTCACTGCGCATTCCATTTATGTGTACTGCCCAGATTTTTACCGGTTTTTTGGCTGCATGCTTGGGATGAGAGAGGTCAGAGAGCGGGGCGAAATAGAGTAGAAAAAAGAATCGAGTGTGAGCCTCCCCCGCTTATACTTGGGACAACAGACTCTAGCAACATTAATATACGAGGTGACCAACTGTCCCCTTCCCTTCTCCATTCCTCCTCGTTTACATATCATGCATACGCTGGCTGAGTCTTGCGTTGATGATGTCTCCTCTGACCCCTCGTAATGGTGCACTTCCTCCTTCTGTCTGGCAGTTCATTCTTTGTTAGTCCGCCCAGCCGGCGAGAGGTCGTCTCGCTCGAATCTCTCGTTTCATCTTCTTCACTCCAGTTTCGTCTGGTGATCTCTACCATGAAAAGCCCCTTCGTTTCATGTTCTGCGAATAAGAAGCGAGGAGAAGAGAAAGAGCATGAAGGCAAGGTCTGAGCAATGCCTGCCCGGCCTTCTTCCTTCTTCCCTTGGGTCGATTTCTCTCTCTCTATCTCTCTCTCTCTCTCTCTCTCTCTCTCTCTCTGTCTTTCTATCTCTCTCTCACGCACTCCCTTTCTCTCTATCTCGTTCTCTATCATTGCTCTTCTCGTCAATTCCTGGTTTTTGCCACTGCTTCTGCCCTTTTTTTGCCGCTCTGAGTTCGCCCTGTTGGCAAGGGAGGCCGAGAAAGAGAGAGAGAGAGAGAGAGGCTAGATAGCAAAAGACTTAGAATGGAGCTTAGTTATCCTTTGCTATCTCGGGCCATTCCCCGCAAGTCACGTTTTCTCTTGCTTTCCCATTCTCCCATGTTGTTCTCTCGCCCTCGCTCTCCTGTCTACTGCTCTCTCCCTCCCTCTCCATGCGATTCTCTCATTCTTTCTTTTCCTCGTGTATCTTCTTCTTTGTCGTTATTAGTAGTAACTCTCGAGGCCTGTGAACAAAAGAACGCGTTAAAAGGACATCTCAGCTTCCTCGCCGTTAATACTTATCTCTAATTTTCCTTTACTTCAATATATTCGTTTATTTGGGTGGTGAGAATATGCGTATATCGCTCTCTATATCTCTCTCTCTCTATTTTTCTTTTTCTTTCTTTCTTTCTTTCTTTCTTTCTTTCTTTCTTTCTTTCTTTCTTTCTTTCTTTCTTTCTTTCTTTCTTTCTTTCTTTCTTTCTTTCTTTCTTTCTTTCCTTCACTCTCTCTGTCTCTCCCTTTCTTTTTTTTCGACTGCGGTCATAGCCAATCTCCCCCTGGCAGACCTCCGGGCTCTGAACCTTCCCTCGCCCCCTCCTACCCCCCTCTCGGTCCCCCCAAGGACCCCCTCCTCCATTCCGCCACCGCTCCAGCGGCACTCTGCACACACTGAGTCATCGATCGTAGCTCTCTTTTCGTTCTCTAGCTTCACTCTCAATTCTCCATTCCTCGCACTTTTAGTCCTCTCACGGATCTCACTCTCTTTCTCTCCGTCTCTCACTATCTTGCTTTCTCTCACCATCTTTCTCACTGCTCGCTCATTCTGTCTCATCCTCTCTTGTTTTCGCCCTCTGCCTCTTCCGCTGCCGCCATTCTCTGCCAGTTCGTGGCAAGCTTCCAGTCGAGTTGGCCAGCGCGTTCTTTTGGCAGGGACCCGGTTGCTCAATGCTCACTCCGCATCTACAATGCCTTCAGTCTCTCCCTCGCATCTCTCTCTCTCTCTCTCTCTCTCTCTCTCTCTCTCTCTCCTTTCTCTCCCTGTCCCTCTCATTCCGATTCTTTCTCTCCCTCTCTTTCTACTTCTCTCTCGATCCCAATTCTCTCTGTGCTTCGTTCTTCATCTATCTTCCCTTCCGTCTCCATCTGCTGTAGTTCAGAGAGCGGAACCCCCCACTGGGAGTAGACAAGGGCCTCAGCCACCGAGTTCTGAATTGGAGAGTGAAAAGTGGAGAGAGAGAGGGAGAAAGAGAGATGACTCGTGAGAGGGAGTCTGATGTCGCCCTTCTTCCCGCCGCCGCTTTCGGTTCTTGCATTTCTGCCGTGCCAAGGTGCTCTTGCTCCCATCATCTTGCCCGCCTTTCACGAGAACCACTTCACTTTCCCCCCTGGCCCTCTCCTCCCCCTGGCCCTCTCATCCCCTTGGTCCTCTCCCCCCCCTGGCCCTCTCCTCCCCCTTTCTCTCTCCTTCCCCTGGCCCTCTCCTCCCCCTGGTCCTCTCATCCTCCTGACCCTAACCTGCCTCCTGGCCGTCTGTTCCCCTTGGCCCTGTCCTCTCGCTGCTTCTCTCGCCCACTCTAATTTAACCCGAATGGAGAGATGACGTCAAGCACCTTTCTGTTGCATCTCCCCATTGCTTTCTGCCCCAATGGAACAAGAAGCCAAGACCGCGTCCGCGTATCTCCCATTCTCCTCTCATTTTAGCCACTCCGGTCATTGCCTGCTCTTTCACGTCATCGGTCCCTCCCACTCTTTATCTCTATTTCTCTCTCTCTCAATCTCTCTCTCTCTCACTCTCTGTTTCGCTCTTTCCGTCAGTGTCCGCTTTATTTCAGCCATCCTGCCCTGCCTCCCTCGCATAACTTCATCGTTCCTTATTTCGACGCTTCCTTTTGCATGGCTTGACATTCCAAACCTCACTTCTACTGTATCATATTTCCTCTTTCTCTCTCTCTCTCTCTCTCTCTCTCTCTCTCTCTCTCTCTCTCTCTCTCTTTCTCACTCCACTCGCCGTCTCTTTTCTCCACAAGATTTCTTCGTTCTACTTGAACCAAGCTTCATGCCGCCTGCCACATCTTCATCGCCTTCGCACTTTGGACCTCCTATTCCTCTTTTTTTCCCTTTTTCTCTCTTTTTCACACTCTCTCTCTCTCTCTCTCTCTCTCTCTCTCTCTCTCTTTCAGACACGGCTGCCTCTGCCGGGCACATGTGACGAAAGAGAGAAAGAGAGAGAGAGAGTGAGAAAGAGAAGAGAGCCTTGGAGGGCTTGGAGGGGAGAGTAAAGCAATGTCCCCTTGGATAGTCTGCCTCCCCTGTGCTTTCTAGATTGTGGTTGGTCTCCCGTTCTGACGTCACCATCTGATCGTTGTCCTTTCCTTTTCATTTGACAAGAGGCGGATTCTTGACTGACCGCTTTTCTAATAAGGGTTAAGCAGTTTCTTATTGCCGGAAAACAGCGGGGGTGTATCTTTGTGTATTCAGCTCATTCACGGAGTCGCCACTTTCCATTCTTTTCGCTGTTTGTCGGAACCTTCGGAACAAAACAATCCTTACTCTATTTTGTTACATAGTTCACCTCTGTATACTCTGCTCTCTCTCTCTCTCTCTCTCTCTCTCTCTCTTTCTCTCTCTCTCTCTCTCTCTCTTTCTCTCTCTCTCTCTTTCTCTCTCTCTCTCTCTCTTTCTCTCTCTCTCTCTCTCTCTCTCTCTCTCTCGCTCCTCCGTTGTCCCTGTCTTCTCATTTCCCTTTCATTTCTCCATCTCGTGACAATTTTCTTCGTACTCGTGAGCTTTGTGTCCACGACGAATTTTTGGCCTTTGGTTCGAACTCTCGACGGATTTGCACCGCATTTTATAAGTGTTTGACGAGATTATCTTGAAAGAATTATAGATAGGTACATCGCAGAGATGAATTGATAGTGAGAGCGTGGAATCTCTAACAGATGGTAAGGTCATCCTCAAGAAAATACGCTGATGAGTAAGTGAATAGGGATTAGTTAGGCGTAGTTAAAAATCAACGCCAAATGCGCATTTCTGTTGACTTTTTCCTGGAATTAGAATGCTTTCATTCTGTGGACTGTAGTTTTTTTTTTGCTGTTTTGTCCTGCTTTTCTACTATCTCTATGAAATGAGAACATCTTCGATTTTGTGTTCTCTTAAAGAGATCGACACAACGCGAGAAGTGCAGGCATCATCTGTTCTTAAAGGGCGTGGCATTCGATTTCTTATCTCATTTCTCTGACTATTCCGTTCTCTACCCCTACCTTTTTCAACGATTTATCTCTCTCTCTCTGTCTCTCTCTGTCTGTCTCTCTCTCTCTCTCTCTCTCTCTTTCATTCTTTCATTCCCTCTCTGTACTTGCTGTTTCTTTCCTCATTACATTTCTCTCATTATACGGGGATAGTGAGAGAGTCTTCTCCGTTCATTTAATGAGGCTTCTTAATACGCATGTTAAATGCTCGTATCTTCGCGTTTTCTTCTCTTGCTCTCTCTCTCTCCCTCTCTATTTCTCTCTCTCTCTCTCTCTCTCTCTCTTTATTTCACTGTCTCTCTCTCGCTCTCCAGAATCCTACCTCTTCTCCGTTATTCTCAATCCCTTAAGCTCATTTAGTACCAACGCTCTCTTCAGGTGCCCTTGCTTTTCTTTCCTATAAGCTGAAATTCGTTCTCCTTTTTTTCTACATTCATCTCTCTCTCTCTCTCTCTCTCTCTCTCTCTCTCTCTTCAACCAGCTCCAGTCTTGACCCTACGTTGCGAATCCCTCCACTATTCCATATATTCCATTTCGTGTCTGCCGCTTTCTTTCTTTTTCTTGAAGTCATCCCTTTTACGCCAATATCATTTCGAACGAGCCTTTTGTTATACTCTAGAATATCCCTATTTTATTCCCTGGAATGTCCTATTCCCACCTTTCTCTCTCTTTCTCTCTCTCTCTCTTTCTCTCTCTCTCTTTCTCTCTCTCTCTCTCTCTCTCTCTTTCTCTCTCTCTCTTTCTCTCTCTCTCTCTCTCTCTCTCTTTCTCTCTCTCTCTCTCTCTCTCTCTCTCTCTCTCTCTCTCTCTCTTTTTCTCTCTCTTTCTCTCTCTCTCTTTATCTCTCTCTCTCTCTCTCTGTCTTTCTCTCTCTCTCTCGCTCTCTCTCTCTCTCTTTCTCTGTCTCTCGCTCTGTCTCTCGCGCTCTCTCTCTCTCTCTCTCTCTCTCCTCTTTATCTGCAGGTTCTCTGCTGGGTGTGGTGGAGGCGTGCAACCGCATTGGCCGGAGCGCCTTCACGCGCCACGACGAACGCTGTGCAGCGACGCTCGCTGTCTACGCAGCCACGGCCATCCAACAGGTTTCTCCATTTTACCATCTCATCCGACACACCGAAATCATATCGTGCCAATTACGACAACATGGTGGGGTAGGGGTTTTTCAGCCCGCAAAGCAGGGAGGGTAGCGTTCAATGCAGAATTTGTACGTCAAAATCTAGTTGGGTATGGCTCTGAAGAGGCTATAAATAGGATTTGTAATGGATTTGTAAAATAGACTGGCTTTTTCACCCTGAGTAGCATCCACGCCCTTCTTTCCAGTTTTGCATAAAGCTAGCTGATTTTGATTTGTTTAGTTTTTAAAACATTAAGTGATATCCGCTAATCTAAACGTGAATTCATATGTAATAGGGTAACATGAATTTTGAATATTTATTATAAAACAAAGAATAAATGATATGAGATATATATAAGAGAAAAGAAGAGAAATGTGGTGAGGGTGAAAGAACGAGAGGGAGAGGTAGTGAAAGAGAGAGAGGGAGAGAGAGGGGGAGAGAAAGAGAGAGAGACCCATATATGGAAGAGGTGCATGCATCAGAATCCTATGCCTGTCCCATGGCTGTACAAACTGAAGAAAGTGGACGGCGCCGCATTCCCTCGGCTGCTCTTCTGTTTATCATCTGCCGTGTTCGGTTCTTGCTAATTAGTTAATTTATTAATCTTAAACTGTGCTTCGCCCGTCGTTATTTTTTGCACATATTTGAATGTTTTCCTGCTTTTGGGTTAGGTTTTCTTACTTTGGGGTTTGAGTTACCACGCTTGGCTCTCTCTTCCACTTTATCTCTCTCCCGTTCATCTTCTCCTCGGTGACTCCTTCACCACATGCCTTTTCGTTTACGGGCTTAGCAACCCAGGAGCGCGCACACCTCGCTAAAGGAAGAAAATTGCGTACATATTTGCCATCTCCCTTGTTTTCCCTTCCCTTTGCCTTTTCCAGATTCCCGCTCCATATCTTTTTCATTTTTCCTTTATGTTGTGGCTGACTCTCTCCTGACTTCTGTCACTTAAACTCAGCCTCAACTTTTTGCCATGAAAATGTAGATGAAAAAGGTTAGGCTATTCCACCTCACATTGATGGTGTATTAATACCGTTGACACTTCCGCCCCTCCACTTAATGCCTTTCTCTTCCTCATCGCTCTCTCTCTCTCTCTCTCTCTCGTTCTCTCTCTCTCTCTCTCTCTATTCTTCTCATATATTCATTCGAATAGCTCATAAGTAGTTGGAAGTGCGAATGAAATGAAATTGCGAACGTTCCAATTAATTGCCACGCCTTGAAAGTTCCACCCAATTTTCCTGAAAAGAGAATATGTGATGCCCTTTTTCCTTCCTTTGACGTCCAAACATGTGCTTCTGTTCTATTCATTTCAAAGCGAGTGTTCAAGTTCAAAATGAATTCCATGTCTGGCACGCGTGTTTCTTTCTGAATATTCGAGAGAGAAAGAGGTACAAGCTGAAAGGAGGGAAGTATGTAGTGAGAGAGAGAGAGATCGAGAGAAAGAGAGAGAGAGCAGGAGAGAGAAAGAGAACGCATGGACCGAATATCGCGCATTTATAGTCTGCCTCCGCTTTCTCACTCCTCGTTTTCTTCTCTCGCTATTTTCCATTACATCTCCTTCTCTCTCTCTTTCTCTCTCTCTCTCTCTCTCTCTCTCTATGTCCCTCTCTCCCTCTATATATCTCTCTGTTCCATTGCCTTTTCTCTATTCGCTTTGCTTACAGTGTCTGCTGATCGGGGAAGTGCGCGAGGCTCAGCGGCGGTCGCACATGGCCGCCGAGTATCTTGTGCAAGGATCGCAGCTCCTGGTTAGTTGTAACTCGCCTTCTTTCAAATGTCATGCCTCTCCCCCTCCCCACTCATCTCTCCGTCTTTCTTTGTCTCTCTCCCTCTCTCTCACTCTCTCTCTCTCTTTCTCTCTCTCTCCCTCTCTCTCTCTGCAGGTATCTCCAGAGGAGGTCCGCCGTCTGGCGACTGCCCCCATCCCCCCGACCTCGGCCTTTAACCCGGCCTTTGCCTCCTTCTCTTTCGTTCCACGCTCAATCGGCAACAATGATAGATTCGTAGATGCCTCCATCGCCATCTTTAATGTTGGGATTCATTTTTTGTTATAATTTTTCTCATCAACATCCTATGTGTTGCTTCTTGTTCTCTTTTTGAATGTTTCTCGCTTGAGGAACTGGGCTTCATCTCCCTCTACGGCATCCCAAGGAAGCAACTCGCTGCCTTCGTTCTGCGAGTTGCTCGCGGCTATCGAGACGTTCCCTACCATAACTGGTTCCTTTTTACGATAACCTTTTTATTTTTGTAAAAAGGATATCTTCTTGAGATTTCTAAATAAGCAGTAGCCATTACATATTTCTGATTCACTGTACAGATATGGATGTTAGTTGAGTGCGTTCTGAAGGTTGTGTCCACTTTCCGGTCGCACGCCTTCGCAGTGGCCCACTACTGCTTCGTGCTTCTGCGCACTCCGGTTGCCCGTTCCCATCTGGACGAGTTGGAGAGGCTTGCTCTCATCGTGTCCAGTCTCTGCCACGACATCGACCATCGCGGCACTAGCAACTCTTTCCAGAAACAGGCTGTCAGTCACTCTCTCCATTGTATCCTGCCACTTTTACTTCCATCCTTGTTTCATTCTTGTGAAATTTAGAGATTGGTTTTGGAGGTATGGAATTCTCGTGGGTTTTCTGTTTAGTTGTGTATTAAATAGTTAAAATTCAGCGCACCCCTCTGGCCCAACTGTACAGCAGCGAGGGCTCCGTCCTGGAGAGACACCACTACGCGCAGACTGCGCAGATCCTCGCCAAGGAAGAGTGCGCCATCCTCTCCCAGCTCACCCGCTCGCAGGTCACTTTCTCTTTCTTTTCTTTGGTCTTTATATTTTTCGGATTCTTGTTTCTTTGAGTAGTAGAATGAAATGGTTGTTGCAGTACAACCAGGTGCTGAGCCACATCCGGGAGATCATCCTTGCCACTGACATTGCCATGCATCTTGGCAAGGTCAGCGAGATGCGCGAGTTGGTGCGAGGTAAGACGAGGGCGGAGCTGAGCGAGAAATGAAAGGAATGGATGTTAAGGGGGATTCGACCGGTCGAACCGTCGCAACCACTACATCCTCACCTGCCTCTTCATGACTGCCTCCGACCTCTCCGACCAGACCAAACACTTTGCCAATTGCAAGTGCATTGCGGTCAGTCACATCTTATTTTATGAAGAAGTCATTAATTTTGCTTTTACGAGAGAAGGATGATTTTTGTCTAACTTACCGGTGTCCTTTTCAGGAGAACATCTACACGGAGTTCTTCTCGCAAGGAGACCTTGAGAAGCAAATGGGAAGTCTTCCCATGGAGGTTCTTAATTGAGAAAGAGTGGCTGTTCTGTCCCTACTTGATGTTTGGCACTGACTAATTCCCTCTCAGATGATGGATCGAGATCGCGCCTGTGTTCCTCGAATCCAGATCGACTTCATTGACACGGTCGCCATGCCCGTCTTCGAGTTCGTTTCTCCTTCTCTACATTATTTCATTTTAATTAATTAAAATCAGTGACAGATTTATATCAAAAAGCATGTATTTTGCAAACTTGGTCTTAATGAGACAATTTTCTTTACCTGGATAAATGCTCTATTTAATGGTAGCATGTTATCCGAAGTCGTTCCCGACTCTCTGCCCTCCTTCCACTCTCTTCTATATAACAGACGCTGTTGGATCTCGCTTGATTCCATCTTCAAGGTTTTTTCTGCTCTTTCGTCGTTCTCTGGCTATCTCTCTTTCTATTTTGACAAGAAAATGGTTTTTCCCCAGCTTTTGTTTGGGTATTTTTTTCTTTCCCGGATATCTGAAGAAACCTGTGTATACTCTTCCTAATGGCATGAATTGCAGGAGCGAGGGGTGCGTGCAAACGGTCTCGAGTACTTACGAGACGAAAGTCTTGAGAAGGAGGTTTCACCATTCTTTCTCTTTTTCATTCTAACAACTATTTCATGAAGGGTTTCGGGCTTCGTTTACTATGCATTCTCGAGATAATCGGAGTTGATTTGTAGGTAGTGGAACGGGTGGAGCGATCTCCAATGAGTCCTGCGCAGGAGGAGTTTGCCCACGACGGCCACGGCCACAAGTCGTTGTTGCAACTGGTTAGCCCCGTTCATACCAGTCACTGCTTCCTTCGCCGCTAACTCCATTCTCTGTTTCCTTAAGGACTGGAAGCCGCTGAGTGTGGACAAGTTCACGGTGGGCAAGCCTTCGAATGGATTGTCATGATAACTGCGGAGGCACTCCAATCACTCATTGATCTGATGCCATATTTCTTGTTAGTATTCTGATTATTCTGAAAGATAACGTGTACTGATCCAGTTCCCTTGCGTATTCAATGCTTTCTTCCCTACGGGTTGCGCTCTCGTTGTCTTCTTCTTTTCGCGTTAACTATGCAAGAATTGTGTTTTCTAACCTCTCTCCCGACGAAGGAATCACGCCATCGATTGCCTCCTTCTGCACTCACTTTTATCCCCCTCCACATCATCTTCAGAAAACCTCCATTATCTCCCTTTTTCCTTACAACGCTTGGCGATTGAATTCGGGTTCTTTCCAAACTTGACTTGTTTATTTCTCTCGCACGCCTCTTCCTTCTCACCATTCTCGTCCCTATAGATTAACACACCTCTATGCCAATTACATTTGACAATTTTTTATGGCTTTCACTGTCAGCATTTAATATCCTTGTAGTCTCTGGAAGTTCTGTCGCTCATTGTCTAGCATATCCCGTGGATGAGAATGAGTGAGAAGAGAAGCCGGCTGCGCTTGCTTTCTCTCCACTCTCAAGAAGATGTTAGGAGTGCTTTCTGCTTTAGTTTCTTCTTCTTCTTCTTAGAAAGGAAATACTTACTGTCTTCTACTCATGGTTGTTCTTCTTGATAGGCTCTAGCCTATGCTCCCCTTCCCTCCCCTGCCAAGCTGTGTCCACATCAATTGTTGCCACTCCTAAGCCTAGCTTCCACTAAACACTGAAGGGACCACCAACTCAATTCGTATTATTGCTTCCTATTGTTATTGTCTCGTCTAATGTGTTATTATAATGCTTCTGGACATAACTAGAGGGTCGCGTTGAAATGAACTCTTCTGAATCGTACTCTGCCTTGTCGAGCTGCTAAAGGCACCCGTTGTGAATGCTCCAGTTTGCCCTAGCAACCCTGTCGTCCCTTGCTTAGATGCTCTGCCTCTCTGCCGCTCTCTGTTTGTACACTCTCGCCTGTCAGGTGTCGTTTCATTCCTCTATGAATATTGTTACTCAGATTGGGACATGCCGCTATGAAGCGATGATAAAACGATTCCCCGTCCATTGGAACGAGCAAGATTAAAATGTCAAAACTATTGGAAGGGGACTTTTGCTGAATGAGGAAAGAGTGGGACCAATGAGGGAAGTGGCCAGAAGAATTGTTAATAAGGGATGTAAAAGGATTTCGAGCAGCGAATTTCACGAAGATAACTGAATTGGATACAGCACGTATGGAATTAGTATTTGTCCTTTGTAATAATGGCTCACATGAACTAGTCTTTAGGTGTTATGGTATCTTTCAGTGCTGTTTGTACATGTGCATGCATATAAACAATTTAATTGTCCATTTAAGAAATAAAGCCGATTGTGTGAGAAGATAAAACATTTGGATGAACTTGGGGAATATCCCTAGAGCTCAGTGGAAGAGGAGGACTGGATATAATCTTCGTTTGCTTCGAGTGCGCAGATGTCTTTCTATCTGGCCACGGTGAGCCTCCTTGCCAATTCGATGTCCAGGGCACAACGATGGAGCCTCAACCTCACCAGCCGAACTTACTCTGCCCCCTACACAAAACTCGCCTCTGCTCACTAAACGTGATAGTCATCACGATTATATGATCTATCTTCCCTACTTCTTCCGTTCGAAATTCTTCGAAAAAATAGACATTTATTTGACGTCATAATGGTAAAAACCTCTCAAAATAGCAAACGAAATAGAAGGTACACAAAGAAGTATTCGGATGTGGAATGCTACAGTGAGGATATAAAACCATGCTCTTCTATTCACAAACAGCCTTATAATTTTAAAACATTGCAATGTAGCACGTAAAAAGGATATCGATATCAAGGAAAGAGAACCCATGAAATTGCGCAAAAAGTGGAAGAGGGGACCATATTAGTCGCTATAATTAATCCATAACTAAAATATCTCTGCACCTAAGTTCTTTTGCCGCATTGCGGAAGAATAGACTAGGCTCGCGAATCTTTGGGCTAATATTCGGGGATACGGAAAAGTCTTCTATTATAAGAGACTGCAGGATTAACAAATTGTAGACAACAGGCAAACAATTTGGTGCGACTAGATACTTCATCATAATATCAATATTAATGACTGAGGTAATCGCAAGGCTGTTTCGATTAACAATCCTAACAAGACATCGAAGCGAGGATTCTTAGAGAGCGAAAGCATCTTCAGACTCTCTACAATGGCCCTCCGCCGTTCTCCATCAGAAGAGATACGCGTGTGTCATCCACCTCTTGCGGGGCGAGAATATCTTGAGGTTCCTGCAATTGATTCAATTTAAAATAAACTAGATAAGAAGTGATCAAGAATTCATCTCCGCGACGATATAGCTAAATCTGAGTATGTCAGCCATGAACAGTACCTGGAAAGTAGGCGGATGGTCGTAGAGAGGGTTGACGAAGTTGGCGTTGGCAAGACCAGTCGTGAAGGAGGGAGTAGATGAAGACTGGCTGATTCGGCTGGAGAGAGGAGATGAGAACAGAACTCCGCGACGAGGAGGACTCTAAATTGCAATGCCACTCCTATTATCTCACAGGCGTTTTCAACGCTTACTTAACATTCATGATATGTTAAAGATGAATAATTTGAAAGAATGCGAACCTGTCCCGAGGAGGAAATACCTCCGGTGCCACTGTCAACGCCTCGCACTGCAGGCTGCTGCTGCTGCTGCCGCGGCCTCCGGAACTGTAAGAACAAAAGAAGTAAGGAGAGTCAGAAAAGGAATGAGTAAGCAAGCTTAACTACAGAAACAGTAAATGTAACAGAGCAAAAAGAATGAACCTTGGAGAAGGGGCTGGAGGCAGAGGAGATCCTGGTGTGGAGGGCCGCGACGGGCGACGGAAGTCGAATGGAACGCGCCCGGCGAGCAGCCGACTCCAGAGACCTCAAGCAGGTCATCATTTTAAGATGTCGCAAGAATCATTGGCTAATTAATAATAACTACAAATAAAACAGAAACAAACCCAAATGTGCTGCTGTGGTTCTTGGCGCAGTAGATGAGACCAGCTGCAGCCAGCACAACGAAGAGACAGACGAAGAAGGGGGTCCAGTTGAAGTCTGCAAGAGAGAAAGAGAGATACAGAAAAAGAGAGATACAGAGAGCGAGAGAAAGGCAATATTATCTGCTTCTGAACTATAACAACTGCAGAACAAACCGGAGTTGCCACTGCTGCCATCTTTGAATTGAATTCTGCTGGCTTCGATCTCGCACGCATCGCCAGAGAAGCCCGGGGAGCAACTAAATCATTGTGGAGATGCAATCGATATTAGAGCTTGACTTCTGAAGGTGGAAGACCAAGCACCATGATAAACTCGACCCTCCACCGACCTGCATGTAATTCGATCGACTCGTCCATGTTCATTCTGATGCTCTACGCAGCCTCCTCCGTTGGAACAAGCGCGGCCAGTCGAGCAGTACTCCTTCATCAGAGAGATTCCGATCGTCGACATCTCAAACAACAAAAAGATAGATTTTCGCGTTTAATACGAATGCAAGAAGCGAAGCGTACACTGTCATCTCGGATTGACTGCTGAAGGCCTCCTTCCACACGACAAGGCAGACTCCCCTCCACTGTGATGTTGAAGGAAGGATTACGCTCGTATCCCTCGGGGCAGAGGCAACGAGCCTGCGAGGAGAGGGGAGGAACGATGACGAAGATGTCTTAATCAGCAATCCTACCTCGAGTAGTGAATCCATGGAGGAGAGAACAGAGGGATTCCCTTCCACGACCACGCACATCCACGGGCAGGGCAGATGGTCGCAGGGATTCGCTTGCGAGAGACCGGGCTGCAATTCCCACCATTCAACTCAGACATCCCGCACTTTCCATCAGTTCATCCTATTTTAACCAGCTGGTTAGCCAGTTTAAAAGTAATAATAAAAATTCTATTCCATCAATACACTGTTTTATTCGTTGTTCTAAACCTGAATAAGCGTGTGGTTGATGGCGAGTCCGTAAGGGAAGACGTTGAAGGAGTGGATTAGATGAGGAGAGGAATGACTGCGTCCAAGAGAAGCCACCTTCAGCGTCTCCGTGCTCCTGTTAAAGAACAAATTTTAAATCAATTATTGTACATCAGGCTCAAATAATAAAAAAACAACTAATATTAACTACAGTGACGTGACGCCAAACTTGCTATTTCGCGTACATTTCTTCGCGAAATAGGAAGTTCCAAAGTATACAAAAAGGTTGTATACAAAATAGTCACGAAATTAAATTCAGAAATCTCTTGTAAGGTCAAAATTCGAGCTAATTTTTTTAAAAGAAGATTGAGACTCATTTTGGAGGTACTCTTCATACTCTAAAATAGATGAGCCACTAGGCCACGCCTCCCCTTCTCTGCATAAACTAGCCAGTCAGTCCAGTAGATGAAGCCGTTGAAGAAGGCCATGTCATAGGGATGGTGCACACCGGAAGAGAGCACAACTGATCTGAACCAAACCAATCTTTACCAACTTCCTTCATTTACTAAGTCTCCACAATCCCCACCTGTCCTGGCTGTCGATGTTAATCTTCTCGATGAGTTCTCTCTCCATGTCGCCGAAATAGAGTTCATTCTTGATGAAGTCGAAAGCCAGGCCAGTTGGGTAGTCCAGTTTGTGGTCCACCAGTGTTCGCACCTAAATAAGCGGCAAATGTAATCGACGTGCCTTCCAATACAACACCAACCTTGGTTCCGTCGAGGTTGGAGATCATAATTCGATGATGAGAGCCGAAGACATCAATCCAGGCGAGGAGACCGCGCAGGGGGTGGACAGCCAATCCTGCAAGGAACGAGAGGAGGATTCTCCTTCAGGACTCTCCCTTCTTTCTTCGCTCACCTCTGTAGTTCTGCTTCTGGCCCGGATTCAGACTGCTTTCACTCTTGCCTGGCACGATGATTCGGCAGAACAGGCCAGAGGAAGTGCACATGTAGATTCCCGGGTTCGGATTCGGAGCTAGAGAGAAAAGTCAGTTTAAGAGAAGGGAAGAGGGAAGACAACGAGAGGGAGGGTCAGAGGGAAGACTGCGAGAAGAAGAGGCAGAGGGAAGACTGCGAGAGGGAGTCAGAGGGGACACTGCAAGAGGGAGAGACAGGGATAGCAAGCCCATAGACTGTGAAGGAATACATGCCTCTGGCAGTGAAGATGATGTTTCCGCCGACCCAGTCAACAGCGACGTAGTTGAGACCCGGGAGATTCTCTCGGAGAGAGTAGAGATGACCAGCCTCCCAGACAGAGAGAGGTCCCTGCAAAATGAGAATCGCGTCAACCATCTCCTCCATACAATCAAACTAACATTCTGCATGGCCAGAAAGATTCGGTTCTCTTCAGCGTAGTTGGCGATGCTGCGGCAAGTGCCAATTGAGGAGAGGGAGACCCAAGTGGAGTAAGAATTGCGAGAGAGTTGAGGGGCGAAGAGGGGCATCGAACGGATCTCAAGCAGTTGTACATCAAGGAGTCTGTTAAGACATCCAAGTATCTCTTTCACTCACCTCAGCCCCGAGTGAAATGAGAATTGTGCCCTCTTCGTCTCCCCCCGCTTCCAGATGGCAAGTGTGCTTGTCTGCTGCTAGGATGTACCCTGCCGAGCACGTGCACATGTATCTCAAGAACGGCCGCATCATTCTCTCTCTCTCCCTCTCACACTCCCTCTCTCTCTCTCCCCACCCTCTCCATCCATGCTTACCCACTACGAGTATTCTCGCAATACTGTGAGCAGTGCTTGCCATCCTGAAGGCACTCATCAATGTCTTCGCAGGAAGTCAAGTCGTGCGCGAGTTTCATTCCAGCCGGGCAAGTACAGTGAGGGCCTAAGAGGAAGAAGAAACGTACTATAAGAGTAGTCATTGAAGGGGTGGCTAACCCGTGGGCGTGTCTCTGCAGTCGTGCTGGCAGAACGTCTTCTTGCAGTCTCCGCACCGGCCAGCCTCGTCCTCTCCCCCCGCACAGTCCACGTGCCCATCACACGCACGCGTCGCTGGGATGCACGCTCCTGCACAATACTTTATTTTACATCATTTCTTGTTTCCCAATCTTTCCTTCAATGTTTATTATATAAACTCCGTAGCGTAAAAAAAAGGGAAAAACCAGCCTCCATGACAGCGGAACTCGCCCGCCTTGCAGAGGTTGTGAACGGAGGTCTGCAGGAACTCGTTGAGGTCGGGGAGACGAGAGGTCGCTTCGCTCTGAGAAGGACTCGTTGCTACTTCGGCTTCGGCTTCCAGCTCCGAGCATTCAGACTGAAAGATACTTCACTTCCGTTTAGTGGACGCGTTTTTCATCCTCCCCCTCCCCACTTTTGAGTTCATATAGTATTTAATATTGATCCGCTAATTCGTATCCTATAGAGACGGCAAATGGCCAACTGGCCTCATCGCTGTCATCGTCGCAGTCTTCCTGGCCATCGCAGACCCAGGACACGGGGATGCAGGCGCTGCCATCTCCACACTTGACATGGCCAGCCTTGCACACTCGATCCGAGGCCGGAGAGAAGGGAAGAGTCATTGAGATGGCTGAAGGACTCATTCCATCACTTGCTTCTAAAGAATGAGAACAACCCACCTGCATTGGCAACAGACTTGAAGACATCGTCGCAGTCTTTCTCATCCTCCCCGTATGGGCAGTCCTGAAAAAGGGAGAAGAGTATTACTTCTGAATCCATTCCAACCATGCATAAGAATGACAACTATTAAGGCTAACCTCGGTGCCATCGCATTTCGCATCTTCGGGAATGCACTTTGTGCCGTCGCCGCAAGCGAATTGTCCACGGCTGCAGGAATGAGAAGAGGAGCGGAAGGGAGATTCGACGAAGGAAGAGGACTTGGAGAGAGAAGAGAGAGAGGAGCCAGAAGGGGACGAGGAAGGGCGGGCAGAAGAAGACTCACGCGCAGCAGAATGCACTGCAAGGAATGTCCAGTCAAATCAACCCTTCACGAGTCATCAGTCAAAGAAAAGATCTACACGGAGATAGCTGTACTCACATCTCTTCAACTGCTGCATCTCCTTGCAGCCTCTTTCATCCGTGCCGTCTGAGCAGTCAACCTACAATTAAATGGCATTTGTTCGATTAGCTCTTCTTCGATGGGAAGTTATAGAAAAGAATTAAAAAGTCACTTAAGAGATGGAAGAAAAGAACGGACCTGTCCATCACACTTGAAGCTGGCAGAGATGCATTCCCCATTGCGACAAGTGAGGTCGCCGTGAGAGCAGTCGTGGAAGTACGCGCATTTCTCCTCGTCCTCAACAGCATCCACCATTAATCACATGGAAAAACCAAGAACAATGAAATGATCTCCTAAAGCAAACCTGGCCATTGGGGCAATCCGGAATGTTGTCACAACGCCATTCGAGAGGAATACAGGGTAGATCAGCAGAGTGGCAGAAGAAGTGAGATTCGTTGACACAGTGAGCAGGAATCGCAGGGGGGAGGGGAGAGCGGGAAGGGGTGGGAGAGGGAGAAGCAGCAGAGGAGAGTCTGCAGAGGGAGCAGGCAGCTATGACGAGAACCGCCCGAGCCAGCCACGGCAGGCGAGGCCCTCTTCTGCTGGCCAGTGCTTGCGGCTGCAGTTGACTCCTACTCTCGCGCTCTCCCCGCTCCATCTCCTGAAAAGAAAGGACTAGCTTTGAATTTTGGAGGAGAGAGACAGATTACAAGCAGCCCAGCGAGATTAATGCAAAGGCGAATTCAAGTCAGTTAGCCGAAGAAGATCACAATGACTGTGCGAATGAATCAGGCATGCGATTAAGAGAACAAGTGGGAAGAAGATAACAAATGCCTTGGGCAAGGATCACCACAATCAGATTAGAAAGAATGATGAAAGCTCAACTGGAAAAATAGACCACTGAAACTCGAAAGGATTCACATAGTAAATCCTGAAAATCTCTTAAGATTACTTAAACAGCCAATTTCAAGAATTTAACTCGCAACAGCATTGTTAGGCAAACTAGTTGTAGTACGGACAAGCAAATACAGCAAAGTAGTGGCAGCGAAAATGTGCCAAATTGAAAGGAATGGCAGGATGAGAGCGAGAGCAAAAAGGGGCTGAAAACGCGCGCGTTTGTTGCAGAGACGTGTAGAAAGAGAAGAGTGTAGTAATGAGGGAGGGACAGAGTGCGAGAGGGGATCAAAAGGAGATCGAGAGCGAAGGGTGCGAGGAAGGGACTGTCGATGTCACTCGAAGGAGTGCAAGACACGGCCCTCCAAACCGCGCGGCTTGCTGCAAGAATTTTGGCTGCTACGCTGATACGCAGTTTTCGTATGAACATTAAAACCGCGGGAATTTGAAAGCAGATATATACTGTAGTTTCGCGGTTTTTCCGTATAAAAACTAAATTCTCTAAGCGTTTTTGCACTGGCTGGAGGCCCGTGCGAGAAAGATCACTGAAAATAAAGCCAAACCATACTCAAACCAGCAATCGTTACTTGTACCATTCACGATAAATTTTCTACTTTCACTAAACAAATTCAATAGAAGGCGCACCATTTTTACACTGATTTTACTACAAAAAGCCCATTTCGGGTTATTCCCTGCATCCATTGTCGGATGTCACATAGTAGAATGCCTTTATTCTTACTATATCCATGCTTTTTCTATTTATACAATACTTGACTCGGGCAGTGCACGGTCGTTTATGCAGTGCAAAAAGCGATCCCCAGCGCTAATGCTAAAATGCTCAGGCCGCGACGCCACCTTAGCGCCGCAACGCGTGTCCGCGCGTAGCCGAACCTCAAAATCTCTGCTCGGCCAATGACTCCATAGCCTAGAACGGGTTGGCGAGGGAGTCCTGGACATTGACGTACGTCGTCTTAATCTGAGAGTACGCCTTCAGGGTCTCCACGCAGTTCTCATGACCGTATCCTGGGATATTATTACGCTCCTGTCTTCCTCATATCGGTGCTCTATACTCCTGCTCTTCCCTAAAAAAAGAAGAAGAGAAATACTTACCGGAGTTCTTGTATCCGCCGAGAGGAACGTCGACTCCAGTGTCACCGTAAGTGTTGATAAAGACAGTGCCAGACTCCAGGAGAGCAGCCACGCGATGGCCACGAGCCAAATTCCTGCAGTGCAATCGTATTGATAGTAATCAGTCTTAGCCCAATCTCGAGAAAGAAATGAGACATTCTGTGGTCTTACTTAGAGAAGACTCCGTTTCACAGTCCGAAAGCTCCTCTTCCGTGTCGAAGGGGAGCAGAAGGAGAACCGCACCGAAGATCTCCTCACGGGCAGCACGGGCAGAGTCAGTCAGACCTGGAGGGAGAGAGAGAGAAGAGAGAGAAAGAGAGAGAGAGAGAGCGAGAGAGAGTGAGAAAGAGATATTGGAAGAGAAAGTATAGGAAGGGGGATACCGGAAATGACTGCGGGCTCAAGGTAGAATCCGCCCTCAACACCTGGCGGGTGAACACGGACACCACCGCGGAGCACTTGACCACCCTAGGCAGTTGGGTACTATAATCCAGATGAGATGAGGATAAGGATAAGGGGGAGCGAGCCTCTTTCTTAGCGCTCTCAATGTAATCGAGGACACGGTTCATGTGAAGCTCGTTGATGGTTGCACCCACGCGAGTCTTCTCATTGAAAGGATCACCGACAATAAGACGAGCATCGCACTCCTATAGGAAGTGTGGTTGTGAAGGAAGAGAGAGAGAGAGAGAGAGCGAAAGAGGGAGATATAGAGCGTAGAGAGTTAGAAGAGAGAGAGAGAGGAGTGTGAGAATGAGCGAGAAGGAGAGAGAAAGGGGAAAAGAGATGCAGGAGAGAGAGGATGGGAGGGAGGGAGAGAGAACGACAGAGAGAGAGAGTGCATGTGCGAGAGAGGGAGAGAGGGAGAGAAAAAAGAGGAGAGAGTGTGTGACAGCGGGAGAGAGGAGGAGAGAGAAGAGAAAGGGGGAGAGAGGTGGAGAGAGCGGAGAGGACGAGAGAAAGAGTGGGGGAGGGAGGGAGAGACAAGAGAGAAGCAGACCTCAAGGAGGCTGCGAGTGAATTCTGTCAGAATTGCACGCTGGACGAAGACTCGGGAGGCGTTCTTGCACACTTGGCCTGGAAGGGGAAAGAAGGAGCATAACTCTCTCAATATGATATTCGATGAACCCTGGTTGAAGAAGTTGGCCCGCATGGCAGCGGAGACCGCGCTCTTGACATCCGAATCATCGGAGATGACGAGGGCAGATTTCCCTCCCAGCTCGAGTGTCACCTGCACGTGGTTTGGTCGCTATAGATAAGGCAAGAGGAGCGCAGAGGAGGAACCGGCTTGATGGAGTAGGCAGCGCAGGCAGCTTGGACCTTGCATCCCGTGGCCAGCGAGCCAGTGAAGGAGACCTGAGATCTCATTCTGTTCAATCAGTCAGTTCAGTTTGGTTGAAGATGCGACCTTGCGGATCAGCTCGTGCTTGCAGAGAGCGTCTCCAGTCGCAGCCTCTCCCTGGACAACGTTGAAGACACCCGCAGGCAGGCCAGCTGCCGCCAGGATCTCCCCCAGAACTACCGCGGATCCCGGAGCGAACGGACTCGGCTTCAACACAACCGCGTTGCCAGCGGCGAGGGCGGGGGCCACCGATGAGAAGAGAGAGAGGGAGAGAGAGAGAGAGAGCGCGCAAGAGAAGAGAGTAGGCAAGAAGGGAGGAATCATAGGAGAAAGATAAGGACGTAGACTTACCTTCCACAGGTTGAGCGCAAAAGGGTAGTTCCAGACTCCGATGCAGCCAACAACTCCGAAGGGCTCGCGGCGAGTGTAGGCGAAGCGAGTCTGAGGACCACCGGGAAGATCGAAGGTCTCACCTCAAGGGGAATAATAATTATGACCATTCTTCATTCTAGAATGGAGTTGGAATTGAGAATCCGACCTTGCAGAATGGGAGCGATGCCTCCGAAGTAGTCGAGAGTGTCAGCGGAGAGGGCGATCTCGAGTCGGGCCTCGAAGAGCGTTTTGCCACAGACACGCATCACATCACGGGCAAGCTCTTCCTTGCTCGATTGGAAGAGAGAGAATGAAGAAGAGGGAGACGAAAGAGAAGCAGGCAAGAATGGAAGGGAGCAAGATCTTCACACTCTCAGGCACACTGTCACTGGATGCCGTCGCGAATTCTATTCACAATTTCACAATATGTGAATTTTTCGTGAGTCTGAGGAGTGTCCATCGCCTTCCCAGACCAACTCTTAGGATTTATCATAAATGAGTGCACAATGCAAGAGCCAGTAGCAGAGAGTGAGAAAGAACAAAACACAAAGAGAGAGAGAGAGAGAGAGCTAGACCCTGATGAGGCTGGCAGCGGAATGGAGAACGCGTCCCCTCTCGTGCGCCGTAAGAGCCGCCCATTTCTTCTGTGCAGCAGCGGCATCCTTCACTGCCGAGTCGACGACAACCTCGGAGGCAGAGGGACACTCGGCCACCACGGCTCCTGAGACGAGGATTGCACTACTGGTAATTTCTTCTGTGAGCTCTTCCGCAACCTGTGCGTGGCTCGTTCACAGGAAACTGCCCAGCATCGCACGCCACCGTCGTCCGCTTTCCATTCAGGAAGTAGAGGCCTCCGTCGTAGTTCTGAGGTACAATGAACATGGAGAGAAGCTGATATGGGAGAAGAGAGAACAAGGCCGGTTCTGGTCCCTGTACGCGATTGGAATGAATTACCAGGCGATGCAACGTATTCCCTATGCCGCCACGCATTTCCACATAATATTCAATGCCACATTTTCCTCGCAAAACTCACGCAACTGAAGACCATTTTTTTCTGAATTTTTTTTTGTCGAGTAGCTGACATTCAACGGCAACTTGTTGTCTCATTGTCCGAAACTATTGAAAAGTCCCTTACATTCTTGCACTGTTATGGCGAAAGTATCAGAAAGTTTATCGACAATGTGATATCGATGTACATATTTAGTGGACATTGATAAAATGAGTGATAAAAGGTCTGGCAACAAGGAGTGCCTAGAAGCAGTTGTCGAGGGAGTCCTGGACGTTGACATAGATTGCCTTGATCTGAGTGTACGCCTTCAACGTGTCCGGGCAGTTCTCGCGGCCGTGGCCTGCAATTCGGACGGTTTTTTAGAAACAGGCCTCTAAATGGAATCTCCATGAGTTGGACAAAGATGCTGAGTGCAGAAACCAGAGTTCTTGTATCCACCGAAGGGCACATTCACATCAGCATCGTTGTAAGTGTTGATGAAGACAGTTCCAGTCTCCATGGCAGCAGCCACGCGATGGCCGCGGGCGAGGTTCCTGCAGTACTTACTCATAGCATCCACTTCTTTAGGAGAACGACTAGAGGTTTGAACAAGTATAAGCCATTCGATTACTTAGAGAAGACGCCGTTAGCGAGTCCGAAGGAAGTCGCATTCACACGAGCAATCACCTCCTCTTCCGTGTCGAAGGGCAGCAGAAGGAGAACCGCACCGAAGATCTCCTCACGGACAGCACGGGCAGAGTCAGTCAGACCTGGAGGGAGAGAGAGAGAGAGAGGGAGCGAGATAGATAGAGAGAGAAATAGAGAGAGAGAGAGAGAGACAGAGAGGGAGAGAGAGAGACAGAGACAGACAGAGACAGAGAGGGAGAGAGAGAGAGAGAGAGAGAGAGAGAGAGAGAGAGAGCGAAAGAGAATATAAAGAGAGTGCACATCACAGACCAGAAATGACAGCAGGATCAAGATAGAAGCCGTTCTCGACACCCGCCGGGTGGACACGGACGCCACCGCGCAGCACTTGGCCACCCTCAAGCATGACAGAATGAGATGTTAGAGTAGTGGAAGAGTTAGGTAGAAGGGAGAGAAGATTGAAAGAAGACTCGCACCTCCTTCTTCGCACTCTCGATGAAGTCAAGGATGCGGTTGAGGTGAAGCTCGTTGATGTTTGCACCCACTCGCGTTTTATCGTCAAGAGGATCGCCGACCACGAGGCGGGCAGCACATTCCTAGAGGAAGGCACGATGCTTCTTCCTTCCAGAGACTAAAACCGACCTCGAGGAGTACTTTTGTGAACTCTTCCAGGATGCCTCTCTGCACGAAGACTCGAGTGGCATTCGTACACACTTCGCCTGCAGAGAAACGGATACTTTTATAGAAGAAAGGTAAGAAACGGAAGAGATGAAGAGGAATTAATGGAAATTAAAGGATATCGATGAAAACCCTGATTGAAGAAGTTGGCCTGCATTGCAGCTGCAACGGCACTTTTGACATCCGAGTCATCGAAGACAACGAACGCCGACTTCCCTCCCAGTTCAAGTGTCACCTGCAAACCTTTTTTATCTAATGCATACATAGTTCTAGACTTGCAATATGTAGATATGTCCTCCTATCCTTGTATACGCAATACTCGCAACTCTTGTGAACAATTGAAAACCATCGTTGAGCGAATGTAAACATATCGGAAGAGTGAACCGGTTTGATGGAGCGAGCAGAGCACGCGGCCTGGATCTTGCAGCCGGTGGCCACCGAACCAGTGAAGGACACCTGAACATGCATTCCTTTGCTCCCTGAGAATGACAAGTCTTAGAAACCTTTCGGATCAGTTCGTGCTTGCAGAGCGCTTCGCCAGTGGCAGCCTCGCCCTGCACAATATTGAAGACACCTGCGGGCAGGCCAGAGGCCGCGAGGATTTCGCCCAGGAGGACAGGGGAACCGGGAGCGAACGGGCTAGGCTTGTACACCACTGCGTTGCCAGCGGCGAGGGCAGGCGCTACCTGGGCGAGAGGAGAGAGTGGAGAAGGTGATGAGAGAGAGAGAGAGAGACAGGGAGAGAGAGTGGAGAAAGTGATGAGAGAGAGAGACAGGGAGAGGAAAACCTTCCAGATGCAGGTCTGGAAGGGGTAGTTCCACGCTCCGATGCAGCCCACAACGCCAAAGGGTTCACGGCGAGTGTAGGCGAAGCGAGTCTGAGGACCTCCGGGGAGGTCAATGGCATCGCCTGTAACAATTGGAATAATTAATCAATCAAACAAAAATTGGATCAAAGTTTTTAAACTGTAGATTAGTGAAGCCATTGAGAGACGGACAAGGGGAATAGAAAAGAAGGGCGATAGTTCCTATTACGCATTACTTAAGTATTGAACTTTCTTCATTCATGATGGTATGGAGAAGAATGAATGAACTTGAGAACCTTGAAGGACAACAGAAGCAATGCCACCAAAGTAGTCGAGAGAATCGGCTGAGGAAGAGATATCGATTCGAGCTTCGTAGATTGGCTTGCCATTCACTCGCACCTCCGCACGGGCGATCTCTTCCAGATTATCCTGCGATCATTGATTCTTGATAACTTCTAGGGAAGAGATAAGAGAGGAAATGAAACGAAAGTAGAGACAGAGAAAGAGGAACAATAAATAAGATGAATAGAATTGTATATATACTTGTGAATCAAATAGCGAGGAAAAAATGGAGATCAAGACAGCAGGAACAGAATAAGAGAAAGAGTGAAAGAGAGGGGAGCAAGAGAGAGAGAGAGAGGGAGAGAGGGAAGAAAAAGAAGAGAGGAAAGTGACTCTGATGAGGTTGGCAGCGGCATGGAGAACACGTCCCCGTTCGAGTGCCGTGACTGCTCCCCACTCTTTCTGTGCGACAGCGGCAGTCTTAACTGCCGAGTCAACCACTGCCTCGGAAGCAGCGGGACACTCTGCCACCACGGCTCCTGAGATTCGCTGCATTCAATTCATTCACGCTTGCAAAAAAATTATCTCAGGAAAACACATTTACGTACATGTCGCATAATATATTTACACTTTCTCAGAAACCATGTGAAAATAGAATAAGTGCAGAACCTGTGCGCGGTTCGAAGACGGAGTACTGGCCGGTCTCATCCACAGCCACCGTCGTCCTCTTTCCATCGAGGAAGTAGAGGCCTCCGTCAAAGTTGGCAGGCACAGTGAAGGAGGAAGACATCTTCGCACCTGGTGGAGAATGGTGTTAAAGTAAGTATCTGCTTGACAACATGGCAGGCTGATATGTCGTACAAGGAGGAGAAACTGTGGTGAGGAACAAGAAGTAGGAAGGAATGAACCGACTGCTTGAGAGGTCGGCAGGAAAAGGCAAGTCGGCAAAGCAAACAAAGTCTATGTTTACGTTTCCATAAGAAATAGATCTCAACATGTTGTGGTTTCTAAATTATTTTTCCGTACAAGTTTTCAGTATGATAACATGTGACTGATAACGCTCGCTTATTGACAGTCTTCTTCGAGAAAGATCTGAAGAGAACAAATATCGAAAATCACATCTCTCCTCTCATAAGAAGCACGTCAGATGTGGACAGACGCCTTCTTTGAGGCAGGCACTTGCAAAAGAAGAAGTAGTAGAAAGCAGGGGAAACATGGGTTTCCCTGCTTTTATAAGACTTTGATTAAGTCCATTATGTACTTATGCAAATTAAGTCGCTTCGGTCCCTAGAGTACAGGTCCCAAAAGAACCCTTAAGAGTCCTAAAGGTGGGGTTTGGAATGGTCTAAGGGTAGTGAGCAACTTTTATGTAGGGTCTCTAGGCGCTATGAGCACGCTAAGAAGGCTCTGATCTCTTGTACTACAGTCCCGCTCAACATTGTTGGGTCCGGTATTAATAGTATTAATAGTATTAATATAAATAATACAAACTGGAATAGCGCGCTGAATACGCATTTTCATGCCATTTCGCGTAGGAGTTTACCTATTTCGACCATGGAGATTAGGACTGTGAAGACCGTTTTTAAAAATATGCTGAAATGGCTGAGATCTCATAATATTACATTTAATTTGGCTGTGTTTGGGTTCCAAACGGGCTGGCTTCAACTCCTGGACTACAAAGTGCAAAATAAAGTGAAATTTTCAGAGCACTTCTTACCTTTTTTGAGTTTCTTGTTTTATTTCTTTTGAGTTTCTCATTTTGTTTATGTATAAACGACGAAAAATCAAACAAAAAAAAAAATTTTTTTTTGCAAAAATCTGTTCTCAAAAAGGTACCGAACCGAGACCTCGACATCGCCGGTCAAAGATTTACCAATACTCTACTGGCGGTACAAACTGATCTGATGATACCTTTCTTTGGACAGCGTCGATTGGTCACAAAGGAAACGGCGATTCTGAACAGTCTTTGTTTCCTACTTTAGTGGGAAACAGAGAGAGAGAGAGAGAGAGAGAGAGATAGAGGCGAAAGAAGGTGCAGCGTCGACTATATCTACTCTGCGTCAGCGTTTCAAGGCTGAAGCTACGGTATGTCGTTAGACCAACTTTTTGCACATTGTCAGCTAACAGCACCTGCACCTTCTTTCACCTCTCTCTCTCGCCCTCTCTCTATCTCTTTCTCTGTCCCGCTCTCTATTTTTCGCTCCACTGGTCTCTCTTTCACTTTCTCCCTCTCTCCTTCTTTCTCGTTCTCTCGCATTCCCTCCATCTCTCTCTCTCTCTCTCTCTCTCTCTCTATCTCCCACTAAAGTATGAGCGAACGTGTTCAGAATCACCGTTTCCTTTGTGAGGCAATCGACGCTGTCCAAAGAAAGGTATCATCAGGCCACTTCGTACCGTCTGTAGAGTATTGTTAAGCCTTTGACCGGCAATCTCGAGGTCTCGGTTAGGTACCCGTTTGATAGCAGATTTTTGCCCGCAAATTTTTTTATTTTTTTATTTTATTTTTTGTCGTCGTTAATACATAAACAAAATGAGAAACTCAAAAGAAATAAAACAAGAAACTCTAAAAAGGTAAGAAGTGCTCTGAAAATTTCACTTTATTTTGCACATTGTAGTCCTGTAGTTGAAGCCAGCCCGTTTGGAACCCAAACACAGCCAAATTAAATGCAATATTATGAGATCTCAGACATTTCAGCATATTTTTGAAAACGGTCTTCACAGTCGTAATCTCCATGGTCGAAATAGATAAACTAATACGCGGAATGGCATGAAAATGCGTATTCAGCGCGCTATTCCAGTTTGTATTATTTATATTAATACTATTAATACTATTAATACCGGACCCAACAATGTTGAGCGGGACTGTATGTGCCTGGATTTGGCGTAAAATAGGCCTTTCGCGCAGTTGGTAATTTCAAGGGGTCTCAATCTCGACCCCCAGGGCTCGTACAGACCAAGTCGAGAGCTCATTCGACCCAGCTCGATATGGCATATTAAAGCTGTAGAATGCAACTTAGGAACCACGGAACAAACAGTTACGGTGCCCTGATAGCGCCAGTTGCTTGCTGCGCTCGTACTGACGCCAGTGGGCAAGAGAGAGAGAGAGAGAGAGAGAGAGAGAGAGAGAGAGAGAGAAAGAGAGAGAGAAAGAGAGAGAGAGAGACAGCTAGAGGACACAATATGATTGCGAGTGCAAACGGGTGTATAATCTCACCGTTCTCTTTAACTTCCTAATCTCTGTTCCAATTTCCAGGAATGAATCTTAAAACAGAATATTTGCGACAAATAAAATGGAAAATAAAGTGAGCCACTCATAATTTACATACATATGTACATATATACTGTAACTCGATACGCATTACAAGAACGCTACGACGATTAACACAAAATCGACAATAGAAGTGCGATTAGTCTCCGAAATGATCGGTTTCCTGCGAGCAGAGAGCAGGTAAAAGGGCATCTGTCATGCTTGAGTAGGAAGAGAATCAATGAGCAGAGAAGAAATAGAATGGAGTGAGGAGAGAGTCAGAGAAGAAGAGAAATGATTAGAATGAAACCAAATAATAAGACGGCAGATGAAATGGACAACAAAGTAGAGAGAGCTCGACAACGGCAGGGCAACGAGGAAGGGGTTAGAACGCTGACCGTGCAGAGAGAGTGAGAGAGAGAGAGAAAAGTAGAGAGAATAGAGAGAGAAAGTGTAACTAAATAGCGCTGGAAAGAGCACGTACTAGTGGCATTCTCCCCCCCCCCCCCCCCTCGGAAACAGCTGCCAAGTCACGTCCTGCACTCTCAGCACCGGGCCCTTCCCTACCTCATCTTGCCTTCCTCCCACAGAAGTGATCTATGGGAGACGTTATTTGACTCTAGAGATAAGAATTATTAGGCGTGCGGCAGTGAGTCGAGTGAGAAATAAAAGACGAGAGAAGGTTAATGAAGCTAGTGGAGACTACATATGTATATGAGGGCTGCTGTAGAGCGAGGGAGAGATTTGGAGAGAGAGCGCGAGAGAAAGTGAGACACAGAGAGAGAGAGTGAGAGATAGTGAGACAGAGAGAGATAGAGCGAGAAGCGAGAGTTAGCGATAGTGAGATAGAGAGCGAGAGATAGTGAGAGCGAGAGTGAGAGAGAGAGTGATAGCTAATGGAAAAGATTCGTGCATTGAATGGGACCACCGCTGCTTGAATAACAAAGACTCTATGAAGGCTATCAGCGAGGAGTTAGGCGATCGCAGACTTATCTAAGAATCGCTTGCAGTCAACTGTGAAATAATTTTCTATTAAACAAGTACATATAACAAAAAGACTCGAAATCCGAAACAAGAAGACTACAGCAGCAAAGCCATTCGCCATATCCTCTCCCATTCGTGCATTCGAAAATCTGAAGTGATGTCTCGACTGACCTCCAAACAGTTCTGACTGCGGACATTCCAGTGGATGCGCTGAAACTTGATATTGATCTCATGTCTAGTTCTAATTCTGTAAGTCGCCAATGACAGCAGAGATGGAAGAGTTGCCTTGTTGAGCGTGCGCCGCAGGGAGTGATTGGAAAGCAGCTTCTGTGATGCCACCTCCACTCCCATTTCAAATCAACTTCATTTTCCCATCAGAAGAAGTAACAAAGAGGCACAGAAAGAAAGAAAGGAATGTAGATGATATGAAGAGCTTGAGAAGTACCGCTCTTCTCAAAGAGATGGCCAATCCAGTCGTGGCAGACAACCGAGAAGACTGTAGATGCCCTTCCCGGATGGGCAACCGAGACGGTTAAGCCACGGGAGTACCATGCATTTTCTTCTACAATGATCAAGTAAGAGAGATCTGCTGATGCGGCAGTCATTATCCACTCTGCCACTCTTTTGTTAGGCACGCCGGTTCCATTCGAAAACAGCAGGGAATCTCCATCGCACACTCACCTTCTTTCTGCAGGGGGAACAGTCGACACGAACATCACATAGGGAAACAAGAAAAACGTAAACAAGGAGAGAAAGAAAGAGAAAGAGAGAGAGAGAGAGAGAGAGAGAGAGAGAGAGAGCGAGAGGGAGAGAGAGTCCAGAGAGAAGAGTTCACAGTTAGCCAGCAAGATAGTAAAAAAAAAACAAGCGTGTAAAAATTAGTTCTCTACAACTGCGACAAAAAATTGTGGTTTTTTTTTTTAAATACACTCGTTGACCTCGGTGTGAAATAGCTCAGGCATGACATATTCAGATGCAGGTGCATGCTTAAAAGTCCAAAATAAAGGATACAAATAAAATGTCTTAACTGTCAGTGTTCTCTTCCTTTTTTTCGACCTTTCTACGGCTACTCCGCATTTTTTTTAATCTTGTCTATTTTTTTATTATGCTTTAGATTGACTCAAAATCAAAATTTGCTTTTAAACTTAAAATTTTACTTTAAAGAAAACATTAAATCCCTCCGAAACAAAAATCAGTTTCATTGTTCACAAAGTCTAACTAAGGCCGTCTAGGTTGATCTACCGCGCCTCATTTCGATTGCATAGCGCAAATTTTAATGATTACCGTATTTTAATTAAATCGAAAGGGTTTTCTGTTCAGGGCCTCCGCTGTTTCATATTATCAATTTGGCGGGACTCATGGTATGCCATGGCCAGAGGTATTAATATATTACTTGTACTGTTATGTTGAGGTTTTTTTGTCGGTCTTTGTTATTTTTTTACTATCAGTTGTTAGTTTCTATTTGCTGAATATAAGTGCGCTTCTGAGTCTTAGCCTGATGCTAAGCCGCAGAAGTTCGAAAGTGCCTTCGGTTGACACTTTCCCGAAATCTCGATCCAAGCACAGTTCTCCCCGCTCGCCATCTGGCTTCAGTGGTAGAAAAACACGTGCGACTATACAAATTGAAGAGTGCGTTCTGCCTTGGTATGGATATTCTTTCCTAAGGTATTGTTGGATGGGAGATAAGCTTTTTATTAACAGCTTCATTAGTATAAGTATGTTTTGAATGGCCTATTTAGCCGAGTTGCGCCAGAAGGAGAAAGCCCAAGAACAGTTTTGACGACCTGCGAGGGTCGTGCCGAGTCGATTAAAAAGTCCTTTTTTTTAAATCTTTTTTTAACAGTGAGGTAACCGTAACCTTTTTGTTGTATCGTTGAATTACTTCTTCAATTGAAATGCGCAATTTCTGGTTGCTAATGGTCTTAATAGGCTGGTTACCCTGAAACTCTCATGCTTGACATCTTTTATTTAAGTGGCCATTCGTCTCCAGAGTTGGTGAAACCGAGCGGAAGTTCTAATATCGATGGTTCACAACTGAAGATGGACAGGTTCTCTGCTTCATTTATATTTTCATAGCCTATGTCGTCAATTGAAGTATGGCTGTTGTGCCTTCTGTTGTCACCAAGGGGGGGGGGTATTTTTGTGCGGGAGACAATGCGATGAAAACATTATATGCTCCACTTGCCCTAATGCCCCTCGGAGCACGGAAAAAATATACTGACCCCTAACTGTAAAAACACCATTTCTTCAGCCACTGATCTCGGCAACACTTGAATTGTTGTTGAGGATATCTTTTTTTCTCAGGTGCTCGATTTCCTCCGATCCATCCGACGATTACATCGATGTTGTGAATGTCGATTCCCCAGAGAGACTTCAACAATCTCCTCCGCAGCCAGTTCTGTGAGTTGTTCTGATTTGTTTAGAAATGTACTGTCAATGTGTCAGGTCAATTGTGTAGTTGTGCATGTGCATTTGATTTCACTCATTGTTCATAGGACGGAGGGATCGGTTGTGGAGGGAAGGAGTGGGAGTCCGTTGCCGTCCAAGGTGCCTCTTCGCATTCAACCGCTTCGAACTCGTCGTAAGACTGCGAGATTTGCCGAGGCATCCAAGGCAAATAAACAAAGGTCATTTTTTGTTAAGTGTTATCGTCAATTAAAAAAAGTTTACCAAATTCTTTATTTTTCCAGCAATCCATCGAGTTTTAAAAACGTCAGTTCTGTCGCTGCTAACAGAAAGGTGAGACTCGCACCTTCATAATTTATCAGAAAGCCACTGGATGTAGAGAATGATGAGTCTGGTATTAGCATGAGTTCTTCTCTTCCTCATTCCATTCCTCCCTTCTATTCACTTCTGCTTTGCTTACAGCCGAAGCGCGGTTGTGTGGGCCGTTCCTCTACAAAGGGAGCTAAAGCTTCAGCCGTTCCTCGTGTAGAGTCGGTTCGTCTTCACACGTACTTGTCTACTTATGCAATAAAATGACCTGTCCATTGTAATGCTTTCATCTAGCTACTTCTGTAGGATTCAGCGTAAATTATCCCTAGATTATGTAGTTACTTATTTAATTTAATTTTAAAGGATTTTGCAGAACTTTATAATTAAGTTTCACAAGACGCCAGCAATGGAGATGGAGGAAAATGAAGAGAGCATCTTGCACAAACTGTTGAGAGAAGTGGAAGAGTATCAGCAGCGAAAGAAGGGGGCGAACCCTCCAGTTCAAGAAGTCATTTACATTCAAAAGACGGAGGCCTATCTGTCGGAAGTGGACAGATATATGCATTTCCAGCCGGACTCTCTCCGTGACTCTTCATCGGATTGCGCCGACCTCTCTGTCGGCTTTTCCTTTCCGCCCTTTAAGAATTGTTTTTAATATCAAGTATTCTGACTGAATGGTTAGTTTCTGCAGAATGAGCGCTTTCGTTCAATGACGACGATTGATTCCTCGAAGTGTCCCCATCCTTCTCTTGCCGTCTCGCTTCTCCCTTCTCCATCTGCCTCTCCAAACTCCATCGGCTGCTCTTCATACCCACAAACCCAACTGAATCTTCATTGCTCCGATGTTCGCTTTTTTACTTATTCTTCCTCGCTTATGTTACAAACATATTGACTGTGTGGGGAGGCTGAATAATGTTTGCAGCAACGAGCTTCTCCAGGGAGCGACATTCGCAGCTACACTTCCATCGAATCAGAGGAACCCCGTTCAAAGCGAAGAGCTGTGATTGGTCAGCCATTCGCCTTCATTGTAGTCGAAGAGCCTTAGTCACTCCCGCTGCTTGAGACAGGGGAAGGGAATGGAGCGAGAGAAGGTTCTCCCCTCCCTCCTCGCAGTCTGGACTTGGCTGGGAGAGAGGCTATTCCAACTCTCCTCTCTCCTTCCACGACATCATCGGATCTGCTTTGTCTCCTGTAACGATCGTTTCGCGTGCTCAGAATGCCCTTGATGTATGGTTCATCGCTTATTTTAGTGTGGACCTGAAAAGTTGAATTCAGAGAAGTCGTCGTCGTCTTCCGGGGCTTCTTCCCCTTCTTCCAAATATCTCCCTGTTCTCTTCTCTCAATTTCCAGCCCCTCTGCGTCGCCCATCCTCGCGTCCCTTACTCTGCTGATTGGTATGTCATTCCCTCTCTCTTCTCTCGATACAGTAATTGTAGCAAACGCGGCAACCACTTAATCCGGGCAGTTCCGACGAGGGCAGCTGCCACGGCGGTCACTTCCAGTGCCGTCATCTACTCCGTTTGTTTCTTTTACTTATCACTTTTTGCTCTCTCTCTCTCTCTCTCTCTTTCTTGTTCTCTCTCTCTCCCTCTCGTCTTTCTATCTCTTTCTCACTCTCTTTCTCTCTCGTCTCCCTATCTGTGTTTATCTCTCGTGTCCCTCTCTCTCTTTCTCTCCTTGCAGATAGCGGGAACAATGAATGGGGACTGCTTGCCTCCTCGCTATCTCTGTCTGCCGCAGGCATCTAAATTCTTCCATGTTTGTTACTTTTTTAAATTTCGTATTAGCACTTTACATGCAGTAAAATTGATTTCGCTAATGGCAGTCTCTTGCAGGAGCGTCGCTTTCCATCGTTGAACAGCCTCCGCTTGGACTCCGCATCGAAGAGGCCCATTGAGCCATTCCCTGCCCCCCGGGGATGCATCAGGTTTCGTATCATCCTTTCGCTGCATCTACTACGATCTTGGAATCAAGAAATCTATATTAATTAAAAGAAGATTATATATTTTGTTGCTGTATTAATATGAGTTATGCTTGTGACTCTGCAATAGTTTTATAAGAAGTTGCAGCAAGATTGCGTCGGTCATGAATGTCTCTTGCAGCAGCAGCTGGATTGCTCCCCCCGCCAAGGAACTCCGTTCTAAGCTCTCCTATGTCACCAGTCGCTGGCCCCTCTCTTGCCTTGCCATCCCAAACGTTCTTCCTCCACCGAGACCTGGAGAGGTACTGATCTTCTCAATATCCCTCTCTTTCTGTTGTTTCTTACAGGAGAGTGCAATCTTGATTGGAATGCGCGGAGGATCTGCCCGTCCCCCCGTGAGTCTGGCCACTTTGCACGAACGCCGTGCCCTTCTCGCCCGCTCTCGCCAGCTGGCAGCATCTCGGATGGCTGTCTCCTCTCTCCCTCAAGCCACGCCCTCCTCTCCCGCCTTCCCTCGTCCTCCCATTTACAACGGGGTACGGGCGGAGTTTAGTCGATTAGACAGTTTCCATTCAAACGTACTAGATCATCAGATCAGAAAGATAACTGTAAATGTAAGGTTGTGCGTCCTGTGTGGTGGCAGAGTGGCCATGGAATGGAAATGGCGCGACCTGTGCTGGGCTACAGTATTCCGGCCATCGATGCTCCATTGCTCCAGGTTTGTCATGTGTCTTTAAATCATTTTCTATTGTATAACTCTTTTTCATAAAAAAAAAAGAATATATTTCTAGCATAAACATCCGTTCGATGTTCCTTCAGGGTTTAAGCAGGCGAGACGGAAGATTCGAACAACAGGTTCTTCTCCCTCCGAAAATCCCACCAGTTCCTCCTCCTCCACAGGTTGCAATTTTTGTTCTTTTTTTAAACTTGTTTCAAGTATTCAGCTGGAATAATGGCTGCTAATTGTTTGTCTTGTTAATACTGAACTGAGCAATTGCCAGCGCCGCAAGTACGAGCAGATTTCGACCAGCGACGGCCACATTCTTACCGTTCTCTGAGGCACCGTCCCTTCTCTTTTCCTTTCTTTCTTTTTAATAATAATTATAAATGAAGTGTAAATACGCATCTTCTCTTTCGCTCTGTGAATCCTTTTCATGGCCGATTGTGAAGAAGGAATAAGGCAGCCCTTGCTCGATGTGTCCCCTTTCTGCTTGCTCTTGGATATACCACATATCAATAATTTCTACCCTGTTTGCATTAAGAGTGTCCCATACTTCTGTTCATTTATTCTGCTTTCATCTTTCTAAAACTTGACCGTAAAACCATTTTCGTTATCATGGTTCAACGGTCTAGGTTTCTCGTTATCTTTTTTGCCCAAGTTTCGGCCACGTAAATGCTATTCTACCGCCTCACAATTAGAGTTGGCCAAAGTTCTTTCGCATCAATTTCCATTTATGTAATGTACTGATGGCTAATGAAAAGCGTGTGTACTAAACAATTCTTCTGAAGGAATACATGGTATTCTGCCATCTCCATGTTGCCAAACATATCTTGATGTCTGGAATGAACCGAGTAAGGTAATTGAATGATTAGGGATGAGCGATGGCGAGGATGGAAGACACGATCTTGGACAAGTTGCTGAGGAGAAAGACTGAGAGTTCTTCCCGGGGAGTGCAGCCGCCGGCTCAGCAGGGACAATCCCCTTCGGTGTCCTCATTGCGTTTTCAGTCTTCTCTTCTGATGATGGCGACGTTCTCTTCTTTTAGATACAACAGCTCGTTTCAAGCCGCAAGAGGAGAAGACGTCGGTGTATGTTCTTTCCTTCTTAGATGGGTGTCGGTTCGGTCATCAGCTTACAAATATACTTTTTCTTTGAAAGCGGAGTGGTGGAAGGCGGAATCCATCCCGCCTGAGCTGTTGTCCATGCCCATGCGTTCAAGCGCGGCTCTGGCGCCTACTCCGCATGGTTGGCCATCTCTCTCTCTCTCTCTCTCTCTCTCTCTCTCTCTCTCTTTTTCTCTTTCTCTCTTTCTTCTCAACTCGAGGTGATGAGTTAGCTTTCTGCATGAATTGAAAGAGGATTGCAGCCCAGTTTCCCTCCCAGTGCCAACGCTTGCCGTTCTCGGGTCGTTCAGAGATCGTGGCGGTTCGGGCTGCGCGTAGCTTCGAGGTTTGGGGGGACGAAAAGAGGGCGAGGAGAGTCTAAGGGAACGTCACTGTTTGGCAGCGTGTTCTGAAGCGTTCGGCAGTACAATTCCCTCGTTGTCCAGAATTACCTTGCTGGCTGGAACAGCTTGGTTATGAGAGAGAAGATCCTCCTCCTTTTTCCGAATTGTGTCATCACTCCTCCAACAACCTCCCTTCGCTTCTGTTGTTAGTTATATCTGCTTTTTTTCTAAATGCACAAAGGATGAGTTTCATTTTGGTATCTTACAGACTGAATCTTTCGCATTCTTCAACAACCCAACAACCACCAGTCTTTACGGTTAGAGTGGACTTCTTCATATTGAAGCTGAACAAGAGAAATAAATCTCTGATTTTTTTTACTGGAAGATCGCCGGTTCTCATGTGGGCATTCCTCCGCTTTTCTCTTCAATGACCGCCTTCCGCCGCCACTTCGAGGTTGGCTTCTTTACGTTTTCCTTCTCTCCTGCTGTCCGTTTGTGTCTACAGTTCAAGAAGATATGCTCTGTTTCAGGTGAAGATGTGGCCATCGTTCAGTGGGACGACAACCAGTGTTGTCACTAGGCAGTCCTGCAATCTCCCTTACCGATCGGTGCTTTCTTTTATATTTATTTATCTTTATTGGGAATTCACTATATTCGTCTAATCAGCGGCTGTTTAGATTAGTTCCATGAACAAAGTATTTGGAAATGTTTCTCATGCGCTCCCTTCGTTCATGGATCTTCCCCTTTCTATTCGCTTGGATGATCTCATCAATGATGAGCTTAACTCCTCGGTTTCTACTCGGATCTCTTCTTCGTTCCATTCTTCCACTCTCTCTTGTTTCATATATGCTAGTTGTCTTCAGGTCCCACGAATCAGTGAAGAGGTGGTAACTGCTAATTGTATACATGAAGTTTGTCCAACATACTCTTCCATGGAGAATGAGGAGGTAAGCTTTCCTTTCGACTTCATTGCTGGACTTCACACCAGACTTCTTGGTCATGGAAGGTGTGCTTTCTAATATCTTGAGAGGTCCCGTCGAGGCCGGGATGCTCTCCTGGAGATGGCGTGGAGTGCCCGCAGGAGTGCAGCCAGGAACCATCGCCTTCTCTACTCCCAGAGAGGGAGCAACGAGGGGCTCCCAGTGAGGACCGCCATACAAAACCATGTGAGGATGTCTTTCGCTCTCTCTCTCTCTCTCTCTCTCTCTCTCGCTCTCTCTCTCTCTCTCTCTCTCTTTCTCTCTACATCTTCTGATTTGTAGATGAGAAGTGCTCCGAGAATGGCTACGCATCTCCATCTCCCTCCACTTCTTCCTTTCGCTCTTCCATGGATATGGATGGGTAACTCTCTTCTGCTGATGACTCTGTCATCTCTGTTAATCTCCTCTCTCTCCCTCTCTCTCTTCTGTATCCTTGTCGATTTCGTGCTAGTGTTTTACAAAGAATATACAGAGTTTTATATATAATAGAATCGTCTGCTAGTCTTCTTCACACGGTTGCTTCTAGTTATTTCTTCAGCCTTGTTGACCGTACGATTTTTCGTACAGCCGAAGATCTTTCGTAGCCATCGTAGAGGTTCTAACATATTAGTAGAGCGAGCTGTCCGCTATTTATAGAATATATTTTTTTTATTCGATAAACCGCTTTGAAGTTTTAAAGAGACCAAAGCAGAAGAACTGACTACCGTAGGCACAGTTAACAGGTATGTACAAAGTTTTGCGAGCACTTGTAAAGTTAAAAGAAAACTAAGTGGGACTAGTATCCGTATTGGGAGGAAGATGAGATTGCAGTGTTAGTTCGTGCAGACCATGTAACCCTGACGGTCGTCACTTCTCATTTCGCAGGCAGCCCGCTGACATCTTTGTTGGCCACACCAAACTGAGAGCAAGAGAGGGAAGACTGAGACTGATGGGAGGAGCTAAGGCTGACTGCTTTGGCCGCCCACTCCCTTGTAGACTGCCCGGTAGTAGCCATTGTAGCCAGAGGTGTGGTAGCCACTGCAAGAAGGGGGGGAGAGACATCCTCCTCTCACAACTCACTTGGAACACACGAAGTGCGACCGCTCGTTGTCGTACGCTATGTTGCAGCTGCTTCGTTCGCACCACTCAGAGCCACACCAAACTGCAAGGGCGAGAGAGGCGAAGATGGCAGAGAAAGAGGGCGGGGGAGGGAGGCGAAGATGACAGAGAAAGAGAGGAAGAGGGCGGGGAAGAGAGGCGAAGATGGCAGAGAAAGAGAGAAAGAGGGTGGGGGAGAGAGGCGAAGATGGCAGAGAAAGAGAGGAAGAGGGCGGGGAAGAGAGGCGAAGATGGCAGAGAAAGAGAGAAAGAGGGTGGGGAAGAGAGGCGAAGATGGCAGAGAAAGAGAGGAGGAGGGCGGGGAAGAGAGGCGAAGATGGCAGAGAAAGAGAGAAATAGGGCGGGGAAGAGAGGCGAAGATGGCAGAGAAAGAGAGGAGGAGGGCCGGGAAGAGAGGCGAAGATGGCAGAGAAAGAGAGAAAGAGGGTGGGGAAGAGAGGCGAAGATGGCAGAGAAATAGGGCGGGGAAGAGAGGCGAAGATGGCAGAGAAAGAGAGGAGGAGGGCGGGGAAGAGAGGCGAAGATGGCAGAGAAAGAGAGAAATAGGGCGGGGAAGAGAGGCGAAGATGGCAGAGAAAGAGAGGAGGAGGGCCGGGAAGAGAGGCGTAGATGGCAGAGAAAGAGAGAAAGAGGGTGGGGAAGAGAGGCGAAGATGGCAGAGAAATAGGGCGGGGAAGAGAGGCGAAGATGGCAGAGAAAGAGGGTGGGGAAGAGAGGCGAAGATGGCAGAGAAAGAGAGAAAGAGGTCGGGGAAGAGAGGCGAAGATGGCAGAGAAAGAGAGGAAGAGGGCGGGGAAGAGAGGCGAAGATGGCAGAGAAAGAGAGAAATAGGGCGGGGAAGAGAGGCGAAGATGGCAGAGAAAGAGAGAAAGAGGGTGGGGAAGAGAGGCGAAGATGGCAGAGAAAGAGAGAGAGAGGGTGGGGAAGAGAGGCGAAGATGGCAGAGAAATAGGGCGGGGAAGAGAGGCGAAGATGGCAGAGAAAGAGAGGAAGAGGGCGGGGAAGAGAGGCGAAGATGGCAGAGAAAGAGAGAAATAGGGCGGGGAAGAGAGGCGAAGATGGCAGAGAAAGAGAGGAAGAGGGCGGGGAAGAGAGGCGAAGATGGCAGAGAAAGAGAGAAAGAGGGTGGGGAAGAGAGGCGAAGATGGCAGAGAAATAGGGCGGGGAAGAGAGGCGAAGATGGCAGAGAAAGAGAGAAAGAGGGTGGGGAAGAGAGGCGAAGATGGCAGAGAAAGAGAGAA
>CALZFC010000033.1:1275000-1307500 GCA_945643635.1 Allodiplogaster sudhausi | reverse complement strand
AAGTTCGAGAATGAAGCCAGGAGATGTGATCTGTTGGCGAGAAGGGCGGACAAAGGCTTCTCTGCTTTCATTAACACTTCCTCCAATTTCTCTTCTCTTTCCTTTCATCTCTTTCTCTCTCTCACTATTCCTAAAACCTTATTCTATTCTACCGTCAGCTCACTTTGAAGCCAAAATTCAGCTAAATTCAAATCCCTCGAGACATTCGTTTCCAATTTTTAGTGTTTAGTCAAGGATATTCTGGCTGCTTTGGCCGGAAAGAGAGAAGCGGGGTTTCCCGTTTCACGTTTGTCTTTTCTTGTCTTCCATTTCTCGTTCTCTTCTCTCCACTCTTTCCCCTCCCTCTTTCCTCTCTCTCTCTCTCTCTCTCTCTCTCTCTCTCTCTATCTTCTCTCTCCTCTCTTCTCCACTCTTTCCCCTCCATCAAGCCTCAAATTTTGAAGGCCTCAATCATCACTTCCGCTCAGATAAGTCCTTTCATCGAAATATTCATGAGTACTGCACCATCGACATAGTACATGCATAATCCCCGCTTGACTCTATTTCGCCTTTCCTCTTTCACTTCCCCACTCTCTCTCCTCTCTCTTTCTCTCTTGATCTACCCATAAAGCGCACACATATATAATAGTACATACATATGAAAATATTATATATATTAATTTACATATATGTATGCACATATGTATGTCTGTATATACTCTTCCCTGAATGTATTCACGATGTATGCGTGTATAGTATATAATTATAGTGACAACTTAAGCTGCTTTTGGTTGACGGAAGGGAAAGTTGATAGTTTATAAAGAGTGGGTGGAGTGACTCTTGGAGAGAAAGGAAAGGAAGGGCTGCGCAGCTGTTTTGTGGTCCCTTCCCTGGCTTCCCCTCCCTTCCCTGGCTTCCTCTCCCTTCCCGGCTTCCTCTCCCTTCTCTGTCTTCCTCTTCTTTCCCTGGTTTCCCCTCCCTTCCCCTCCAGGCTACCTCCTTCCAATTATACGACTGATCACTGACTGTGCAAGGGACATCAGAGAAAAGTGCATCATCTATTATCTGCTCTTGCCAGGCCATCCCACACCACTTAGAATTCCTTTATATGCTTTCAAAATAGCCGATGGGTAATGTGTAAGCAACTGAAGGGAAGCTTTTCTTTATCTTGTATTGAATTAGTTGTCCATCAAATTCTCCCATCAGCCAAAACTGTTGTGGGGGGAGAGACCGTGAAATTAAGAAAGAGAGAGAGAGAGAGAGATAGAGAGAGAGAGAGAGAGACGGTGATAGAATGAGAGCCAGTAAAAGCGAGTGGGAGATAGAGAGAAAGAGAGACTGGTAAAGAAGGAAAGAGAGAAAGAGTGAGAGAGCGATAGTGAAATAGGGACAGAGAGAGAGAGAGCGATAGTGAAAGAGGGAAAGAGAGAGAGAGAGAGAGAAGAGAGCGATAGTGAGAGAGAGAGAGAAGAGAGCGATAGTGAGAGAGAGAGAGAGAAGAGAGCGATAGTGAGAGAGAGAGAGAGAAGAGAGCGATAGTGAGAGAGAGAGAAGAGAGCGATAGTGAGTGAGAGAGAGAGAGAGTAAAAAGTTCACAGTTGTGCTTGTCATGTCTCTCTTCGCTCCAGTGTCCTCTCATGCGAACGCTTTTTTTCCCCTCTTAGCAGATTCTTTTCCTTCTCCTTCTCCTCACTCCTCGATTTGTCATCTGCCCATCATTCACGTGAACTTTTCTCTCTTTTTTCTCTTTTCCGTTGAGGCACTTTATTAGTATCGCTTCGTTTAATCTTTCCTTTATTTTGTTCCTTTTGATGGCCATTTCACAGCCTTAGTTTTGCCAGACTTTCATTGGCATTCTTTTGAGGCATTGTGGCAAGTGCCTTCTCCTCTTCTCCTCTTCTGCACTTCCTCCCCCACAACCATTTGCGTTTCTCCTTCCTCATTTCCAAGAGGGAAAGAGAAACACTTGGGTGGATTAGAGTTGTTTCAGTCTCCCTTTCATGGAGCAAGTAGCCTTTCAGCGAGACAGAGAGATAAATGGAAAGTGAGAGAGACATGAAGAGATACAGAGAGAGGGAGAGAGCGCAAGAAGGAGAAAGAGAGATGGAGAGAGAGACGGAGAGAAGGAAAATTAAATTAAAGGCAAAGGAAATTTCTGTCTCGCCTTATCATTCATTCATTCATTAGAGATGCATGTTGTGTCAACTTTTTCTGCCCCTTCTGACCTTTTGAAAGCTGTCGCTGTCGGACGGCTGGCCTAGTCAAGAAATGGACGAGATAAAGAGAGCGAGAGAGAGAGAGAGTGAGAAAGAGAGAGAGAGAGAGAGAGTGTGTGGCAGATAAAGCAAAAGAGAGAAAGAGAGAGAAGATAGAGAGAAAGGAAAAAAAATTTCACGGAGAGTGTCATGCCATTCATATCTCCACTTTTCTGGAAACGACAGGATCTTTAAACAGAAAAAAAGCGATTTATTTTAGTGATATTTCAGTAAATGTATGTAATATTTCCCCTTTTAAACTGTTCTCATACTCCAGAGAACGCTATAATCTTGGTGCTGATTTATTGACTCAGCACACCTTCTCCTCCACTTCTCCCCTTTCAAAGCAAAGTTGGTGGGGCGGACGCCGGAAGCCGGGCTATTCATCTGGCGATGTCTTTTAGAGAGGAAAAAGAGACCAAGAAGAGGTTCGAACGAAGTAGACGAAAACGAAAGAGAGAGGAAGGAAAGGAGTGTTGAAGAGAGAGAGAGAGAGAGAGAGAGAGAGAGAGAGAGAGTGAAAGAGAGAGAGAGAGAGAGCGGACGACGAGTGTGAGTAACTCTGTAATATCGAAATAATGCTTTTAATGCGCATCGAAAACTGATTTGTTTTCGATCTTCCTTATTTCCTACGCCTGCAACTATTTGCCATTCGGATTCGCGGAATGTCTGCTTCTTCATCGAATCGCTTTAATTTCTCGTGTGTTTTGTGTGCTGTCCGAAGGGAAGACAAAGCAGAAGTTGTTTGAGGAGTCGTTCATGGGAAACGTCCACGGAAGTCGCAGAAAGCGGCCCATTCACATTTCGCAGGTTTCACTTCCAACTTTGCATTTCTATTTTCGACTGCCACATTGAACTCTTAGTTTTTACAAGCATATCGGAAAATATTTGGCGATTTCCTCCACTTTCCCCCAGAGAACCGAATACTTCGTCCGAGTGAACCCTGGCTTCTTATTTCACGCTTTCCTTTCTCCTCTTCTTCTGTCGCTCTCACAATGAAATGTTTTTCTTTTGCTCAAACATCTCATTTGATTTCGTTCTTTTCGTTCTTCTCGCACTGAATGAAAGTCCTTTACTTGAAGTGTGCAGATGGTTTGGCTTAAGCAAAAACGCATCTGAAGGGACTTTTTCCATCTCGTGCTCATAAAAGTCCGAGGAACGATGGATTGGGGCATCAAATGCATTCTCAGGAATCATCCTCCCATGCATTCCTCGAGATTCCCTCCTCATTTAAGAGGATTGATACGTTTCCGAAACGCAAAAGACTACTATTACTGGTAGTACAATGACGAGATTTAAGAATGATGAAGAGAGAGCGAGCGAGACGAGGAAGAAGAAACAGAACAGAGAGAGAGAGAGAGAGAGAAAGAGAGAGAGAGAGAGAGAGAGAGAGAGAGAGAGTAGAGGGAGTGGGGCAGCAGTTTATGCCATAGGGAGACTGATGCGTGCTTGTCAGCATGGGGAGTGGTCGCTGCAATCGGTCAGGAGCCAGTGTATGGAAGAGAGTGAGAGGGGCAGAGAGTCAAATAGAGAGAAAAGAGAGAGAGAAAGAAGAGAGAGAGAGAGAAAGAAGAGAGAGAGAAGAGAGAGAGAAGAGAGAGAGAGAGGAGAGAGAAGAGAGAGAGAGAGAGAGAGAAGAGAGAGTCAGATGAAATGATGAAGTACTATGATGACATGCGAATTGGGGAATGCACAATTTTGACAGAGTTCGGGAGAGATATGAGGATGGAGAGAAAGAAAGGGAATGAATGAGAGTGGAGAAGAGAAAAGTGGAATGAGTCTTGACTGGGTCTACTTGAGAGAGAAGATCAATCTGTCACTCCATTCTGCCAGACGGAAACTCAAACCGCACAAACCACATCACATCTAACACATGCTAACACCAAGGGAAAAGACATGACTGATGGATAGCGCTCCCACTTTACCTTTTCACATCTATCACTTATATTTATTATTTTCTCTGGCAATATTTTCTCTCATTCATTCCTATGTAGCTCTCCGTCAAACTTCCTCTCTCTTTCTATTCCGCTCTATCTCTCTCTCTTTCTACTATTTCTTTCTCTCGTTCTATTCTCTCTCTCTCCCTCTCTCGATCTCTCTTTCATTGTTATGCTTCTATTGCTCTCTCTTTATTTCCCTCTGATTCTCTCTCTTGATGTTCTATCTCTCTCTCTTTCTATCCCTCTCTTTCTCTCTCTTTCTATCCCTCTCTATCTCTCTCCTTTTTCTTCCAGGATGAGTTGAGTATGAGTCCAGAACGCAAGCGTCGTCGTCTTCTCGAAGAGAGTGGAGTGGGAGCGGAACTTCCTCTTCTGTCTTCCTCTCTTTCCCCCTCCGCTCGCTCCACTGGCGGAAGCTCAAATGTCATAACTTCACGTTCTATATTCCTATATTTAGATTGAGATTAATTTGAGTTATTTTTCAATGTCCACATTCCGTAGATGTATCTCTGAGTAAGAAGATCTCATTATATTTATCCCTATTTCAATTGTTTAGCTCGACAATGTATACCACTTGATACATTACATGCTTTGCCAAAAGTGTAATGTAAACTGTATTGAGATGACGAGCGATGACAGTTTCTTCTCCACTTCATCGGCCACGACGGCAGAGACGCCAAGGGAGACGATGGGAGATGTCGAAGACAGACAGCGGAAGGATCGACGGAAGAGACTCGACAGAATCTCTCGACTTCTCAGCCTCTCCAGTGGCCAGGCCGGCCAGAGTACGCGTTTCTTGTACTCTCATCCCGTAGTTCATACGATGTGTTCAGTTGTGAGTTGTCACCCGGCACAGCTGGAAATGGCCTCGCCGTCTGCTGCTCTATGCTCTTCTCACTCTCTCGAATGCTCTCCACATTCCAATGCCTCAAGCGGTGCTCCTCCAACGATTCACTCTAGTCTGTTCTGCCCATTTGCCTACCTTTCGTGGTGCATCTCATGATGAATAATGAAAGGGAAGAAAAGATGAAGTTAAGCAAGCGCGTCTTCCCTCTCCGCGTGCCGTCGCCGTTGCGATGACTTCCCTTCTCCTTGGCTGGAGACTCTCTTCCTTCCGGACTTTCCCCTTCAATCTGCTGCAGGCTTCGATCAGAATACATTGACTGTTTGTAATGGCAAGAGTATCCCTCAGATTCTTTACTAATGGGCATCTTTTCCAGCTGCTCGGAGAAGTCGGCCGCGGCAGTTTCGGAGTGGTTCGCCGTGCTCAGTTCAAGAACCTCAGCCACCAGCTTTGTGTTGTCAAGGTTTGGTATCAAATGGTGTTCTGACAACGGTAATCTCCTTTTCTCTTGAGATCCAAGAGAAGTCTGCCATTCTTCTGCGAGATTGCGTCGCCCGAGTGAAGAATGAGATTGCAACGCTGGTTTCTTTCTTTCCTTCTCTTGCTTGCAGTAGATTCATTGCTGCAGCGTCGTCTTCCCGCGAACCCGTTTGTCGTGCAGCTGCTGAGTGCGTGGCAGAGTCGATCCAAACTCTTTTCATGCTTCGCCTATCCGAAAGGTTTCTAACCCCATTTTCGACTCGTAACTCCCGTCCAACAATATTTGTATATAAATGACTAGAATGTACAGGTGGCTGCTGTGATCTTTTCGAAGTCTGGCGTCTTTCCGGAGGCTCTCTCCCCGAGGCAGCAATCAGAATAATCGGAGCGGAGCTATCGTCTGCGCTTGGTTCGTTCTTCTCATCTAATCTGCAAATGTCATGAAAATCAAAATAAATATAAGTACGAATGGATTCCGCCGATCTCTTCTAGACTTCCTTCATCGCCACTCCGTTCTCTATCGAGATCTCAAGCTGGAGAACGTGATCATGGACTGCGTGGATGGCCACGTCCAACTCATCGATTTCGGCCTGTCCAAGACCCTTGCAGAGGGAGCGCGCACTCGGACCATCTGTGGCACCCTCCAGGTCCGTCTTGGCCATCCATTCTTGAGTCTGTCTTATCTTCCCATCCCTTCTTACAGTACATGGCTCCGGAAGTGGCCCGGAGTGGCTCGTGCTTAGCCGGGGGGGAGGGCTACGGCTTCTCAGCTGACTGGTGGTCCCTCGGGGTGTTTCTCCACGTCCTCCTCACGGGGAGATTTCCCTATCCGAATGCCGACGCCCGCCATCACGATCAGCTCGTGTTAGACTAATCTTAATTTCTTCATTAATTCAAATGTAATTAAAGTAGGATCAGGATATGTCTTCAACAATGAATAACTAACTGTTCCCTTATGTTTCTACCTTTCAGCTACGTGGACTACTCAACTCCGCTCGTATGTTCTTCTGAGATCTCGTCGCTCCTAAATGCGGTTAGCTTTTTCTACACTCTAATTTTAGCTATCTTTATAGAAAAAAAAGAAGCAGAAACCATGACGAATTCAGATGCTCGATGTGAAATTAGATCGACGCCTTGCCTCATTTGAGTTTCTTCATGCACATCCATTTTTCGCTTCTCTCAACTTTGGAGAAGTCTTGTCACTGAAAGCGAGTTACTTTAAATATACATATTCAATATTTGTGGAGAAATGTGTGCTATTTATTTTCAAAGTCGATGCATTATTTCTGCTATCGACCGTATGTAATTGAATGCTGGTTTCAGCACCGTGCCATGCCACTGATTCGAGAAGCACAAGAAAGGCGATTATTCGAGACTTCGACTATTTCGGCTGTCATGAAAATGAAGATGAAGAGAGTTCAGACAGGAGAGTCTAGTCTGGATGGGAGAGGCACTGAGGGAAGTGCCACGGACTTCGAAGACTTTGTGGAATCGCCTTTCGAGGAACACTATGAGGTCGCATTTTCAAATTCACAGTACGATCTTCAAGGTGGGACCCATTTGGCAGACTAATGGTCATAATGTATTCCTCAATATCCCACTTCAGTTCGACATCCGCATTTGATGAGACGGAAACTTGGCATTCTTTTTCATCTTCTTCGAGCGTACTAAGAACTTTCTGTATATTTTGTTAACTATGCTGATGAATTGTTCCTGACGGATATTCCAAACGTGGTGCTTCGTTCTTTAACTGGTTATGCTTTTACTCTAGCCGACTACTATTACCTGCGGTGTAAATGCATTCATCCGAATGCATCTCTTCCACATATGTACATACATTAATGTTCTTTTAATTTGAGCTTTCAAAATGTTCGTTTGCTAGCCGCGCCTTTCCTTTTTGTAAAGCTACATAAACGTATGTATGCATGTACATATGTTTGTATGTTTTCTCGAAAGACATGGGACGCATCAACCGGGAGCTAAAAGCAATCCACATAGTTAAAAGCAAAAGGACGGAGCGTCAATAAAGTTCGCCATAGATTTTCTGCTTTCTTTTGGTCATGTTCATTCTTTAACACATCAAAAAATTATACAAAAATAATTAATTCTCAAGAGAAATCGCAATAAGAGCAAAGGAGTCAGCGCAAGGAGGGTCGATTGGGTCTCTTCCTGGTGGGGCCTTGCATGGCCTTGGCAGGGCTGATGGGTCTCGGCTGCGTCGGCCGTGGTTTCCTCGTTCGCCTTGTCCAGATGCCCGGAGGGAAGGTCACTGGTCGGTGGCGGAGGAAGAAGGCGGCATAGCGGCTACGTAGATTTCTCACAACCGACGCACGTACAAAAGTCTGGAATCTGAGAGACAAAAGATGTGTCGGAGGCTCATAATCAGCATTGTTTGCTACATTCATGTATCCTTGGAAAATGGAAGAAAGAAAAAAGATGGAGAAGAATAAGGCCGAACTGTTCTTTGTAATCTCCGATGAGAGAGACTCGGTCGTATCGGAGAGTCTGTTGGCAGAGCTCCTCGCATCTTCTTCGCTCATCCCAGTAGAATCTCGTGCAGCGACTCTCACACACCACTCGGCGAGCCAGTGGAAGGGAGAAGCTGCAAGCCATTCCTTCTCTCCTTCCTTGTTAATACCCTATTCTCTCTCATTCCTAACCGGCCAGAAACACTGGAAACTGCGAAAGCGGAGCGAAATCCGAGTGAAACCACTTGGAGAAGATCCGACATTACCTCATATTCACCTGAATTTTTTACATGCAACAATAGACAGAAAGGGAAAGAGGGGTTTTGCCCAAGGGAGTGTAACTTGCCGGTCGTTTTATTATGTGTTTTAACTTGAGAGACGAATGAATTGCACTCGCCCTCCTCACACCATTTCTCCACGGATTCGCGCATTTGCTCTGTTTGAAGGACCTAAAATTGCTTCTGGTTGATGCTTCTTCACTTGTTCAGATTACTGACAGATTCATTGACAAATGCACGGATGATCGAAGCCATGCTGCTGGAACTCGCAACGAAAAGAGTGGTGGCCTCCTGGATCTCCATTCCTCGGTAGATCGTCTCAGGCAGGTCCAAATGATTCGGAACAACATGCTGAAGGCATAAACATTTTTTTCCCTTCATTGAATTCAGCGATCTGCTTCATTCTTCACCGTCTTCGGTGGCAAGACGAAGCCAGTGGCTGGCTCCCCTTCTTGGGAGTGTGCATTGGATCTTCCTGCTTTCCCTTTTAATCTCCCCATTTTACATACCTAAATTCTTATCTAATTATTTTTCTCCCTGTTTATAGAAGACACCTTTAAAAGAGGTTGCCGATGAAAAACATATCTTCTTCGTTTATCTTCCGATGTGATCAAGTGTGGTCTAAAAGATCGATTGGAGGTGGTTCTGCTTCATGCATGCGTTTTAAATTGTGAAGCGGATCTTAAATCAGTTGCATTGTTTGAAGCGTAATTTTATCAGTTACGGTTTTTTTTGTCGGATACTTCCTGATAAATATAAATAGAAAAAGAACTGGAGACCTCGCTTGGAATGCGGAGATGCAACTTCTCTCGGAAGATGGGATGAAAGAGAAGTTGTTGGAAGAGATTGAAAGAGATTCGGTCGCCTTGCAAGAGAAGAAGAGCGTCGTCTTCTGAGATCTTCCGTAGATCAAAAGGCTCGAGAATGCAAGCGCAGCCAACCTCCAATACTTTTATAAGCAAAGAACGAGCGCCCTTTCAAACTCAGCATTCTTCACACTGACATCGAAATCGGAGAAGGGCACGCAAACACTTCGATCTACCACACAAGGATTGAAATCCACGCGTTCAGACTTTGCAAGGAGGAGTTGGCAGATTTCTACTAGAATCAAGCAGCATATCTTGTGACGAACCATACACAAATCTGTCATTTTTAGACCTGACGAACGTGTGTAAACATCGCTTCGCTCAGTCTCGTGCTGTGAAGACCTTCCAGTGGTCGTCAATTCCAAGTCTGTTTATATTACTAACATAACTGCCAGAGAACTGAATTGCCGACGCTGGATTGAAAAATGTACAGAGATGTCTTTCTCTCTCTATCTCTCTTCCTCTCTCTTCCTCTCTCTCTCTCTCTCTCTCTCTCTCTCTCTTTCTCTCTCTGCCTTTCTCTCTTTCGCGGAAGTCTTTCATATCACCAAGCATACGGGGACAATATGTAAACGGATTGAGCAGTCAGACTGCGTTGTTTTATCACACTCCATTAGGAAAAAGAGACAAATAACAATACAATTCCTGGCAGAGAAAGTTGCACAATTTTCCAAAAATCATTAATAAAGGTTGGCGAATGCATGAGCTTATTGTCAAAGAATGAAAGTGAGTAGTACTAATTTGTCTATAAAATATAATACAAAATAAATGTGAACAAAGAAATGAAGGCATTTAGATATGTACTCTGTTCTTCAACCGTCACAGTCATCAGAAATCGGGATCAATATGGCATGAATATCGGGCTGGATGCATAATCAGATCAAAAGCATTCACAAAGATTATATTTTTAATATCTTGAAATTCCTCCATATCAGAATAATTTTACAGTAGTCGAGTCTGTATTGTCTAAAGTAGTAAATGATTGTGATAACGATGAGGGATGCCGATCGTCAGAGGACGAGTTCATCTTCCTCGACAGCAAGCATGAACTGCTCCTCACTTTGCCTCCTCTGCTTCTGGAGACGAGGTCGACTCTCGCTGTTCCCATGAGTCAACATTCTGCAATAAGAGCTGAAGACAGTTGCTGGCTGTTACAGTAACCAGAGACTCCCGAGGGGAAGAAAAGGCTACCGTACTTCCTCGCTGGTTTGTCTGGCATCGTGTCAATGTGCGGAATGTGTAAGCCGGGAGGCTCCTCGAGCACTGTGGCAACGTCGAATGACTTGCTCTTGAGGTAGGCGAGGGAAGGGGTTGTGGTTCCAAGGGAGGTGGTCGAGGCAGTCAGAGGGGAGGCCGTGGCCGAACTTGTCACCAACTGGTCAGCTGCTTCGGCCAGTCCCATCGGGCCGGCTCGGAACGACACCTCAATCATCACTCATAATCAACATGCCGTGCATGCTGAGCTAGATAAACGAAAGGCAAAGAAAGTAGGGGAAGTCAAAATGTCTACCTTCTTCTTTAGTCTTCTCCAGTTCAACTGCGGCAATTTGAGCGGAGTCAGCTTGCTAAAGAAGTAGGAAAGTCAATGAGAGAGATTGACAAGGAAAGAAGAACGAACGGAGTCTCAGAAGCGGCGACGCTCTGTCTTCGGGAGGCGGCGAAGCTCTCCGGCACGGGGATGTTGAACTCGGGCAGCCCCTTCTTCAACCGCCTCTCCGCGGCTGCACTCCGCTTCTTGTTCCGGGCTGCAAGGCAGAGCAGATTTAATCACTCCCTCACACCGTTCCTCTGCTATTAACCACCAACTGAACGAACTAAAGATGGATCAAATCCATTCGTTGACTGTTGGGGAATCGAGTTATCTCTACATGCATTTGACAGTTTGAGAGTGAGTAGGAGAGAGAAAAGCAAGAAGCGGATGGGTTCTCTAAGGTCAGTAGAAGGTCAGGAAAGAGAGAGGAGAGTGAGAGAGGCAGAGAAGCAGAAAGAAGGTACGCTTAGCAAGCGACAACCGTTTGATGGCATCGTGTAGGAAACATGCGGATCACTCACTGAAAACATTCAAGCTCAAGACCTCGAAGATCACAAAGCAAAGTGTGCAATTTGGGTGCCATTGAGAATCGAAAGGACGTTTTAGCAGCATTCTGCCGATAAAAGCATCGGTGGATTTCTCCCAAACCAGGAATATGCAGCCACAAGAGAATGAGAATGAATGGTGACAGAACTCACAGTACGTCTTCTGGTTCACATCTGTGTGGCCTGTCACGAAACCCGCATTCCGCAGAATCCCGAGCAATTCATAGCGGAACGCGCTTATGTCCTTAATATTTTGTTTGTATAATTAAAGAAGAATTAAAGATGGCACGACGAAGAAACCTGCTTGATCTCATTAACATCGTCCTCGTTGACTCCCTCGCTTTGCTGTTTCACTCGCTGAGTCTGTGCTATGTATCGTTTCGTTAGATTCCGTGTCACAAACTGAAAGATTGAAGCCAATTCTAGAATTGCCCTCCTTAAAGCACTTCAATCCTAGAATTGCATGGAACGACAAAAGCGGCTGTTTAGGGCACGTGGGGAAAAGATACCGGCAAGGAAATTCCATCACTGTTTCCACAAAAATAGAGAAGAAAGAGTAAGCGTTTTTCAATTAATGACAATCAAAAGTTGGATTGGATCAAGGCATGAAAGATTCTCTTGATCAATAAATGCCTTTCCTGAATCTCTTCCCGTGTCCATGAGTATGTACGTGAATACTTAATAGTTGCACAGTCTACCACCGCAGAGCATGCGACTCACTCTCACTGCGTCCTCTCTTCTCATTCGAAATTTCGCTTTCTTATAAGGCATTGTCCATTTGTACTTCTTCTCTGAGATTGACAGAAGCGAACATGCAAAAGAAAGGAGACAGGCGGGAGAAAAACCGAAAGATTTTAAAAGAATTTTTAAGCATAGAATATGAAGTCTTGGAAAAGTGAATTTGTTTAAATGTATGCAAAAGAATGATCTTGCTCCCGCATTGTCGCCAAAAGGAGCATGCAAACAACAGAGAAAAGCGGCGGGTGGTTAGCGAGGAAAGAAGGAATACCATGAAGAGCTCCTCTTTCTCACTGATCAGTGTTAGCGTTCGCTGCAAAGAAAGAAAAGAATGAGAAGTGCAAGAAGCAACCTCACCCGGTAATTATTCTCCCTGTCATTGACGACTCTAAGCAATTTTTGCGTCTGAAATCAGAATGAATTACTTGCGAATGCAAGTGATCAAAATAATTCTACATTGTACATATGTACATAGATACATGTCCTAAATCATACATATGTATGTTCGAAGAATAATAGCAAATTAATGAAATTTTTAATATTCAAGTATAGATTTTTTTTAAAGAATAAAGTCGCTTTTCCCCAGAATTCTAGTTGAGGGGAGCTAGAATGGCGTGTCTAACGCGGATGCTCTTCTGTTTGCCGGCCTGAATTGTCTTGGAGCAGCGACAGATTCGGTCGCAGAGCCAGCGGCTGACGTAGTAGAAGGACTTGGGAGAGGGAATCATGTTGAAGGGAGGGGGAAGGGTCGCCGTGTCCTCAATTCATCCTTCTTCTCTACACAACATAAAGAATACCCTTGCACTCACTTCGAAGTATTCGATCCATAGTTTGCTCCTGGCGAACTTCCACTCTACATCCGCTTGATTCTACAAAGAGAAAGAGTGGGGTTAGCCATCTCTCACACTCCCTTCCCTCTCCTCTCTCACACTCCCTTCTCTCCACTCTCTTTCTCACATTCCCTTCTCTCTCCTCTCTCACACTCCCTTCTCCGGACACCATGCAAGGGAAAACTAAGCGCTGCAGGCACAAGTGTTAGTTAAAAAACAATAATAAGATTTCATAACCAACATGTGTTAAGAAGTATTGAAATGCTATAATGCTCAATGTGACCTACTCCGATTTTGAAAAACTCTAGTATTGCTGAAACAATCTCAATCTGTTCAATTACTCCATTTAAATTTGATAAGACTTGCTATCAGTAAGTGATTAGTTTCTATGTCATTGGGAAGTGGAAAAGAGTGTGAGAAGGGTTGAATGGCCGGACCGACCGAGATGTACGTGTAGGAGTTGGACATCATGGCGATGAGCATGTTCAGGAGGACGATGATGGAGCAGCAGGAGTACGAACCGAAGATCGTCTTGCCCGTCCACTCCGTCAGGAAGTGATCTTCACGCAATTCGAAGTGGCCCAGGTCAATGAGACCGAACATCGACCAGAACAGCGTCTCCGCCGTGTAGTAAATGCTGCAGGATTCACTTCTAGCGTAACTTCATTCTTACGAGTTCAGGAGAAGAGGAAGCCAGGAATTAGTCCATTATCAAAGAAATATGTAAAACGCATGATCAAAGGTTCGTCCATCTTGAAAGGGCAAAGGCTGAATATCAGTGCATGCTTGGGGAAAGAAAGAACCAAACATGCAAGGACATCTTCACAGCTGAAATGCAAGTGACAGAAAAGGGAGCGAGTGTGAAATGAAATGAAGTGGAAATGAAGAATGGACTAGACAACAGACTTACAAAGATGTTCTGGTACGAGTTGGACATCATGGCGATCAGCATGTTCAGCAGAACAATCACGGAGATGGACGAGTACGTCCCGAAGATGGTCCGGCCCGTCCATTGCGTCGGGCCGTGGTCTTCCAAGATGTCAAAGTGGGGGAGGTCAATGATGCCGAAGGAAGTCCAGAACAACGTCTCCAGAGACTTGTACAAGCTGAAAGAGACGACGAAAGAGGAGGGCGGTCCTTGAACCGCAAAGAGTTCTAACTTTCTTTCATAAAAAAAAACCAAGTTTATGAAAGTACGCGCATGCTTTGGCAATTTCTGAGAGCATTCCAAGACTGACAGAGAAAGAGACAGAAAAGGAGTGATAGATGTAGGAAAAGCAGCTTCTTCTCAAACAAAGAAGGAAACGACAGTCATCCATGCAATGGGTAAATATATTAAGTTCAATTATAATAGTAAATATTTAAAAAAAAAAATACAAATAAAAGTAGTTTGGAAAATATGAATATAGAATTTGCTAAACAAAATGATAATAATAAATATGGCAACGGCATATTACAGGAACAACATCTAGCCTGGAAACAATGGCACGCCTTACATTCAGCCTACGTACTTATTTCTATTCCTTCATTATTTATGCAAAAGAAAGATGCTAATTTAAAACGAGTGAAATTAACAAGAAATCGAATACAATTTGCAAACCTTGCACAGGAGCGGAAACGTGGCTCACAAGATTCTTCATAGGCTCTAATCTCAAGAGGTATTCGTTGAGACAGATGAGGATCCGACGAGAATTGTTTGAACACTTCGCATTCCTCAATTATTCATTCATTCATTACTTGAGGCATAGTTACAATGAGAGCACATCAATGCATGAATAGTAGCAAAGCTATGAGGGCTTCAAGTATAGGAGCTAAACGATAATGACTGATTTGAGCACCCAAATATCTGTAGGAAGGACGAGATTGATGACAGTGGTATCTTCCTTTTAGGACAAAGGATACAAAAAGGATGATTGTCCTTGTGTTTCTGACCTTCTGCCTCATGCTCGCGTAGTACCACATCAACTGGTTCAGTCCACAAGCGAAGGCGAAGAGAACGAGGCAGTACACCAGGAAGAACTTCAGAATGTCGATCACCATTCTACCTGCTCTCAGGAATGGAATTATCAATGACCATCTTGATGAGGATGACTGACCGAGTGATATCTTGAGTGGCCCGAGATGAGGATTGATCGTGAAGATATGGACAAGTTTGAGTGAGCTGAAGATGTTGGCAGTGGCGAAGACACATTCTGAGATGAGAGTGGGATCCCAGGCATCCCACTTGGACCGTGGAAGATGACGGCCGATGTGGCTGCGGGCGGGGTCGAGCATCTCCGCCTCCACCTTCCAGAACACACCACTCACACAGCTAACATACCATAACAATTTATGAGTAGAGAATTTTGGGAAAAAATGTTTCTCCTTACCTGAAAGTATGCGACGGTTCGTAAAGCGAATGTACAGAGATAGAGAGCATTGGTGATGAAGTCGAGAATGTTCCACAAGTTGTGACAATACTCGTCCACCCCTGCATCCCAGAGTTGCTTGATCTCCACCCAGATTAGGCCTCAAGGAACGAATTCTTCAGCAGAGTGGCATTCCTTTTCAAAAAGCAAAAGAGAATGAATGAAGATCAAAATGATACCGAAAACCCAAGCGAGAATGGCGAGTTCGATAAGAGTGGGCGGCGGTCCTCTTCGTTCTTTCCTGTTGGGATCTCCCAGCTGATCTCCGCCTCCCCACGGATTATCCAGTCGATCGAGTCGTTGAGAAGCCAAGATAAGAAGGACTGTAAAAGACTACTTTTGTATCAAAAATATATATATTTTATTTTATCTGTAGATAATTCTATGTCCATTCTTATATAAATAACTGATAAATATCCAATTTTTAAGTTCATAATTTAATAAAGTAGGAATCGCTGACAGAGGAAGAAAATGTAAGATCCAGAGTGCGAGAGAAATTTGACGAAGGGTTTCCTTACGAAATTTGATAGTCTTGATTTCGGAGCGATGAGGTAAATCAAAGACCAAAGTGGAAAGCCAAGCGAGACTCCGAGGATTACAAGACTCTAAAAACAATCACTGTTTTACAACATACATACATATATATGTATATGTATTAATTCCATAACGCAAAGTCTCACGATTGTTTTTGATTGAAAAAAGAATAGTAGTAAAAATATTGAAACCTTCAGGACGATATTTCGATTTCGAATTGGAAGTCCCTCGTACCAAATTCCCGCCAGAAGCTGCTGGCAATTAGGATGCGATACAAACTGCAAGAATGTTCAGTGAAGGTGAATCTCACACGGCTCGCACCTTCTTCTGCCGCAACTTCACAGCCAACTTCAGCCTTGCCAGAGTCTCCGCCAGATGGTGGCTCTTGGTTGTCACCTGATAGAAACAGGCAGTGACATTTGATATCTCCGGCAAACCAACGCACCTCTTCCCACGTCTTTGACTGGTAGTTCAGAATGATTTCAAGCTCTTTTGAACCGCGGACCTTAACATTATTGTTAAAAAAAATAAATCTAGATGTAAAAAATTAAGGTCAACAGAAACCTGATCAAGCATTTGAACGGAGAACTTTTGGCATTTCTGACTGAGCTCCTGAAGCGAAGCAATAAATGGATGTCTTGAGGAGAAAGGAGCGAAATGCCAACCTGATATTCAGTGCGGAACTCGTTCTCAATGTAACTGAGACGTCGCAACTCCCAACTCAACTCGAAGGCATAGAGGATGGGATCAGACGCATGCAGGCAGATGTGAGAGGGAGACGTCAGGGCGCGGTACGCATTCAGTCGGGAACGGGACAGACGCAGCGAATCATCCGACCGCGCCTGTTCCACGCGTCTCCTTTACCGTTCTCTCGCTCTCTCTCTCTCTCTCTCTCTCTTTATCTCTCTCTCTCTTTATCTCTCTCTCTCTCTCTCTCTCTCTTTCTTTCTTTCTCTCTCTCTCTCTCCCTCTCTCTTTCTCTCTCTCTCTCTTTCTCTTTCTCTCTCTCTCTCTCTTTCTCTCTCCCTCTCGCACGCTCTCTCTCTCCCTCGCCCTAACTGTCTCGCAATCGTCACAGAAGCAGTTAACATCATGTGGACGTGGAATGGTTGCCTTCTTATCATAGAGAAGTTTGTAGCATTCAAAGTTGTCTTTGTGAGCAGCGAGAATGATTGGAGTGATGTCGGGAGTGAAGGCAGAATGTTCGTTGATCTCCACTCCTTGCGTCTGAATTAAGCAATCTGAGAGATCATCCGTTTCTTCCATTTCTTCTCTTAGATTATGAGCATAAAAAATGACGGCTCGACGAGAGTGTAAAAGGGATCCGTTCAATGCGGAACTTCGATGAAGCAATAAATGACTCGAAATTGAGAGAGAAACCTCTGGATTGAACTTCTCGATCTTTTCTAGGTGCTCAATGATTATCTCAACGGCTTCCACGTTCTCTTCGCCTATCGCATAGAGGATGGCATCGCCTAAATAAGAATTCTCAGAAATAATTTTATTAGGACAATCACCGCAAAATAATTAATTCAGATTAGAAATGTCGCGTTCACCGTACTGCGCTAATCTAAAATCTCTTTTTTTGTCATCACCCTCCTTTAAATAGATACCATTGCTTTTAAAACTATCAAAAAATTTTAACATATATATTTTTTAATTATCCATTGAAAAAATATAAAATGGAAATTTGAATAGAACCGGTCTCAATGTTGTAGTCGAGGAGAAGTTCGATCATTTCAATGTTCTCATTCTCAACTGCGATCAACAGGGCAGATCTGGAAAGGATAATCTTCAGAATGTAATCTTTCGGGTCCATCCTTTGCAGTCCTCCTCTGCATCCCCTATGCTGCTCTATCACCCATTTATACCTTCTCTCTACTCGTCTTCAACTGTCCTTACCAAATACACGAACAAGAAAATAACTAACAATATGAGAGAAAGCTATGTATTTTTCTTTAAGTGTATAAGTGAAAATATTGAAGGAGCAAATGGTGGAGATGGAAGAAAACCAGAATATTTTATTTGTGGAAACGGACCTTCCAAGTGGATCGACGCAGTTGATGTCGAGTCCTTCTGCTTTTGCACTCTCCAGCAGCTTTCGAACCTATGCAATAGATGGAATTATTCCGTGTTTCATGGAAGTGTCCCCCATGTACATTTGTACTCTTTTCTTTCTTATGGTTGCTGGTGTGTATTGCAAAATGAAGAAGAAGACGGACACTGCCGATGTCGCCCCTCTCGGCCGACAGCAGAAACTGCTTCTCGTGCAAGTGGCGATCATCTTCAATTACAATTCAATATTCACTCATTCGCAGTTCTATTCTATCAAAGGGAATTATCGAAAGGAATTATTGATTCTTGGCCGCCGCCTTTCTGGCAGAGTCCATTTTATTCAATAGGTGACGACACTATCTTTCAATCTTCAATTTGATCTCACTTTCCATCGCTCTCTCCTTCTTTCAGTCTCTGTCAGTTGTCTCTCTCTCTCTTTCTCTTTCATTTTCTCCATTTCCCCCTCATTGTAGGTAGTTCGGGTCTTCGATGTCCTCTACTTCCTAAGTCGTTCTTTGTGGGGTGGGAGCATCCTCAAGGGGACTCTGCGGGACTTGTTCCCGGTGTGTGTCCTCCGCAATCCGATTTCGCGGCCCGTAGACGGAGGAGGGAGGGAATGTCATTGCCTTCCGCGCGGCTTCTCAAAATGTTCCACGAATGACGATGGAAGCAGAAAACCGTGCAAACGATTGGAAGCTAAGAGAGGACGAGAAATGGAGAAGCTTGGAAAAGGATCGGAGACGGAAGTATTAGAATACATTATCATAAAAAGCAAAGCAATTCTTGCCACCTTATTTTCTGTCGATTCTGTCGCTGAATTATGTAAAACAATGCCATCAGTTTTCCTCGACTAACGAACTCTTGCCTCAAATTCCTGACCACTGTGACAGTCGTTCTCTTATTTTTCTAGTCGCATTCTTTCCCATTCTCACACACCAATCTTTCATTCTCCCTGAAGGACTCAGCTTATTTCCGTCAAAGGAAGAATTAATTTTTGCTTGCCTAACTTACTTTTGTTCAAATCAACTGTCCAGAGTTGGCAAAACAACGGATTTCCGCAAGAAATAGCCTCATAGAATGTGCAAACATCGAAAACCACAAAAGTGCTCTTACATTTCCTCCCTTCAAAATTCATATTTAAGAATGCCCATTTTTCATTTTTAAAAGAATGAGCTATAATAAAAATAAGCTGACTGTCAAGAAAGGAGGACAATGAGGCATCTATCGAATCCTTTCGCGAGTCATCTAAATCAAAAGTTGTTGTTAAGATTTAGAAAGCTATCTTAACAAAAAGTAAATAAAATGTCACCTTTGTGGTTGTCCGTGATTGATTTGACGACGGTATTTGTTGAGTTCATCATAAATCTTTTCTTGCAAAAGTCACATCACAAATTCTAAAAATGTGATGAGATATGCATACACTTGACTACAAAAGTGGAAAACGGAAGAGACGTCAGCCAACACAATCAAGACGCAGACAGAATTCTAACTCGCCAAATAGATGAACCATTTAACAATGAAACTGATGCTTTATCTTCAAGCATAAAATGTGAACAAATGATAAAAGTTCTTTTATCTAGATGAATGACTAAATCACAACTCACCCATCTCTCTCTCTCACTCTCTCTCTCTCTCTCTCTTTCTATCTCTCTCCCCCTCTCTCTCTCACTCTCTCTCTCTCTCTTTCTATCTCTCTCCCCCTCTCTCGCTCACTCTCTCTCTCAACCCCTCGCTCTCCTTCGTTCTCGATGACTGCAAATATGAGTGATTGAGAGGTGACAGGCGAATAAACAATTGAGAATAGAAGAAGTCATAATATTCTGGTGCTGCCAGCCAAGGCAGAGTTCTCCCTCACTCCAAAGGATACATTGAATAGGTTAGAATTGTCTCTTCCATTTATATGTCGTGTGTACAGAGGAAATTGAGAGAGGGCGGATAACAGAGGAAATGTGGTTTGAGGAACTCTTCCTCTGCATCCCTTCAAAGGGACGAGTATTGGGGAATTCATGTCAAGAATCCCCTTTGGATATCTGGAGAGACATTCATATCGAGGAATTCTCAATGACTTTCAGTGCACAGCAATCGCAGACACTACGGCAACTTCTCGAAGCTTCTCTCCTCACATCCGCCTATTCAATTCATTTCTCTTTCTCACTCTCTGTCTCTCTTTCTCTCTCTCCCTCTCATTCTTTATCTCTTTTTCTCTTTCTGAGCATATGCTTTATGCCTAACGCGAACGAAGTTCAAGACGTTTCCATCGCGGAAGACGAGCTTGCTCAGAACGTGCTAGAATACTAAAGTGCGTCAGGACGGAGAGAACGCAAGACCAGACTGCACTTCGCCAGACCAGACTACACTACACGTCGACTGTGGTCGCCGTGGCCATTCAAGCTTATGGAGGCGTTAAAGATCGCACTGAAAATAAATATATCATTAATCTAAAATTAAGGGTATAAGAGATGTAGGCAGTGTGCGCCATTTATAATTCTTTCCTTGGATTCTTCAAGTAAAGAAAATCTGGTCTAAGACTGCTTCTCATTTCTGTGTTTACTTTAGCAATTTCTGGGTGCATAAAGGAGTAAACGCATCTCCTTATTCAGAAGGCGAACGAGAGAGGGAAGATGAAAGGGAAAGAAAGAGAAAGAGATAGAGAGAGGGAAGAGAGACAACGATTGAGTAAGAGAGAGGGAAACAAAGTAAGGGAAAAAGGGGGGGGGGTGAGAGAGAGACCGCGAAAAACCAGTGGAAAAGATGAAGAGCAAAAGGAATGCGAGAATGGAAGGGATACAGCGTAAGTGTAAGGACGAAACTACGGCGAAGCCGAATTAGGAGAAATAAACGACCACTGGCACCTTCCGTCCAACAGGCAAATCATCGAGTTCCAAGCTAATCCCCAGGAAGAGAGAAGAGAGAGCAGGGAGAGAAGGGAGACAGGGAGAGAGAGAGAGAAAGAAAGAGAGAGAGAGAAAGAAAGAGAGAGAGAGAGAGAGAGAGGGAGGAGGAAAGATAGCAAGGAGAGAAGAAGGACAGGGAAAAGGAGAAGAAAGCGGGGAGAAGGGGGAAGATAGAGAGAGATAAGCAGGGAGAAAAGAAGAGATAGAGTTAGAGATGGCGGCACCCACGCCCTCCACCCCCAGAAGTTCTGAAGCACTCCTGAATAGGGCCGGGAGAAGGGGAGTCAAATGGAGCGCATTACCGGATTTGCCATTCTTTCGAGGGAGGAGGAGATGTTCACGAATTGAGAAGAAAGGAAGACGGGCCCTCATACACCCTCAGGACGTGGCGAAACACAATTCACTAATGTCCCAGCCATGCAGTTGCGTACACTCTCTCTCTCTCTCTCTCTCTCTCTATATATATATATATATATATATATACCTCTCTCTCTCTCCCTCTCTCTCTCTCTTGCGCTCTCTGTCTCTTTCTCTTTCGCTCTCTCCCTCTCTTTCGCTCTCTGTCTCTCTCTTTCGCTCTGTCTCTCTTCCTCGTTTCTGCCGCACTTTCATGGCTCTATCGGATGTCAAATAGGACGACGAGGCGTGGATGGTGTCGGTAGAATCTCTCACGCAATCATTCCAACGGCAGGAAAAGGAAATTACGATATCTTTAAAAGAAGGGAAGTCATTATTGACCGATATACTCATAGATTCTACTCTCTGTTCGTATGTATATATTTATTATAGCCTCTCCCTCCCTCTCCCTCTCTTCCTTTCTCTCTCTCTTTCATTATCTCTCTCCCTCTCTCTCTGAATATCTTTTTTTTCTTTTTGCGTTAACTTTCATCTTCAGTTCTGCGTTTTTGCCCTTTACATGTTCGGCAAAATTAATTTGATGATCGTCAGAGTCGAACGCTGATCTTCACCAAGCACTGATATTGTATCTTTACAAGTACGAAAACGTCTCGTTCGAGAATTTTTGACTCGCAAGCAGAATTACACTTGCCAGAGCGCGCGTAGAGGAGTCTAGAAATAAACTATGAAATCATCGGTTGCTTAATCACTAAACGTGCAAAAGGGCAAGGAGAATGAGAATAGACAAGATATGTACAACCATGACTTTGAAGCAGAACACACACGCGATATATGCACTGAAATGAAAGCGACTTCTTGGGGGGGGGGTCAAATGTCTGGTGTATCTGAAGGAAACAGGTAGGGAACGGCAATTGAGAATGGAAAAAATTCGAGGAATAATGGTTGGAAATAGAAGAATGGTCACAACTGAGGGAAAGAAAATAAGAGAAGGCGATAGAGAAAGAAGACAAATTGGCAAGGAGAGTGAGAAGAAGGGAAAAGGAGGCAGGAGACAGGGAGAAGGGCAGAAACCAAGAGAGGGAGAGGGAGAGAGAGAGCGAGAGAGAGAGAGAGAGCCGAGAGAGAGAGAAAGAGCGAGAGCGAGAGAGAGAGAGAGAGAGAGAGAGAGAGAGAGAGAGACGCGTACTTCCCTACGGCATAACATCAGCTAGCAATGAACGTCGCATTCTTGTGAAGAGCTCAGAACTTCTTACATCAATTCAAATCTCCAATTGATGTGTTGACAAGAGATAGAGACGAAGGAAAAGGGAGAGCAGCAACGGGTCCGAAGGGAGCCAGGAGAGGGCCCGGAAAGGCCCCTTCAGGTCTTCCACATCCACCCTTCCCTCCATTCGTAATTAAAGCTGCTGATGAGGCCTTGTCGTTCTCTGCACTCAACGAATCAGCCCGCTTGCAACAGCGTGAAAGAGGAGAAGTCAAATCCGAGGACAGGAAAAAGGAACAGAAAAATGATGGGAAGGAGTGAGAAAGAACACGGGAAGTGAGGGATTCAGACTGAAAGAGAGAAGCAGAGAAACGGCAGAAAGTGATACCGGACTCGGACTTGAGCGGATGCGTATGGGGTAGGTTGGAGGGCAGAAGAGTGGACAGAAGAGAGAGGACTACCCTGCCAAGCACTCAACTCTCTCGAGATCTGTGGAGGGCACGGAAAGTAGAGACCTGAGTTGGCAACACAAAACAGACTACAAGTGAGGACTATTCACGCTGAAGTTGCTCTGAAATACGCCAGACCCCTTTTTGTGAGCTTGACAACGTAAACTAAATAATTAGAAGAAAAATTAATTCGCGATGTAAATCGTAAGGTGCCACCTCTTGGCACGCGATGAAATGTAGAAAGGAGAACTCAGAGAGAGGAGGAGTTGTTGAGGGAAGCAGAAGAATAGACTGTGGAAAGAAGGAAGACAATGCGGACGAAATGCAAGACGATGAATAGGAAAGATGAGGAGATGGATAAATGGGGAGGGAAATGATACAGAGAATGAGAGAGAGAGAGAGAGAGAGAGAGTACAGAATGGGAGTGAGAGTAGTTGAAAAGGAGTAGGGAGTCGGAGTGATAAACTGAATGAGAAAGAGAGAGAGAGAGAGAGAGAGAGAGAGAGAGAGAGAGAAGCCAGTGGAATGTCGTAGAGCAGCGGAGTAACATGAACATTCTTACTCACTTCACCTGCCGTGACTGCTCTGATATGTTATAGCAACGAACATATTTATTCTACTCTTCGAGTCTCTCGGCACATATGAGAGATCCTACAGATGGACACATATAACTTTCAGTCAGTAATTTGTCTTATAAATGTATGTTTTGTTCAGTTATAAACAGGCAGAATTCGAAGAAAGAGAGTAGACGATAACATCACACATTTTTCTCCAGGTGGTTCTGCATTTCTAAAGCTGCATTTACAGTGATCAGATCTATGCTTGGTATGGAAAATGGCTCACGTGACATGTGGTTATTACATATTGACTTTAATAGATACGCATCTGGGGAGGTCAGGAAAGTAAGCGAGAGATAGAGAGAAAGAGGAGGTGCAGAGAAGGAGAGAAAGTTGAGATAAGAAAAGAAAAGGAGCAAATAAAGCAGCTTCTTCCTCGCCAACTTCTAGCAGCAATGTATTATGGAGATGAGAATAATGTGTTCGCTCTTCTGTTCAACTCACTTCCAGATGCTCACTCTGCTTGCGAGGCATCATTTATGATGCTCAAGGATGTCCGCTCAGAAGAAAAGAGAGCGAGAGAGAGAGAGACAAGAGGAAAGAGGGGGAAGGGGGGAAAAAAAAGAGAGAGAGAGAGAGACAGGGGGAGAGAGAGGGAGGGAAGGAGAAAGAAGAGAGAGAGAGAGAGAGAAAAAGAAAAAAAATGAGGGTGAGAGGGGTAGAAAAAAAAGAGATATTAAGAGAGAGTGGATATATGAAAGAATATGAGAGAAGAAGCAGAAAGTATCCTTATTAAAATGATTAGCAAGATCAACAGACAGCATAGAGCGCGCAAGGCTAAGGAGGTGGAATTGTAGAAGAAGTTGCGATGAGTCAGGCCACTTTGTATGCTATCATAGGAGCACTTCTATGCATGAAGAACGAGAGCGACTGAGAAATGGAGGAGGTGAAAGGATGAAGCAGTAGGTGGGAGATCTAAAAAGAAAGAGAGAGACAAAGAGACAGGGGAGAGAGGGAGGGAGAAAGGAAGAGAGAGAGAGAGAACGAGAGAGAGAGAGAGAGAGAGAGAGAGAGCTAGAGAAAGAGTGAGTAAATTTGAGTGAGAGAATCCAAGACAAAGTCGGAGAGATGAAAAGAGAGAAAGAGATAAAGAAAAGAAGAAAGAAGAAGACTCGCGCACGACGCCAGCCAACTCGTCTCTGACGGCGCCAAACTTCATTAGGCGATTGAGCAAGAGCAACGCTTTTAGGACAGAGAAAGAGAGAGAGAGAGTGTGTGAGGGAAGAGACGCAGAGAAGGATGAAGATAAAGAGAAATCAGCATTCAGGAACCACCGAAATGTCCCAGCGTAAAATAGAAGCGAGAGAAAGGGAAGGATGAGGTATTTAAGAGTAAACACCATCCGAAGATGTTCTTGTGTTCTATTGAATACTTCAAAGTGCACTTTGTTGTCATTAGGAGGCAGTTGAGAATTGCTTGGGAATCGGAACATCTAGTAAAAGTCTCGTTTGCGAGATTTCTTGTAACTGCGCCGAAAGAAAGGCAAAATAAGAAATATTACAGCTGCTCGTTCACAACAAAATGGTTTTATTCCCTTTAATATATCGACTATATGAGCAATTTTCTCTGGAAGAAATACTTCAAAAAGATGTTTTCCAAGAGAGAGAGAGAGAGAGATTTGTGGTGAAAGTGGTTTGATCAGTTTGTAGAATACAAGGAAGGAAGAGAGAAAGAAGAAGAATGAGAGAAGAAAAGAACACGAGAGGGAGAAGCGAGGGGAGATATAAACAGAATGTGAGAAAGAAGAAAAGTAGTGATAGCAGCTGGTTGGATAAAGAGAGATAGAGAGGGGGGAGGGGACAGGTGACGAGCTAGAACCACGGCTGGAAGGGACAGCCGTTCGTGCCAGGCAGAGAAAGAGAACCACTTAGTGACCGCTAATGCCCTGAGCAATGCCTTTTCTGACTCTCCAAACACACACTAATTGAGGGAACACAACCGGCACAGCAGGACCAAGCCAATAGTGCTCCCACACCCCGATCAACGTTTTTGTGACTAATTACTTCATATTTTAAACCCTCTTTCACTGGAAAACGATGAAGGAATATTTCATATATATTTATTACACGAAAATCACGTATTTATAACCGCAATTCGAATCCCCAGTTAACAGAACAAATAATGACATACCGTATTTCAAAATGAAAACTACGGGAAACAATGAGCGACTCGGCAAAGAAATACAACGAGGATGAAGAGGGGCGAGGGTGGTATCTCACGAGAAATGATTGGAATTAAGGGCGAGAAGGGAGGGGAACAGACAACTAACCCCGCCCACTTCTACATCTCCTCACCCGATACACGTTTATTCATCGTCGGCGCGATCTTAATATGTAGAAGAATTAAACTAAACAAATATAACATTTTAAGGATAATAAATACTTTGATAATTGTTAGAGAATAAGAAATGCTTACTAACCGAGAACGCGATCTTCTCCTTCGTTTTCGCTCGCGACTTCTCGAGCGAGAACGAGACTCACTGAGAATCACCAATTCGTTACTAATAAAGAACTCATCAGAACTCATAACCTCTTCCTCTTCTTTTTCTTCTTGCGCTTTTTCTCTTCTTTCTTCTCTTCTTCCTTCTTCTGTTCTTCGACCTAAATGTAAATGTATGCAATGATTATCGAAGATAGGCTTTAAAAAATTGATCCAACACCCTTGTACCAAAAAAGGAGTGCAAAATTACCTTAATCCCACTCGATTCGAGGAGGTTGTTGATCTTGCTGTTGATGAGTTGGTCGATGAAGTCAGCAGAGAGTGGATTGGCAGAGCTGCTGCCCTCCCCCCTGCTGCCCTCCGCCCTCGTCCCTCCCTTGGAAGGAGTGCCCACTCGAGATCTCGACTTCTCTTTCTCTTCCTCTCTTCTGCGTCTTCGACGATCACTTCTACAATTAAGAGTAATAATAGCAGTGATCGCCACTTTCAAGTTCCATAAATTTCGTGTTGATAACAATACCGTAACTGGAAATAAAACGAAAGAAGAAAGACAAACTCGAACCTCGACCGACTTTTCTCCTTATCGTCTTTCTCCTCAATCTGCAATAGAGGTTGTTGATCACTGGGCTTAAAATAAACAGTTAACAAAATAGAATGGTCAAAAAAGAAAGAATGCCCACTTCTCCGTCCTCCTTGAGAGTCGCAGAAGAAGAAGACGCAACTTGCGCTTCTTCAGCTGCTTTCTTCTTCTTCTTCTCATTCAGAATCCTCTCCATGAAGAGACGAGCCTTCTCTTTTCTCTCCAGCTGAACTTCATTCACAACGGGAAGAGAAGAACCGCAATCAACGGTTGGAGGGACAGTAATCTAAATACGAGAAGTGTATCACAATTTTTTCATCATTTCACTCCAAACAATAAAAACAATCCTTTAGCCAACAACCAAGATACACAGTCAATTTACAGATGAAGGAAAAGGACCTGTGGAAGAGTCTTGGGTACAGGAGGGCAAGCCATGAGAGTGATCCCCGACATCGGATTCACAGGCGGAGGTACCCTAGGATTTCAATTTAATTTAATTATTAAATGCATTAATTAATAAATTCATAGCTTCAAATGCTTTAAACAAGACCATTTCGCCTACCTCACGAACCATTTTCTTTCGCAACCATTTTCTTGCGCACTTAACGACAAACTATCTCATGTTGATTCCTTTTACGTATAACACTAGCAACCATTCCTAAGTTGCTAGCCAGACCACTTCCTTCTTGACTTTCGATGAGGCTTCTAGACATCAGCTCTTCAAAAGAAAACGAGCAAACAAGCGAAACAGCTCACGCTACCAATGAAACAAAAGAAACATTTTGACGAAGAGCAAAAGATGAAGGAGTTGGCAGATAATGAGAAGGAAAGGAAGAAAGCGCAACAGTGAATGAGACAGGAAAAGCCTACTTCACACGCGAAGGTATTAAGTGAAGGACTCCGCCCACCGGGTTAAGTACATATCGCGTTCACCTGGTTCATTTCAAAAGTGAAAGAAAAGCCCTCATCTCTCATAATCACAATCATTTTGGAGTCTTTATCAATGGCTCGGCCAAGCAGAAGCCAGGCCTACCTCACCATTTTCGGACTCCTAATGGATAGGTCTATCATAGAGTCGTTGAAATCATCGGGCATTAAGAGACATCGAACCCGCACCTTACGAACTGAGTGCGGCGACATCAACCAATACACCACCCTTGCACCTACGCCCCATTACGAATCATAGCTTATAACATATTAGAGAAAACCATACAAGAACGCTGAGGCAACTGAAGGAGAAGATTGATCGACGACATCTTCGAATTCGTCGCCTGGAGAACTTGTCGTTGCCGGCTGCAATAATGACGATAAGAACGTGCCCTGACGAACTCGCCGGCTTTTTTAATACGCATTGAACTCTTTAAAATAAAACAGAGACGAAATTGAAAAACGAATGAAAGACTTCGTCGGTTGAGACGGAAGCGGCCCTCTGAGTGGCGGTGAGGGGGTCGACAACTGAGGGAGGGGAAGGCGCCGCGCCGCCATCGCAAGGCCCATCGTGGAATCCGCGGCGCCGTTGGCGGCGGTTGAGGGGAGGGGGCGGGGCCTCGAAGACTCCCGCCAATTCAGCTGCCGCTGCTTCCGCTTCTCGCTGCTGCAATCTCATCCGTTCACTTCCCCAGTGGTAAACAAAAAGAAGACTTGAAGAACAACACCCTACTAGTCCAAGTTGTTTGACAGAGAAGGACAAACATTTTGTTGGATGCCCAGCTCCCACTGCGCGTATCGCACAGCGTTGTGGTAATAAGTGAAGTGAGGGCTGCTGGGGTGGAGGAAGTCCAGCTGCAGGTCGCGGCGGCCTGTACAAAGCGACAACATTCACATCTTTCTATTGGAATGAAGAAAGGAACCAACCTCTCAGTGAGATTTCAGCTCGTGCTCCGTGTTGAGCGACGTACTTGGCATAGCTATGAAGGACTGGTTCCAGATCGGGAGGAGGTGGAACTTGCGGGAGGGAACACACTCCTCAACATAACTTCCATTCAGACACGAGAGAAGAGAAGAGACTCTTACCGAGAGGTGGCTGTGCCCCGTAAAAGGAAGAGAACCATGCGAGATACTCCGGGTCGGGTTCCTCGCTCTCCGCAGATGCAGTGGCCAATTCAGGCGCTGCTCCGGCAGGGGAGGGAGCTGGCGAATTACTCGCTGTAATAACACCCAAACTACTTTTACTTGAAAAAAAAACTAGTATCAATTTAAATCTGATCTTCCACCACAGTAATACATTCGTGTTACAGTGTAAAGGAAACAGAACCTACTTTCTCTCTTAGATTCTGGACGAAACTGAGACAAATTCTTGAATAAATTCGCGTAAACATCGTTAGCCTGAAATTGAAACAGTTTTCTGGCATCCAGAGGCGTTAACTCCAATGGAGCCGATGGAACTCTTTCAAACCAACCGTCTCAATCTGGTAATCGGGCCGTTGGACCTTTGGTGGTGGAGTGACTGGCTTCCTCTTTGGTCCATGGAACCCCTTTAACCATATTGCTCTTTTTTCTTGTTGAATAAAGCCGAAGTTGAAGATCAAGATAAATAATTATTTAAAAAAGAAACATCATCATCCGTCTCGACAGGATCAGGACTATGGTCCCGTCGACTCGCGGCAAGAAGTGAAGGGTGCAATTCACAATCAGAGTCCGAGTCAGAAGACTCTGCAATCAGTGCAATTCACAATCTGTGCTTCATATATTGCTTACTCTAAATGTGAAAAGAGAACAGCATGAAATAGAGTGGAAAGTAACCTTCTGCTAGAACAGTGAGTGCATTCGTCTTTCTCTGTCCATTTGTCGAACTCGCACTCTTCACTTTCTAAGAGATGATGGTTGAAAATCAAGGAAAGGATTCAGAACCAATCTGAACGGGAAAGTAGCAAAGAACACTCTCAAATTCTCTAACCTTTTCGAGGTTAGGAGTATATTTTCCTTCCCTGATGAGCTTGCACATGTACTTGTAGTAGGCGTTGAGGGGATGGTCAAAGTGGAGGAAGCCAAACTGAATGACATATCCATCTACCAACTGTGATATATCATCATTGCAGGAGAAATATAGAAAGAAAACAATATTGTGCACGAACAAAACGAAGGTGGAATAGGAATAAAGAGTGGGCTCCGGACCTGCTCTGAGTTGTTGCGCTGCTTGGCCTTGATGACAATCTCCATCTGGGGGCCCCTCTGCACTACGAAGAGCGCAGTTCGCTCTATCACGTGGTTCTGCCTTTGATTCTCCGGCTCAAAAAGAAATTCAATAGCAATTTTTTCCCTCAACGTGCGAATGATTTTTTTGTCTTTAAAAATATCCCTGAAAGTCGGCATAGAACAGTAAAGTCATTCTCGATCTTCTTCATTGTAATATTATATTGGAATTTGAGAAAGTTCAATGCAGATTTGCTTTCCGCGTGTAAAGTAATTAAAGTTAGCATTGATTTGGGCTCCGTCGAAATAAAGAAAATCCGTTCAAAATAAACAAGGACAGGATAGCACCATTATATTTAGGTACAACGATAAATCCCAACTTTCAATTGAACAGTCGAATAAACCCATGATGTCTAAATTCGAACCGTATCCAGTCCGAGGGGTAACTTGACGCCTTGCGGCGGCTGGAATGGCTCGTCGTCGCTTTCACTGCTTTCCTCCACCTCCAGACTCCTTCCTGGCTTCACTCCTTCCTCATCGTACGAGAATCCAATCTCAGCTCCACGACCGCGAGATGCTGCTTCGGATTCCTCTCGCTCGCTTTCAGCTGCAAAGGGCAGTTTAGTGAATAAAAATTAACTTAATATTGAGGTAAATTCATTCCATAACAGGTTCCTTAACAATAAGTACCCCGCTGAGCAGCGTGCAAGTCTTGCCACCTCTCCTTCTCGGACATGACCTCCTCGTCCTCCTCCATGCCTCCTTCATCCTCTCGATTCCTCTTTCCTCCTCGACTCCCGTTCTCCCTGCTGCATCCGTCTGCAGAATGTAGTAGAAGGCGGCAATCGTACCTGAAGATGACCACAGAATAGACAACACCCCATGAACATCATCAAACTTCCACGGCTGTCAAACCCCACCAAGTCGCGGCGCTTCTCAGCGCCACTTCAGTGGCTTGGCCGTCATTTTCTTTCTTTTTTTTTTTTACCGCCCAGGACTTACGGTTCTCCGCTTCACCATGCTGTCGTAGCAGGAGAGAAGTCATCCGAAACTCCGTCTGAAACTAACAAAATCATCCAGGAACAATTGTAATTTCGATTGAAAGATATGTTATAGAGGGATTGGAAATGCTTGAGGTGCTTCATTCCATGTAATCCTGGGACACCAGGAATTGCTGCAGTCCATAAAATGATACTCCTGAAACACTGCCATTCTGGTACCACTAAAGGTGTCGGTGATGTATTTGTTATTTGTCTTTTAAGCAAAATAAAAGAAACAAAGATACCTAGACGACGAAGTTGTCGGGATGAGCCTGCTCTGAAGTTCTCGGCTGCTGCCACGGTGACAGCCAATAGCCTGTAAGCCACACGAGCGCCGCGCCCACCCGGCGGCGCCCCCTTTCCCCCTCGACTCCAACTTCTTGTCCACTTTTGATTGCCCCAAGATGTCGCAGGAAGTGGGGAGAAACCTCACCGATCAATGAGAGCGGTTTCGTCAGCCGGCCATGCGATGAGATGACCCTCTCCTGCTATCCTCTCCGCGTGCTCGTCTCCTTCGTACACTCGACACGCGTAGCCAAACACAAAGATCTCCTCCTGAATCCACAATTTCCCATGTTAAAAATCAAACAATAAATTGGAAGTAACAACAATAAAAAAAACAAGACAAGTTCGGCACGGCTAACTGACATCTTCATTCTTGCGTGAACTTCGACCGGAATTACGTGAGCGAGCAGAGGACATCCCGTAATCAGCGCTCAACCACGAAATAAAGAAGTCCGTGAACGCTCAACCAGAAGTGCGCAAAGGCCATCGAACAGATCTTGCGCCAACTGATTGATTAAATACGCGCTTTCATAATTGCTCAGGGTACTGTAGTTAGATAGAGCATCCGAAATTTGCCAGTCAAAGGAATGAAAGGATAAGAATGGAAATATATCTTATTGTTAGAAGTGAAAACATGTCATTTTTGATATTCATGCCTGTAAAGCAAGGGGTGCTCCCTTTTCGAGCCACTTCAGCAGTCCCTTGCACATGAGTACTTTCTGCTGTTCTTGCATTTGTGAGTCCGTCTGGTGAAGAGCATGTGAGAAGTTCATCATATAAGAAGATTAAGGATACCGCCGCCACTTCCACTGGTGAACAGCAGACAGCAATCCACCGGGAAGACAAGTTGAGACAGAGAGAGAGAGAGCGAAAGAGAGAGAGAGAGAGAGAGAGAGAGAGAGACTAGGGGGGAAGAAGCTAAGGTGATAGGAAGGAGAAAAGAATATGACAGAGTGAGTAGTCTCTGCTGCCCACCTTGCATAATCATGGTCGGCTACTCTTTCTTCTCTTCTATGACAAGCTCCACACGCCTGTTTCGACACTGCATTTTTGCTTTTGCCATCTCTTCTTTTATGCTATTAATTTAATGTGCGTTTCACTTTCACGATAATTGGGACAATACATATTGTTCATTCTTATGACTTTTTTAATTAGAGTCATGGATTAGCAAGCAAGACTTGGAGTCAAGAAGAAGCTAGACGAACTTGCCTTCCCACGAGATTTGGTCATCGTATCCGATAATCACTTCCATAGCCCTACTGGAAAGATCTATCACTGTCTCCTCTCAGCCTCCCCCTCCTCTCTCTCTCTCTCTCTCTCTCTCCTTCTCTAACTTCCTTCATCTCTCTCTTTCCCCAATCACTCTTTATTGCCACCACAAACAGTTCCACCGTTTATATCAACGAGAGAAGCTGCATGCACCTTCCAGATATGAATCTCTTTCTCTCCGCTCTGCCATGTCACAATTAGCTGCAGAAGACAATGTACATCGACAAGACGGATTGAGGGAACGCGGACGGGGACAACGAGAGAAACAGGGAGAGGAAGAGAGCGAGAGAAGGAGCGAGAGAAAGAAAGTGAGAGAGAGAGAGAAAGAGAGAGAGAGAGTAAGAGAGGGAGAGAGAGAGAGAGCGAGAGAGAGAAAGAGAGAGAGACTGTATGAAAATAAAGTATGTGAGAAATAGAAGGAGAAAGAAGATGGGAGAGAGAAGTAAGAAGAGGACAATGATGAAGCGAGTGATTAGATGCTGA